>JAOWBW010000250.1:1059420-1092709 GCA_026119855.1 Campanula takesimana | reverse complement strand
TTGGGAAACTTTTCCAGAACAATGCACAGAATAGAGCAGTTTCGACAGTGTATGGGCACCGGGCCTGCACAAAACCATCTTTTAATTCTCTGTTTTATTTTTATCGGTCACACACGGGTGATTCGAAAGTTGTAAATTATGTGCTTATTTGCTTTTATTTCTTTTTTTCTTTTGAATATATATATATATATATATATATATATATATATATAATATATATTATTATTTTGTCACTTGTTAGACCTCACACTACGCGCATAATTCTTATCAACTGCTCACAACCGAGTCGCACAAGTCCAACCCCAAACCCGTCGAGGCCCGTCCTAGAAAGTTTCAAGCTCACCCGACCTTGACTCTTTCGAAGCGGTCAACCTTAGCCCGTGGCGTAGTTCATGACTACATGCCGGGGGTAACCTTTAAGCCTCTCTTTAATCGAGCACAAGCCACACAATTCTAGTCTAGGGTCTAACACTCCGTGACTAAGTCGGTTTTTTGTGTGCCGAGATTTCCATAAACTAATGTCTTCAAATCATACATGCCAATTTGTTGCAATGGACGAAATAAAACTCCGTCCCCAAGTGGTTATTATGGACGAAAATAAAAATCCGTCCCCGCATGTATGCTTTATGACATTAATTTAGTTTAATCCCGACACATGTAGGAATCACAAGCGTGGTGGAATCCGATAAGTATATGGGACCGCGAGAAGGTCTATATACTAGTGTGACGATTCCATTATCTTTTCTTAGAAACCCTAAAAAGGACTACGTCCTTCCGACTTTTGTAAATAAAAAAAAAGAGTCATTTTTCTTTATGTGGTTTGAGTCTTTTCTCTTGTTTCGTGGGTTAAATCATTTGATTCAAAAGGTATTTGTGCGGCCATCCTAAGATCAACCGTGTTCTCTCCATAGGTCCAGTGGCTTAAAACGGCAACGACAACGGCATTCCCGTGTCCAACGAAGGGTTATTCCGCATGGTGGAAGCATTAAAAGGGCAAGTTGATACACTAGCCGAGAATGTCCGCCGCAAGGATGATTTATGGCGAGCCCGTTACGAGCATGTGAAAACGTCCCACAAGAAAGAAGTTTCTCAACTAAATAAGCAATTGAAAGGGCTCACGAATGAAAGAAAAGTGCAAAGCATTGATACCGGTTTGGTCAACACTCTCATGTCCTACATTGACCAAAGGCTTAGTGGGCTAAATTTGCACAAGGGCCCAAGCACCGATCTTCATCAAGCTTATCTCCTCATGAACACAATGGAGGCTCTTCCCAAAAGTTCAAGATGCCCGATATTGGCAAGTTTCAACGGAAACTCTTGCCCCGACGCTCATGTCGACTCCTACATTTGAGCCATGCTACCAAAGAAAGTGTCTCCTCAAATAATGGCACAATGCTTCCCTCTTACTCTCGAGGGGGTCGCAAAAGATTGGTATATGAGTCTTCCAGTTTCCACCCGCCTCAATTGGGATGCCGCTATGCTTGCCTTCAAGTCACAATCAAGGCAACTCCATATTCTCTGCCCCACCAAGAAGGAATTGGAGAGCACCGTGGAAATGGGTGATGAATCATTTGGGGACTTCTATCGCCGTTGGAATGACAAGCTAGCCGAGATGGTTGATAGGTCTTCCAAGAAGGAAAAAATGGATATCTTCTTGAAGTGTTTGAAAATGGACTACCGCACTCATCTTAGTGGGGCTTTTCACTCCGATTTTTCAAGCATGTATGATGCGGGGGTTAGAATTGACAATTTGCTCCGAGATGTGGCCGAGTCCTCCTATGACACAAGCTTCAACGACAAAGGGTTCCCAAGCAACGACATAGACGAATGTAGTGACATGGAACTACAACGACAATGAAGAATACAATGACATGGGGGACGATGACAACAATCTCCATTTCTCTTTCTCTACCTAGTAATAGGAATAAAAAAATAAGAGTCAAAAGTCCTCTTAAGTGTGCATTAATGTTTTCTCTCGTCCTATGTTAAATGTTCGAGTCCATTGAGTCATCAAATAAAAAGTCGTTCTTGTCCTCATACACTCTTCCAAGTTGTTCAATTTAATTCTTGGCAAAATGATGAAAAGATGTCTAAACACGTTTTAGAACGAAGGCTATCACTTGAACGCCTAGAGGCTAAACATCGACGACGGCATCAACAACAAAGACATCAACAACGACAAAATCAAGACAAGAAAGGTGGAGCAACAATCATGAAGCAAAGTTTTCAAAAGGGATATATATATATATATAAAAAAAAAAGAGCTCGCTAGGTTGAAATCCTCAAATCAACCTAGGCAAAAGTTAGAGCTAAAAAAAAAAAAAAAAAAAAATCCCACAAATCCCCCTCAATCAAAGAAGTACAAGATCAACATCATTCCACCGATGAAGGACGAAACAACATCGACAAACAATCACGACGAAGCAACAATTCATCACGGCAAATGGAGATCAACAAGAACTACGGTGACCTGAGCCTCTACACTGGAGGAACGTAGACAACCTTCGGGACCGGTCTCATGCAAGAAGAAGATATGTTTAGCCCTAGCGCGTTATGGTGATCGGCCTTCATCTCGAACATGTCAAGACATCTTTTTACTATTCATTTGCCAATGAATTAATCACCTCAAGATTGAACAACTTTCCTAGATTTGGAATCACTTTCCGTTCCTTGTTGAGTCTAGGGCTTCTATTCTTTCTGCATACTCCCAATTTCTTGCAATCAAATTGGGGCTTTCCTTCTCTTCTCTCTTAATGACTTACTTGCCTTCGTGAATCATTCAACAAATATATAGAAAGTCAATACTAGGGGCTACTTCCCTAGCCAAGTCAATGTCACTCACCTTTAGTGACAAAAGGTCTCCACCGCAAATCACATGTCTCTCTTCCTCAGCTAGAGTCAATGCACACTTACTCATTAATTGAGTAAAAAAAAAAACGCAAAAGAGATGCCCGCTAGATTGAAAACCCGAAAGGGCGGTCTAGGAAAAAACAGGGTGCGTCATAAAAAAAATGAGAGAGTGAGAGAGAGAAGGGAAAGAGAAATGGAGATCTCCGGCCTCTAAGGAAGACAACTGCAGAAGTTCTACATTGGGTCTCCTCAGTAAGTCAATCCCCACCAAGCCAACTTTGGAATTGCAAAAGGCTTGATGAGATATGGCACCATCAAAGGTCATTTTGGGTTATTGAAAGATTGTTCTTGCAATGTGCATCTTTAGGCTCATTAGAAAGAAATCCCATGGTAACCAAGATCCGTCCGAGAACGAGCCTATCATTGAAGGAGTACGAGGTTGCACAAAATAATCCCCAGCTAGTCAGTTGGTTTGGGCAGGGAGAAACAACATGTAATTTAAGCCTCTACAAGCATGTCCCTCTAAAGTATGCCGAAAGACTCCCGAGAATGGAGTAGCTCTTGCCATGTCCTCTTATGTTTGTTCCCCCACACGAGGACGAGTCTCTTACTTTGTTCGACAAATGATGACGCCCTAGGGGCTATGTGACTCAAGAACGAGAGCTTCTTTTGCTTCATTTGACAGTTAATGAGCCCTAGGGGCTACGATCAAGAAAGATGTGTGAGACTACCCTCAAAATCGGAATGTCGAGAAGCACCTTTTTGTCATGTATGCTCATACTTGTTCCCCCGATCAAGGATAGGCCCTTCTCGTTCCACTCCTGATCAATGGTATCACTCTAGGGGGTACGATCAAGTTTTAAAGGCTCCCTCGGCAAGAAGAAATTCACTTCAGTGTCCCCGGCGGAGTCTGTCGCGACCCCGACCCCGCGGGCCCGGGTGCGCGAGCTGGACGTCGACTTAAACAATAAACTCTAAAATAATGGAGATAAAAAAATTTCCTTTTATACCAAAAGAGGATAACACCAAAAGAGGATAACACAAGTTTTGGAAAACAATTTAACAACAACAAAATAAAACTAGTATAAACTCCATAAGCTTATACGCCAAAGTTATAAAATATACAAATCCTAATGACGTCAATGTTTGGTACAAATATCCCAAAAAGGTTACACATTTATATAATGTAAACCCACCAATATCAACCTGCCCCAAAAAGCTCGAACCCACTCGACGTCCTGTCTCGTGATCAGCGAGTCTAATCCTTTCCACCTGGGGGGGTTAAGGAAAAACAAAGATAAAAGAAAGGGGGTAAGATAAATCTCAATAAGTCACTAATGCAACTACATGACATGCTATGATGCAATATACAATAATAAATCATAAATAACACATAGCAGTTATCACATAACAGATAGCAGCGGAAATAAACACATAACAAAGGATATAGCCAAGGTTTTCCAAACTGATATAACCAAATAAAGGTCGCTGCGCAGCTTCAACGATAACCAAATCAACATCTTCATAATAGCATAAAAGCTGAAGAGAAACCCCCGGTACCGGAAACCAATAACAAAGGGACAGTGACACACAGTCAAAGCCCGAAAACCAATAGCTAAACAATGGTCAACATCACAATGGACTTGGCTGTGCCATCATAATGTTTCGCATCGCCCAACACACACAAAATACCAGCTGGACTTTTAAGTAAAGGCTAAGTAATAAATACTAGCACGATAAACAACCATTGATTCCAAAGTAGGAATCATCCAATAATCACCAAAAAGATGAATTGAATAACGCGCATCATAAAAGTGCTTCATATTTCCAAATAATAATTTAATCAAATCCCATATCACATACATTCATAAAGGAACCAAAATCATTTATTAGAGTACTCCATAATGGTCATTTAAGCCTAGAGGGACACTACTCAAAATAGGGGTTGAAGTTATAATCTACTTCAAAACAATTAAAGAATAGGTGCCAGGAATTGGAGACGGGCGGGCGCCTAGGCGGAGGCGGGCGGTCGCCCGAAAGGGTACGGGCGGGCGCTCAGAAAGGAACAGGCAGGCGCTCCCGGGGGGCAGAAACTACGGGTCATTAACATCACATGTAAGCGGGCGCTCATGGGCGTATGGGCGGGCGCCCGGGTGAATTCTGGGTCGGAGAACAGAGCTGGGTTCACCATTTTTGAACCAAAACACAAACCTTCACTAAATGCTCAAAATCAAAGCTTTCAAACTAGTTTCCAAGGTTCTAAAACAACATCTAAACATCAAGGAACCCAAAACACACCATCTCACAACCAAAACAAGATTTAAACCCAACATTCACATATTCACCATTTTTAACCCAAAAAACCCAAATAATTCCCAAATAAATTCCAAGTAAATTGCAACCTCATACAAACTTCAAATATAACAACCCAAGCATTATATAAGTATGATATGAACATTTTAGCATAAAAATGGGGGAAAAGCAACTTACCCGGATTTTATGAAAGGTGACGAAACTTGAATATTTTTAGCCCTCTACGATCCTATCGACGATCTAAACAAGATTCATGTTATGAGAAATGAGAAATAATGAGAGGAAGAGGAAGAAAATGAAGAGAGAAGGAAGAAGAAAACTTACCCTTTTTCTTGACAATGGAGAGAGAGAGAAAGGAGTATGCTGAGAGTGAGGGAGAAGGGGAAGAGTAGGGAGAAGATGAGGAGTAGGGAGGGAGTAGTTAAAATGATTTAAAAGAACTTACACTTAGGCCCCCTCCTCTACACTACACACAAATACTTACACTCCCTACTAACAATTATGACCCAACAATACTACACTAACCCAAATAAAATTCTAGGCATAAATTATTATAACACATAAAATGCACACATAAATATTTAAATAAATAATAATCTAAATAAATAAATAAGCAAATAAATAAATAATAATTATTTATTACTAATAAAATAGAGTCTAGATTTTGGGTCGTGACACTCACTCCCCCTTAAAGAAAATTCGACCCGAATTTTAACAAGACTTACCCGAATTAAAAAGCCATGGATATTTCCTCTCGATCTCATCACGAAGCTCCCACGTCGATTCCTCAATATTGTGATTCCTCCAAAGAACTCTAACCAACGGAATGCTTTTGTTTCTCAACTCTTGAACTTTGGTATCCAAAATCCGAACCGGTCGTTCCTCGTAGGTCATATCGGGCTCTATATCCTCCGGTACCCTCGGTAAAACATGAGATGGATCATGAACATACTTCCGAAGCATAGAAACGTGAAAAAAATTATGTAACCGGTTCAAAGATGGCGGTAACGCAAGTCGATACGCAAGAAGTCCAACCTTTCCCAAAATCTCAAACGGACCTATAAACCTCGGAGCCAATTTGCCTTTCTTCCCAAACCTTCGAATACCCACCTTCGGAGATACTTTCAAGAACACAAAATCACCGGTCTGAAAACTAAGATCTCACCTTCGATTATCTGCATAGCTCTTATGTCGACTCTGGGCTGTTTTCAATCTATCCCGGATAACCCTAACTTTCTCAACTGAATCCTGAAGCAAATCAATACCCACAATCTTCGCTTCACCGACCTCATCCCAACAGATAGGCGATCTACATTTTCTCCCATATAAGGCCTCATAAGGTGCCATCTCGATACTAGCCTGATAACTGTTGTTGTAAGAGAACTCCACTAACGGTAGGTGCGAATCCCAAGAATCAGAGAAGTCTATCGCACAACTCGCAACATATCCTCAAGAATCTGAATAGTCCTCTCGGATTGACGTCGGTCTGAGGGTGAAAAGCTGTGCTGAATCGCAAATCTGTACCCAAAGCTTCTTGAAACGCCTTCCAGAATCTAGAAGTAAACCTCGGGTCTCGATCTGACACAATACTAACCGGAACCCCATGCAATCTAATGATCTCATCGATATAAAGGGTCGCATGCTTCTCCATCTAATATCTGATGTCAATAGGCAAGAAATGGGCACTCTTGGCCAATCTATCCACTATTACCCAAACACTGTCATACTTCCTACGGGTATGAGGTAGTCCCGTAACGAAATCCATGGTCACATGCTCCCATTTCCACTCGGGAATTTCTAACGGCTGAAGTAGTCCCGCGGGTCTCTGATGCTCGGCTTTGACCTGCTGACACGTTAAACACTTCGAAACATACTCCGCTATTTCATTTTCATATTATTCCACCAAAAATGTTGCTTCAGATTCTGATACATCTTCTTACTACCCGGATGAATAGTATATCTCGATTTGTGACCTTCATCTAAAACTTGTCTCTTTATCCCACCAACATCGGGTACACACAAACGATCACGGAAAGTCAAAACTCCACTCGAACTCAAAGAAAAATCCTCAAAATTGTCACGACCCGAAATCTAGGCTCTATGTTATAGTAATAAATGATTATTATTTAATTATTTTCTAATTATTTATTTAAATTATTATTTATTTAAATAGTTATGTGTGCATTTTATGTGTTATAATATTATGCCTAGCATTTTATTCGAGTTATTTGGGCTAGTGTGGAAGTGTTGAGTCTTAATTGTTAGTAGGGAGTGTAGCATTTGTGTTAGTAGAAAGGGAGGGGCCTAGATGTAACATTTTGAAATAACTTTCCCCTACTCCCCTCTCCTCCCTCACCTTCTCCCTCACTCTCACCATTCTCCCAGCCATCTCTCTCTCTCTCCTCCTTTGGGTAAGTTTTTCTTTCTTTCCTTCTCTCTTAATTTTCTTCATCTTCTCCTTGTAATCTCTAATTCCTTAAAACGTGAACATTGTTTAGATCGTCGATAGGATCGCGTAGAATCAAAAAGAATCGAATTCCGTCAAATTTCATTATTTTCAAGTAAGTTACTTTTCCCCCATTTTGATGCTAAAATGTTCATATCATGTTTAGATAACGTTTGATGTGTGATATTTGAAGTTTGGTTGGGTTTTGAATATGTTTGGAATTTATTTGGATTTTGGGTTAAAATTGGTGAAATCTTGAATGTTGGGTTTGATTCGTGATTTTGGTTGTTAAATGTTGTTGTAGGAGTCTTTTTAGACTTATTAGTTGTGTTGGTACATTAGTAAGCTAGTTAGAAGGTTAGATTTTGGGTTGAAATGTGTTTTGGGTTAAAAATGGAAGAACCCATGTTGTTCTTCCTGATTTTTGATAATTCCAGAATATTGGGCGACCGCCCAAAATCATATGGGCGACCGCGCAACTATCTGAAAGCTTTTGTTCTTGTTTAATGGCCATTTTGGGCGACCGCACATACCATTTTGGGCGGCCGCACAGTCCTCTGAAGGTTTTCATTTTGTTGGTTTGTGTGATTGAAGAATGCGTTTTGATCCAAATCTTGGGTGTCCTTCTAGTTGACCTTAGTGAACATTGTAGTGCACTCTAGTGATAGAATTGGGTCCTTTGTGAATGAGTTTGTGTTGGAAATTAATTAAGGGTTAATTGAGATTGTTGGAACACTTTAATTGTGCGTGATTGGTACATTTCACTTTCTTGGTGACTTCTTGGTATGATTCCCTACTTTGGAATCCTTTGTTGTTTATCGTGCTAGTATTTTATTACTTAGCCTTTACGTGAAGTCCAGCTGGTATTTTGTGTGTGTTTGGGCGATGCGAAACATTATGATGGCACGGCCAAGTCCATTGTGATGTTGACCATTGTTTTGCCCCATTATTACCCTCCTCCAGATTGGCCTTGGATGTGAGAAGAGCTAGCTCCTTTGTGTGCATTTTAGCTACTTGGAGCATGACTTTGTGGCATGTCTCCCGTCCCTTGTGACACTTCATTGGTTATTGGTTCCGGTACCGGGGTTTTCTCTTCGGCTTTCATGCTATTATGAAGATGATGATTTGTCGATTATTGAAGCTGCGCAGCGATCCTTTATTTGGATGGACCAGTTTGGAAAACCTTGGCTATATCCTTTGTTATGTGTTTATTTCCGCTGCTATCTGTTATGTGATAAATGCTATGTGCTATGTGATATTTATTATTGCTTATCGCTTCGTGCATCATAGCATGTCATGTAGTTGCATTAGTAACTTATTGAGATTTATCTCACCCCCTTTCTTTTTATCTTTGTTTTTTCCTTAACCCCACCCCAGGTGCTAAGGATTAGTCTCGCTGATCACGAGAAAGAGGACGTCGAGTGTGGATCCATTCTTTTGGGGAAGGTTGTTATAGGTTGGTTTACATTATGTAAATGTGTAACCATTTTGGGATAGTTGTACCAAACATTGACGTCATTAAGAATTGTATATTTGTATTTTGTTGGGCATAAACTTGTGGAAGTTTATGATAGTTGTAATTGGTTTTTATCAAACTTGGTTTGTAAAACTTTGGATCATCACCTTTTGGTATCAAATGAAATTTTTAACTCTGGTATTTCTCAGTTTTGGTTTTAGAGTCGACGTCCAGATCGCGGTCTCGGGCCCGCGGGGTCCGGGGTCGCGACAGAAATTCTTTTCCTTCATTTTACCCATTGCTTTCACTAACTCGGGATCTTCTTCCTGAGCTTCCTTTATCCTCTGAATTAGGGTCGGAGATACCCTAATATTCGCAAAAATAGCCCCATGTCTCGATTCACGAGGAGACCAATCTCGAACATCCTCAAGCATTTTCCACTCACGGACCATCATCGAAGCCACATAAGACTTCCTACTAATCGCATCGGCGACCACATTCGCCTTTCCCGGGTGATAGGAAATCGTACAACCATAATCCTTCAACAATTCCATCCATCGGCGTTGCCTATTATTCAACTCTTTCTGGGAGAAAAGGTATTTCAAACTCTTGTGATCGGTAAAAATTTCAAACTTCGCTCCATAAAGGTAATACTTCCATTTGTGCAACGCAAATACAATAGTCGCTAACTCCATATCGTGAGTGGGGTAATTCTGTTCACTCGGGCTCAACTTCCTTGAAGCATACGCAATCACTTTCCCATTCTGCATCAAAACACAACCCAAACCTTCTTTCGAAGCATCACTGTAAATCACTAAGTCGTCGTTCCCATTTGGTAATGCAAGAATCGGTGCAGTAGTCAACTTCTTCTTCAATTCCTCGAAACTCTTGTCACATTTCTCGGTCCACTCAAACGGGACCTTCTTCCTGGTCAACTGAGTCATCGGAGTAGCGATCCCCGAAAACCCCTCAATAAATCTTCTGTAATAACCGGCTAATCCCAGAAAACTTCTGATCTCGGTCACTGACTCGGGTCTCTTCCAATCCACTATGGCTTCTATCTTTGAAGGATCCACCGAAATCCCATCTTTCGAAATAACATGACCCAGAAATGACACCTTCTCGAGTCAAAATTCGCATTTACTAAACTTCGCAAACAATTGTTCTCTCGCAAGAATGGATAAAACTGTCCTCAAGTGTTGCTCGTGCTCCTCTCGAGATTTAGAGTAGACAAGAATGTCATCGATGAAGACCACCACGAATGAATCAAGATAAGGATGGAAAACCCGGTTCATCAAATCCATAAACACAACCGGCGCGTTAGTCAACCCAAACGGCATAACCAAGAACTCGTAATGACCATAATGAGTGCGAAAGGCAGTCTTCGGAACATCTTCCGATCGAATCTTCAACTGATGGTACCCACTCCTCAAATCAAGCTTGGAAAACACAACGGACCCTTGAATCTGATCAAATAAATCATCAATGTGAGGTAGAGGATACTTGTTCTTCACTGTAACCTGGATCAACTTCCAGTAATCGATACACAATCTCAAAGAACCATCTTTCTTCCGCACAAACAAAACCGGTGCTCCCCACAGGGAAACACTAGGGCGGATAAACCCTCGATCAAGCAACTCTTGCAATTGAACCTTTAGTTCCTTCAACTCTGCGGGAGCCAACCTATATGGTGCCTTTGAAATCGGAGTTGTACCCGGCAAAAGATCTATACAAAATTCTATCTCACGATCTGGAGGCAAATCATATTCAGAAGAGAAAACATCGGGTAATTCCCTAACTACCCGAACACTCTCCAAACTAGGGGATTCTTTCCTAGTATCAAGCACACTAGCCAAGTACCCATCACAACCACGGTGCAATAATTTTCTCGCTTTCACATAAGAAATGATACGAAAATTTCTACCAAAAGGCATAGCCTCAAAAGTAAACTTAGGCACATCAGGGATGGAAAAATTAACGACCTTTCTACGACAATCGACAGAAGCATGAAACTTGCTCAACCAATCCATACCCAAAATAACATCAAAGTCCTGAATAGGAAGGACTACCAAGTCCGCACACAAGACACGACCACATATAAGCACGTCACAATCACGAAATACTCTATCGGTCACCAAACATTCCCATAGGAGTTGACACCTCTAACACATAGGGCAAAGACTCAGATGCAGCATTTAGTAAAGTAGCAAATTGCACAGAAATGTAAGAATGAGATGATCCTGGATCTACTAACGTACGCGCGCTCACATTAGATATAGAAACAATACCTCCAATCACTGAGGGATCATCTGCCTGATGCTGATTCATTGCAAACACTTTTCCTTGGACCTTGAGCTTCCCCGTAGCATCCCTTTTGTGACCCTGTGGAGCCCCAGCTCCTAACCCAGTCGGTTGACCTCTGCCTCTAGTACAATCCCTTGCAAAATGACCCATTTGACCACAATTGGTACACCTTCCCTGTTTCTTCCAACACCGGTCCTCTGAATGGCCTTCCTTTTGGAAATAGGAATAAAGCCTCCTATTTTGGTTCCCATGGTTCCCAGAAGTGGTACCCGGGTTCCTTGGGATCGGTTGCCCTCGGGACTGAGATTGTCCCCCAAAGTTAACTCGGTTATCAATCCTTGGTTGTGACTTGCTCTGCGTTCCTTGCTTACTCGGGTTGGCTACCTCGGTCTTCCTCTTATGTTCCCCAATATCTTTCTCTATAAGATAGGCACGGTCTACCGCATATTGAAATGTCACAATCCTCTGGGCTATAAGCTGAGTACGAATAGAAGTCTTCAAACCCCGGATGAATCTCATAGCCTTCTGTTCTTCGGTCCTCACAAGATAGTCACAATACCGGGCTAATTCTGTGAACTTAGCCGAGTATTGAGCTATAGACAACAAACCTTGCTCCAAGTTGAGAAGCTCGATCTCCTTTCGGTTCTGGTCCACTACCGGAATGAAATGCTCTTTGAACTTCCGCACAAACAATTCCCATGCATACACTGTGTGAGTGTCATCCCAACTAGCTTTAACTCCTTTCCACCAATGCTCGGCGGCACCCACAAGCTTATAAGCCGCAAATCGGACTCTATCTTCGTCCGAACACCCAAATACATCATAAATTTTCTCCATAGACTCGATCCACATCTCAGCCTTCTTTACATCCGGCTCACCGTCAAACTCTTTTGGCTTCAATTTCAGAAATTGCTCTAGCCCATATCTCGGTGGTGCCACATGCTCTTCTCGTGGCCCTTGATCGTGAATGGCCTTCATAGCGGCCTCAAACATTCCTTGGAACATTGCCCGGTTCTCTTCCCTTAAGTCATTCTGATTATGTGCTCCACTAGAGCCTTCGCCTGCTCTCCTTCTAGCCATTTCAAACAATTACCTGCATAAGACATCAACCGTTACTCACTCCGAACACAACTACCCACCTAGGTCATACTAGTCCACCTAGACTTATACTTAGAGCCAAACCATAGCTCTGATACCAACTGTCGCGACCCCGACCCCGCAGGCCCGGATTGCGCGAGCTGGACGTCGACTTAAACAATAAACTCTAAAATAATGGAGATAAAAAATTTCCTTTTATACCAAAAGAGGATAACACAAGGTTTTGGAAAATAATTTAACAACAACAAAATAAAACTAGTATAAACTCCATAAGCTTATACGCCAAAGTTATAAAATATACAAATCCTAATGACGTCAATGTTTGGTACAAATATCCCAAAAAGGTTACACATTTATATAATGTAAACCCACCAATATCAACCTGCCCCAAAAGCTCGAACCCACTCGACGTCCTGTCTCGTGATCAGCGAGTCTAATCCTTTCCACCTGGGGGGGGTTAAGGAAAAACAAAGATAAAAGAAAGGGGTGAGATAAATCTCAATAAGTCACTAATGCAACTACATGACATGCTATGATGCAATATACAATAATAAATCATAGATAGCACATAGCAGTTATCACATAACAGATAGCAGCGGAAATAAACACATAACAAAGGATATAGCCAAGGTTTTCCCAAACTGATATAACCAAATAAAGGTCGCTGCGCAGCTTCAACGATCAACCAAATCAACATCTTCATAATAGCATGAAAGCTGAAGAGAAACCCCCTGTACCGGAACCAATAACAAAGGGACAGTGACACACAGTCAAAGCCGAAAACCAATAGCTAAAGTGCTCACGAAGGGGCTAGCTCATCTCACATCCAAGGCCAATCTGGAGGAGGGAAACAATGGGGCAAAACAATGGTCAACATCACAATGGACTTGGCTGTGCCATCATAATCTTTCGCATCGTCCAAACACACACAAAATACCAGCTGAACTTTTAAGTAAAGGCTATGTAATAAATACTAGCACGATAAACAACCATTGATTCCAAAGTAGGGAATCATTCCAATTAATCACCAAAAAGATGAATTGAATAAACGCGCATCTTAAAAGTGCTTCATATTTCCAAATAATAATTTAATCAAATCCCATATCACATACATTCACAAAGGAACTAAAATCATTTATTAGAGTACTCCATAATGGTCATTTAAGCCTAGAGGGACACTACTCAAAATAGGGGTTGAAGTTATAATGTCGCGACCCCGGACCCCGCGGGCCCCGGGACCGCGAGCTGGACGTCGACTCTAAAACCAAAACGGTGAAATACCGAAGTTAAAAATTTCATTTAATACCAAAAGGTGATAATCCAAAGTTTTACAAACCAAGTTTGATAAAGACTAAATACAACTATCATAAACTTCCACAAGTTTATGCCCAACAAAATAAAAATATACAATTCTTAGTGACGTCATTGTTTGGTACAAATACCCCAAAAGGTTACACATTTACATAATGTAAACCAACCTATAACAACTTTCCCCAAAAGAATGTTTCCACACTCGACGTCCTCTTTCTCGTGATCAGCGAGACTATTCCTTAGCACCTGGGGGGGGGGTTAAGGAAAAACAAAGATAAAAGAAAGGGGGTGAGATAAATCTCAATAAGTTACTAATGCAACTACATGACATGCTATGATGCAATATGCAATAAACAATAATAATTATCACATAGCACATAGCAATTATCATATAACAGATAGCAGCGGAAATAAACACATAACAAAGGATATAGCCAAGGTTTTCCAAACTGGTACATCCAAATAAAGGATCACTGCGCAGCTTCAATTATCAACAAATCATCATCTTCATAATAGCATGAAAGCCGAAGAGAAAACCCCGGTACCGGAACCAATAACCAATGAAGAAGTGTCACAAGGGACGGGAGACATGCCACAAAGTCATGCTCCAAGTAAAGCTAAAATGCACACAAAGGAGCTAGCTCTTCTCACATCCAAGGCCAATCTGGAGGAGGGTAATAATGGGGCAAAACAATGGTCAACATCACAATGGACTTGGCCGTGCCATCATAATGTTTCGCATCGCCCAAACACACACAAAATACCAGCTGGACTTTCACGTAAAGGCTAAGTAATAAAATACTAGCACGATAAACAACAAAGGATTCCAAAGTAGGGAATCATACCAAGAAGTCACCAAGAATGTGAAATGAACTAACAATAACCAATTAAGGTGCTCTAATAATTTCCACAATAATAACACCAATCCCTTATCACATTTGATCACAAAGGATCCAGTTAACTCATGGACACAAGCAAAACTATTCATTCATCTCGAAGAGCTCAAGGAGAGCTTTAAAATGATAGTTTATTCGCCTCAAACGGAGTTCGGATGAGAAAGTTATGAAGGAAACAATTTTAGAAGAAAAGGGAAGAATATATCAGAATTCTAGCTTGGCACGACCGTGCCTAAGAAAGTGGCACGACCGTGCCAAACATTTCGAGAGGGAAGGTAATTTTTGGCGCGACCGTGCCTAAGAGAGTGGCACGACCGTGCCAATCAAGACGGGAGGAAAGGGAATTGTTGCACGACCGTGCCAAATAAAGGAGCATGACCGTGCCAACCATTACGAGTGGGAAAATGAATATGGCACGACCGTGCCAAATAAAGGAGCACGACCGTGCCAGGTGATCAAAGCCCAGATTCTTCCTGGGTTTTACAAATTTCGAACCAAAACACAACCTTCACTAAAGTTATCAAAATCAAAGCTTCCCAATACATTTCTAAAGCTCCTAAACAACATCCAACCTAAAGGGAACCTAAATAACACCCTTTAATCATCCAAACTAACACCAAATCCCCACATTTAAGATTTCACCATTTTTACCCAAAACTCAAATAAATTCAAAATAAATTCTAAACTCAACCAAACTTCAATTATAACACATCAAACATCATATAAACATGAGATGAACATTTTAGCATCAAAATGGGGGAAAAGTAACTTACTTGAAAATTCTCAAAGTTGACGGAATTCAATTCTTTTTGACTCTACGCGATCCTAGCGACGATCTAAACAATGTTCACGTTTTAAGAAATGAATAATAATGAGAGGAAGAAGGAGAAAATGAAGAGAGAAGGAAGATGAAGAAAACTTACCCTTTTCTACTTGGAGAGAGAGAGATGCTGAGAAGGGAGGGAGTAGGGTGAGGGAGATGGAGTGTAAGAGGGAGAAGGAGGTGTAGGGAGGTGAGGGGAGTAATTTAAAACTTACACAAAGACCCCCTCCTCTAATACTACCCAACTCAAAACTTCCCACTAACAACTAAGACCCAATAAAATGCTAGGCATAAATATTATAACACATAAAATGCACGCATAAATATTTAAATAAATAATAATTTAAATAAATTAATACGCAAATAATTAAATAAAAATCATTTAATTACTAATAAAATAGAGCCTAGATTTCGGGTCGTGACATTCACTCCCCCTTAAAGAAAATTCGACCCGAATTTTAACGAGACTCACCTTAAACAAAAAAGCCACGGAAATTTCCCTTCGATCTCATCTCGGAGCTCCCACGTCGACTCCTCGATGTTATGATTCCTCCAAAGGACTCGAACCAACGCAATGCTCTTGCTCCTCAACTCTTGGACTTTGGAATCTAAGATCCGAACCGGTCGTTCCTCATAAGACATATCGGGCTCAATATCCTCCGGTATCCTTGGTAACACGTGAGATGGATCATGAACATACTTCCGAAGCATAGAAATGTGAAAGACGTTGTGCAACCGGTCCAAAGATGGCGGTAACGCAAGACGATACGCTAGAAGTCCAACCTTTCCCAAAATCTCAAACGGGCCACTAAACCTCGGAGCCAATTTGCCTTTCTTCCCAAACCTACGAATACCCACCTTCGGAGACACTTTCAAGAATACCAAATCACCAATCTGAAAACTAATATCTCGCCTTCGGTTGTCTGCGTAGCTCTTATGTCGACTCTGGGCTGTCTTCAATCTATCCCGGATAACTTTAACTTTCTCAACCGAATCCTGAAGCAAATCAATACCCACGATCTTCGTTTCACCAACCTCATCCCAACAAATTGGCGATCTACATTTCCTTCCATACAAAGCCTCAAACGGTGCCATCTCGATACTAGCCTGATAACTGTTGTTGTAAGAGAACTCCACTAACGGTAGGTGCGAATCCCAAGAATCAGAAAAGTCTATCGAACACGCTCGCAACATATCCTCAAGAATCTGAATAGTCCTCTCGGATTGACCATCGGTCTGGGGATGAAAAGCTGTACTGAATCGCAAATTTGTACCCAAAGCTTCTTGAAACGCCTTCCAGAATCTAGAAGTGAACCTCGGGTCTCGATCTGACACAATGCTAACCGGAACTCCATGCAATCTAACAATCTCATCAATATAAAGGGTCGCAAGCTTCTCCATCGAATATTTGATGTCAATAGGCAAGAAATGGGCACTCTTGGTCAATCTATCCACTATTACCCAAACACTGTCAAACTTCCTACGGGTACGAGGCAGTCCCGTAACGAAATCCATAGTCACATGCTCCCATTTCCACTCGGGAATCTCTAACGGCTGAAGTAATCCCGCGGGTCTCTGATGCTCGGCTTTGACCTGCTGACACGTTAAACACCTCGAAACATACTCGGCTATTTCCCTTTTCATATTAATCCACCAAAATTGTTGCTTCAAATCCTGATACATCTTCGTACTACCCGGATGAATAGTATACCTCGATTTGTGGCCCTCATCAAGAACTCTCTGTTTAATTCCATCAACATCCGGAACACACAAACGACCACGGAAGGTCAAAACTCCACTCGAACTCAAAGAAAAATCCTCGAAATTCTTTTCCTTCAATTTACCCATTATTTTCACCAACTCGGGATCTTCTTTCTGAGCTTCCTTTATCCTCTGAATTAGGGTCGGAGACACCCTAATATTCGCAAAAATAGCCCCATGTCTCGATTCACGAGGAGACCAATCTCGAACATCCTCAAGCATTTTCCATTCACGGACCATCATTGAAGCCACATAAGATTTTCTACTAATCGCATCGGCTACCACATTCGCCTTTCCCGGGTGATAAGAAATCGTACAATCATAATCCTTCAACAATTCCATCCATCGGCGCTGTCGGTTGTTCAATTCCTTCTGAGAGAATAGGTACTTCAAACTTTTGTGATCCGTAAAAATCTCAAACTTCGCCCCATAAAGGTAGTGCTTCCATTTGTGCAACGCAGAGACAATAGCCGCTAACTCCATATCATGAGTCGGGTAATTCTGCTCACTAGGGGTCAACTTCCTCGAAGCATACGCAATTACTTTCCCATTCTGCATCAACACACAACCCAAACCCTCTTTCGAAGCATCACTGTAAATCACTAGACCATCGCTCCCATTAGGCAAAGTCAAGATTGGTGCGGTAGTCAACCTCTTCTTCAATTCCTCGAAACTCTTGTCACATTTCTCGGTCCACACAAACGGAACATTCTTCCGGGTTAACTGAGTCATCGGAGTAGCAATCCTCGAAAACCCTTCAATAAACCTTCTGTAATAACCGGCTAAACCAAGAAAGCTTCTAATCTCTGTCACTGACTCGGGTCTCTTCCAATCCACTATAGCTTCAATCTTTGACGGATCCACAGAAATCCCATCTTTCGAAATAACATGACCCAGAAATGACACCTTCTCGAGCCAAAATTCGCATTTACTAAACTTCGCAAATAATTTCTCCCTCGCAAGAACGGATAAAACTGTCCTCAAGTGCTGCTCATGCTCATCTCGAGATTTCGAATAAACAAGAATGTCGTCGATGAAAACCACCACGAACGAATCAAGATAAGGATGGAAAATCCGGTTCATCAAATCCATAAACACGGCCGGCGCGTTAGTCAACCCAAACGGCATAACCAAGAATTCATAATGACCATACCGAGTGCGAAAAGCAGTCTTCGGAATATCCTCCGATCGAACCTTCAACTGATGGTACCCACTCCTCAAATCAAGTTTAGAGAAAACCACGGACCCTTGAAGCTGATCAAACAAATCGTCAATATGGGGTAGATGATACTTATTCTTCACCGTAACCTGATTCAACTTCCGGTAATCGATGCACAATCTCAACGAACCATCTTTCTTCCGCACAAATAAAACCGGTGCTCCCCACGGGGAAACACTAGGGCGGATAAACCCTCGGTCAAGCAACTCTTGCAACTGAACCTTCAATTCCTTCAACTCAGCGGGAGCTAACCTATAAGGCGCTTTCGAAATCGGAGCCGTACCCGGCAAAAGATCTATACAAAACTCAATCTCACGATCGGGAGGCATATCATACTCGGTAGAGAAAACATCGGGAAATTCCCGAACTACCTGAACACTATCAAGACTAGGGGATTCTTTCCTAGTATCAAGAACACTAGCCAAATACCCCTCACAACCACTATGCAATAATTCCCTCGCTTTCATAAAAGAAATTAAGCGAACCTTTCTACTCAGAGGACTAGCCTCAAACACAAATTTAGGCTCATCGGGAATAGAAAAAGTAACAATTTTCTTACAGCAATCAACAGAAGCATGAAACTTGCTCAACCAATCCATACCCAAAATGACATCAAAGTCTTGGATAGGAAGAACTACCAAATCCGCACAAAGGACTTGACCACAAATAACCACGTCACAAGCACAAAAGACTCGATCAGAAATCAAGCATTCTCCTATAGGGGTCGACACCTCTAGCACGTACGATAAAGACTCGAATGCAGCATTTAACATGGAAGTAAATTGCACAGAAATGTATGAATGAGATGATCCTGGATCTACTAACGCTCGTGCGCTCACATTAGACACAGAAACAATACCTCCAATAACGGATGGATCATCGGTAGCTTGTTGTTGATTCATGGCAAATACCCTTCCTTGGACTTTGGGCTTCCCAGCGGCATCCCTTTTCAGACCCTGATTAGTACCAACTCCTGACCCGGATGCTTGTCCTCTACCTCTTGGGCAATCTTTTACAAAGTGACCCATTTGACCACAATTGGTGCACCTTCCTTGCTTCTTCCAACAACGGTCTTCAGAATGACCTTCCTTTTGACTATACGAACAAAGCCTCCTAACTTGGCTCCCTTGGTTCCCGGAAGTGGTACCCGGGTTCCTTGGGATCGGTTGCCCTCGGAACTGAGATTGTCCCCCAAAGTTACCTCGATTATCGGAACGCTGCTGTGGTTGAGACTTAGCATGGCTTCCCAGTTTACCCGTACCCGCAACCTCGGTTTTCCTTTTGTGCTCCCCAATATCCTGCTCTATCAGATAGGCTCGATCCACCGCATCTTGGAATGTCACTATCCGTTGGGCAATTAGTTGAGTACGGATGGAGGTCTTCAATCCCCGAATAAATCTTATAGCCTTCTGTTCCTCGGTCCTCACCAAATAGTCACAATACCGGGCTAATTCTATGAACTTAGCCGAGTATTGTGCTATAGACAACAATCCTTGCTCCAAGTTGAGTAGCTCGATCTCCTTTCGGTTTGATCAACAACCGGAATGAAATGCTCCTTGAATTTGCGCACGAACAACTCCCACGCATACACCGTGTGAGTATCATCCCAAGTAGGTTTAATACCTTTCCACCAATGCTCGGCGGCTCCCACAAGCTTGTAAGCCGCGAACCGGACCTTATCCTCATCCGCACACCCAAATACCTCATAAATCTTTTCCATAGACTCAATCCATAACTCAGCTTTCCGAACATCGGGTTCCCCATTGAATTCAACCGGTTTCAACTTCAGAAATGGCTCCAATCCATAACGGGGTGGTGCTTGCGCTACCCTCGGACCTTGATCATGTATGGCCTTCATGGCCGCCTCAAACATGCCTTGAAACATGGCACGGGCTTCTTCCCTTGTATCATTCTGATTCTGTGCCCCACTAGCACCTCCTCTGTTTCTTCTTCCAGACATTGCGAGTAATTACCTACATAAGACATTAACCGTTAATCACTCCGCACACTACTACCCACCTAGGTCATACTAATCCACCTAGACTTATACATAGAGCTAATGCCATAGCTCTGATACCAACTGTCGCGACCCCGGACCCCGCGGGCCCCGGGACCGCGAGCTGGACGTCGACTCTAAAACCAAAACGGTGAAATACCGAAGTTAAAAATTTCATTTAATACCAAAAGGTGATAATCCAAAGTTTTACAAACCAAGTTTGATAAAGACTAAATACAACTATCATAAACTTCCACAAGTTTATGCCCAAGAAAATAAAAATATACAATTCTTAGTGACGTCATTGTTTGGTACAAATACCCCAAAAGGTTACACATTTACATAATGTAAACTAACCTATAACAACTTTCCCCAAAAGAATGTTTCCACACTCGACGTCCTCTTTCTCGTGATCAGCGAGACTATTCCTTAGCACCTGGGGGGGGGTTAAGGAAAAACAAAGATAAAAGAAAGGGGGTGAGATAAATCTCAATAAGTTACTAATGCAACTACATGACATGCTATGATGCAATAAGCAATAAACAATAATAATTATCACATAGCACATAGCAATTATCATATAACAGATAGCAGCGGAAATAAACACATAACAAAGGATATAGCCAAGGTTTTCCAAACTGGTACATCCAAATAAAGGATCGCTGCGCAGCTTCAATAATCAACAAATCATCATCTTCATAATAGCATGAAAGCCGAAGAGAAAACCCCGGTACCGGAACCAATAACCAATGAAGAACTGTCACAAGGGACGGGAGACATGCCACAAAGTCATGCTCCAAGTAAAGCTAAAATGCACACAAAGGAGCTAGCTCTTCTCACATCCAAGGCCAATCTGGAGGAGGGTAATAATGGGGCAAAACAATGGTCAACATCACAATGGACTTGGCCGTGCCATCATAATGTTTCGCATCGCCCAAACACACACAAAATACCAGCTGGACTTTCACGTAAAGGCTAAGTAATAAAATACTAGCACGATAAACAACAAAGGATTCCAAAGTAGGGAATCATACCAAGAAGTCACCAAGAAAGTGAAATGAACTAACAATAACCAATTAAGGTGCTCTAATAATTTCCACAATAATAACACCAATCCCTTATCACATTTGATCACAAAGGATCTAGTTAACTCAAGCACACAATAAAAACTATTCACTCATCTCGAAGAGCTCAAGGAGAGCTTTAAAATGATAGTTTATTCGCCTCAAACGGAGTTCGGATGAGAAAGTTATGAAGGAAACAATTTTAGAAGAAAAGGGAAGAATATATCAGAATTCTAGCTTGGCACGACCGTGCCTAAGAAAGTGGCACGACCGTGCCAAACATTTCGAGAGGGAAGGTAATTTTTGGCGCGACCGTGCCTAAGAGAGTGGCACGACCGTGCCAATCAAGACGGGAGGAAAGGGAATTGTTGCACGATCGTGCCAAATAAAGGAGCACGACCGTGCCAACCATTACGAGTGGGAAAATGAATATGGCACGACCGTGCCAAATAAAGGAGCACGACCGTGCCAGGTGATCAAAGCCCAGATTCTTCCTGGGTTTTACAAATTTCGAACCAAAACACAACCTTCACTAAAGTTATCAAAATCAAAGCTTCCCAATACATTTCTAAAGCTCCTAAACAACATCCAACCTAAAGGGAACCTAAATAACACCCTTTAATCATCCAAACTAACACCAAATCCCCACATTTAAGATTTCACCATTTTTACCCAAAACTCAAATAAATTCAAAATAAATTCTAAACTCAACCAAACTTCAATTATAACACATCAAACATCATATAAACATGAGATGAACATTTTAGCATCAAAATGGGGGAAAAGTAACTTACTTGAAAATTCTCAAAGTTGACGGAATTCAATTCTTTTTGACTCTACGCGATCCTAGCGACGATCTAAACAATGTTCACGTTTTAAGAAATGAATAATAATGAGAGGAAGAAGGAGAAAATGAAGAGAGAAGGAAGATGAAGAAAACTTACCCTTTTCTACTTGGAGAGAGAGAGATGCTGAGAAGGGAGGGAGTAGGGTGAGGGAGATGGAGTGTAAGAGGGAGAAGGAGGTGTAGGGAGGTGAGGGGAGTAATTTAAAACTTGCACAAAGACCCCCTCCTCTAATACTACCCAACTCAAAACTTCCCACTAACAACTAAGACCCAATAAAATGCTAGGCATAAATATTATAACACATAAAATGCACGCATAAATATTTAAATAAATAATAATTTAAATAAATTAATACGCAAATAATTAAATAAAAATCATTTAATTACTAATAAAATAGAGCCTAGATTTTGGGTCGTGACATTCACTCCCCCTTAAAGAAAATTCGACCCGAATTTTAACGAGACTCACCTTAAACAAAAAGCCACGGAAATTTCCCTTCGATCTCATCTCGGAGCTCCCACGTCGACTCCTCGATGTTATGATTCCTCCAAAGGACTCGAACCAACGCAATGCTCTTGCTCCTCAACTCTTGGACTTTGGAATCTAAGATCCGAACGGTCGTTCCTCATAAGACATATCGGGCTCAATATCCTCCCGTATCCTTGGTAACACGTGAGATGGATCATGAACATACTTCCGAAGCATAGAAACATGAAAGACGTTGTGCAACCGGTCCAAAGATGGCGGTAACGCAAGACGATACGCTAGAAGTCCAACCTTTCCCAAAATCTCAAACGGGCCACTAAACCTCGGAGCCAATTTGCCTTTCTTCCCAAACCTACGAATACCCACCTTCGGAGACACTTTCAAGAATACCAAATCACCAATCTGAAACTAATATCTCGCCTTCGGTTGTCTGCGTAGCTCTTATGTCGACTCTGGGCTGTCTTCAATCTATCCCGGATAACTTTAACTTTCTCAACCGAATCCTGAAGCAAATCAATACCCACGATCTTCGTTTCACCAACCTCATCCCAACAAATTGGCGATCTACATTTCCTTCCATACAAAGCCTCAAACGGTGGCATCTCGATACTAGCCTGATAACTGTTGTTGTAAGAGAACTCCACTAACGGTAGGTGCGAATCCCAAGAATCAGAAAAGTCTATCGAACACGCTCGCAACATATCCTCAAGAATCTGAATAGTCCTCTCGGATTGACCATCGGTCTGGGGATGAAAAGTTGTACTGAATCGCAAATTTGTACCCAAAGCTTCTTGAAACGCCTTCCAGAATCTAGAAGTGAACCTCGGGTCTCGATCTGACACAATGCTAACCGGAACTCCATGCAATCTAACAATCTCATCAATATAAAGGGTCGCAAGCTTCTCCATCGAATATTTGATGTCAATAGGCAAGAAATGGGCACTCTTGGTCAATCTATCCACTATTACCCAAACACTGTCAAACTTCCTACGGGTACGAGGCAGTCCCGTAACGAAATCCATAGTCACATGCTCCCATTTCCACTCGGGAATCTCTAACGGCTGAAGTAATCCCGCGGGTCTCTGATGCTCGGCTTTGACCTGCTGACACGTTAAACACCTCGAAACATACTCGGCTATTTCCCTTTTCATATTAATCCACCAAAATTGTTGCTTCAAATCCTGATACATCTTCGTACTACCCGGATGAATAGTATACCTCGATTTGTGGCCCTCATCAAGAACTCTCTGTTTAATTCCATCAACATCCGGAACACACAAACGACCACGGAAGGTCAAAACTCCACTCGAACTCAAAGAAAAAATCCTCGAAATTCTTTTCCTTCAATTTACCCATTATTTTCACCAACTCGGGATCTTCTTTCTGAGCTTCCTTTATCCTCTGAATTAGGGTCGGAGACACCCTAATATTCGCAAAAATAGCCCCATGTCTCGATTCACGAGGAGACCAATCTCGAACATCCTCAAGCATTTTCCATTCACGGACCATCATTGAAGCCACATAAGATTTTCTACTAATCGCATCGGCTACCACATTCGCCTTTCCCGGGTGATAAGAAATCGTACAATCATAATCCTTCAACAATTCCATCCATCGGCGCTGTCGGTTGTTCAATTCCTTCTGAGAGAATAGGTACTTCAAACTTTTGTGATCCGTAAAAATCTCAAACTTCGCCCCATAAAGGTAGTGCTTCCATTTGTGCAACGCAGAGACAATAGCCGCTAACTCCATATCATGAGTCGGGTAATTCTGCTCACTAGGGGTCAACTTCCTCGAAGCATATGCAATTACTTTCCCATTCTGCATCAACACACAACCCAAACCCTCTTTCGAAGCATCACTGTAAATCACTAGACCATCGCTCCCATTAGGCAAAGTCAAGATTGGTGCGGTAGTCAACCTCTTCTTCAATTCCTCGAAACTCTTGTCACATTTCTCGGTCCACACAAACGGAACATTCTTCCGGGTTAACTGAGTCATCGGAGTAGCAATCCTCGAAAACCCTTCAATAAACCTTCTGTAATAACCGGCTAAACCAAGAAAGCTTCTAATCTCTGTCACTGACTCGGGTCTCTTCCAATCCACTATAGCTTCAATCTTTGACGGATCCACAGAAATCCCATCTTTCGAAATAACATGACCCAGAAATGACACCTTCTCGAGCCAAAATTCGCATTTACTAAACTTCGCAAATAATTTCTCCCTCGCAAGAACGGATAAAACTGTCCTCAAGTGCTGCTCATGCTCATCTCGAGATTTCAAATAAACAAGAATGTCGTCGATGAAAACCACCACGAACGAATCAAGATAAGGATGGAAAATCCGGTTCATCAAATCCATAAACACGGCCGGCGCGTTAGTCAACCCAAACGGCATAACCAAGAATTCATAATGACCATACCGAGTGCGAAAAGCAGTCTTCGGAATATCCTCCGATCGAACCTTCAACTGATGGTACCCACTCCTCAAATCAAGTTTAGAGAAAACCACGGACCCTTGAAGCTGATCAAACAAATCGTCAATATGGGGTAGAGGATACTTATTCTTCACCGTAACCTGATTCAACTTCCGGTAATCGATGCACAATCTCAACGAACCATCTTTCTTCCGCACAAATAAAACCGGTGCTCCCCACGGGGAAACACTAGGGCGGATAAACCCTCGGTCAAGCAACTCTTGCAACTGAACCTTCAATTCCTTCAACTCAGCGGGAGCTAACCTATAAGGCGCTTTCGAAATCGGAGCCGTACCCGGCAAAAGATCTATACAAAACTCAATCTCACGATCGGGAGGCATATCATACTCGGTAGAGAAAACATCGGGAAATTCCCGAACTACCTGAACACTATCAAGACTAGGGGATTCTTTCCTAGTATCAAGAACACTAGCCAAATACCCCTCACAACCACTATGCAATAATTCCCTCGCTTTCATAAAAGAAATTAAGCGAACCTTTCTACTCAGAGGACTAGCCTCAAACACAAATTTAGGCTCATCGGGAATAGAAAAAGTAACAATTTTCTTACGGCAATCAACAGAAGCATGAAACTTGCTCAACCAATCCATACCCAAAATGACATCAAAGTCTTGGATAGGAAGAACTACCAAATCCGCACAAAGGACTCGACCACAAATAACCACGTCACAAGCACGAAAGACTCGATAAGAAATCAAGCATTCTCCTATAGGGGTCGACACCTCTAGCACGTACGGTAAAGACTCGAATGCAGCATTTAACATGGAAGCAAATTGCACAGAAATGTATGAATGAGATGATCCTGGATCTACTAACGCTCGTGCGCTCACATTAGACACAGAAACAATACCTCCAATAACGGATGGATCATCGGTAGCTTGTTGTTGATTCATGGCAAATACCCTTCCTTGGACTTTGGGCTTCCCAGCGGCATCCCTTTTCTGACCCTGATTAGTACCAACTCCTGACCCGGATGCTTATCCTCTACCTCTTGGGCAATCTTTTACAAAGTGACCCATTTGACCACAATTGGTGCACCTTCCTTGCTTCTTCCAACAACGGTCTTCAGAATGACCTTCATTTTGACAATACGAACAAAGCCTCCTAACTTGGCTCCCTTGGTTCCCGGAAGTGGTACCCGGGTTCCTTGGGATCGGTTGCCCTCGGAACTGAGATTGTCCCCCAAAGTTACCTCGATTATCGGAACGGTGCTGTGGTTGAGACTTAGCATGGCTTCCCAGTTTACCCGTACCCGTAACCTCGGTTTTCCTTTTGTGCTCCCCAATATCCTGCTCTATCAGATAGGCTCGATCCACCGCATCTTGGAATGTCACTATCCGTTGGGCAATTAGTTGAGTACGGATGGAGGTCTTCAATCCCCGAATAAATCTCATAGCCTTCTGTTCCTCGGTCCTCACCAAATAGTCACAATACCGGGCTAATTCTATGAACTTAGCCGAGTATTGTGCTATAGACAACAATCCTTGCTCCAAGTTGAGTAGCTCGATCTCCTTTCGGTTTTGATCAACAACCGGAATGAAATGCTCCTTGAATTTGCGCACGAACAACTCCCACGCATACACCGTGTGAGTATCATCCCAAGTAGGTTTAATACCTTTCCACCAATGCTCGGCGGCTCCCACAAGCTTGTAAGCCGCGAACCGGACCTTATCCTCATCCGCACACCCAAATACCTCATAAATCTTTTCCATAGACTCAATCCATAACTCAGCTTTCCGAACATCGGGTTCCCCATTGAATTCAACCGGTTTCAACTTCAGAAATGGCTCCAATCCATAACGGGGTGGTGCTTGCGCTACCCTCGGACCTTGATCATGTATGGCCTTCATGGCCGCCTCAAACATGCCTTGAAACATGGCACGGGCTTCTTCCCTTGTATCATTCTGATTCTGTGCCCCACTAGCACCTCCTCTGTTTCTTCTTCCAGACATTGCGAGTAATTACCTACATAAGACATTAACCGTTAATCACTCCGCACACTACTACCCACCTAGGTCATACTAATCCACCTAGACTTATACATAGAGCTAATGCCATAGCTCTGATACCAACTGTCGCGATCCCGGACCCCGCGGGCCCCGGGACCGCGAGCTGGACGTCGACTCTAAAACCAAAACGGTGAAATACCGAAGTTAAAAATTTCATTTAATACCAAAAGGTGATAATCCAAAGTTTTACAAACCAAGTTTGATAAAGACTAAATACAACTATCATAAACTTCCACAAGTTTATGCCCAACAAAATAAAAATATACAATTCTTAGTGACGTCATTGTTTGGTACAAATACCCCAAAAGGTTACACATTTACATAATGTAAACCAACCTATAACAACTTTCCCCAAAAGAATGTTTCCACACTCGACGTCCTATTTCTCGTGATCAGCGAGACTATTCCTTAGCACCTGGGGGGGGGGTTAAGGAAAAACAAAGATAAAAGAAAGGGGTGAGATAAATCTCAATAAGTTACTAATGCAACTACATGACATGCTATGATGCAATAAGCAATAAACAATAATAATTATCACATAGCACATAGCAATTATCATATAACAGATAGCAGCGGAAATAAACACATAACAAAGGATATAGCCAAGGTTTTCCAAACTGGTACATCCAAAAAAAGGATCACTGCGCAGCTTCAATAATCAACAAATCATCATCTTCATAATAGCATGAAAGCCGAAGAGAAAACCCCGGTACCGGAACCAATAACCAATGAAGAAGTGTCACAAGGGACGGGAGACATGCCACAAAGTCATGCTCCAAGTAAAGCTAAAATGCACACAAAGGAGCTAGCTCTTCTCACATCCAAGGCCAATCTGGAGGAGGGTAATAATGGGGCAAAACAATGGGGCAAAACAATGGTCAACATCACAATGGACTTGGCCGTGCCATCATAATGTTTCGCATCACCCAAACACACACAAAATACCAGCTGGACTTTCACGTAAAGGCTAAGTAATAAAATACTAGCACGATAAACAACAAAGGATTCCAAAGTAGGGAATCATACCAAGAAGTCACCAAGAAAGTGAAATGAACTAACAATAACCAATTAAGGTGCTCTAATAATTTCCACAATAATAACACCAATCCCTTATCACATTTGATCACAAATGATCCAGTTAACTCAAGCACACAAGCAAAACTATTCACTCATCTCGAAGAGCTCAAGGAGAGCTTTAAAATGATAGTTTATTCGCCTCAAACGGAGTTCAGATGAGAAAGTTATGAAGGAAACAATTTTAGAAGAAAAGGGAAGAATATATCAGAATTCTAGCTTGGCACGACCGTGCCTAAGAAAGTGGCACGACCGTGCCAAACATTTCGAGAGGGAAGGTAATTTTTGGCGCGACCGTGCCTAAGAGAGTGGCACGACCGTGCCAATCAAGACGGGAGGAAAGGGAATTGTTGCACGACCGTGCCAAATAATGGAGCACGACCGTGCCAACCATTACGAGTGGGAAAATGAATATGGCACGACCGTGCCAAATAAAGGAGCACGACCGTGCCAGATGATCAAAGCCCAGATTCTTCCTGGGTTTTACAAATTTCGAACCAAAACACAACCTTCACTAAAGTTATCAAAATCAAAGCTTCCCAATACATTTCAAAAGCTCCTAAACAACATCCAACCTAAAGGGAACCTAAATAACACCCTTTAATCATCCAAACTAACACCAAATCCCCACATTTAAGATTTCACCATTTTTACCCAAAACTCAAATAAATTCAAAATAAATTCTAAACTCAACCAAACTTCAATTATAACACATCAAACATCATATAAACATGAGATGAACATTTTAGCATCAAAATGGGGAAAAGTAACTTACTTGAAAATTCTCAAAGTTGACGGAATTCAATTCTTTTTGACTCTACGCGATCCTAGCGACGATCTAAACAATGTTCACGTTTTAAGAAATGAATAATAATGAGAGGAAGAAGGAGAAAATGAAGAGAGAAGGAAGATGAAGAAAACTTACCCTTTTCTACTTGGAGAGAGAGAGATGCTGAGAAGGGAGGGAGTAGGGTGAGGGAGATGGAGTGTAAGAGGGAGAAGGAGGTGTAGGGAGGTGAGGGGAGTAATTTAAAACTTACACAAAGACCCCCTCCTCTAATACTACCCAACTCAAAACTTCCCACTAACAACTAAGACCCAATAAAATGCTAGGCATAAATATTATAACACATAAAATGCACGCATAAATATTTAAATAAATAATAATTTAAATAAATTAATACGCAAATAATTAAATAAAAATCATTTAATTACTAATAAAATAGAGCCTAGATTTCGGGTCGTGACATATAATCTACTTAAAACAATTAAAGAATAGGTGCCAGGAATTGGAGGCGGGCGGGCGCCTAGGCGGAGGCGGGCGGTCGCCCGAAAGGATACGGGCGGGCGCTCAGAAAGGAACAGGCGGGCGCTCCCGAGGGGCAGAAACTACGGGTCATTAACATCACATGTAAGCGGGCGCTCATGGGCGTATGGGCGGGCGCCCGGGTGAATTCTGGGTCGGAGAACAGAGCTGGGTTCACCATTTTCGAACCAAAACACAAACCTTCACTAAATGCTCAAAATCAAAGCTTTCAAACTAGTTTCCAAGGTTCTAAAACAACATCTAAACATCAAGAGAACCTAAACACACCATATCACAACCCAAAACAAGATTTAAACCCAACATTCACATATTCACCATTTTTAACCCAAAAACCCAAATAATTCCCAAATAAATTCCAAGTAAATTGCAACCTCATACAAACTTCAAATATAACAACCCAAGCATTATATAAGTATGATATGAACATTTTAGCATAAAAATGGGGGAAAAGCAACTTACCCGGATTTTATGAAAGGTGACGAAACTTGAATATTTTTAGCCCTCTACGATCCTATCGACGATCTAAACAAGATTCATGTTATGAGAAATGAGAAATAATGAGAGGAAGAGGAAGAAAATGAAGAGAGAAGGAAGAAGAAAACTTACCCTTTTTCTTGACAATGGAGAGAGAGAGAAAGGAGTATGCTGAGAGTGAGGGAGAAGAGGAAGAGTAGGGAGAAGATGAGGAGTAGGGAGGGAGTAGTTAAAATGATTTAAAAGAACTTACACTTAGGCCCCCTCCTCTATACTACACACAAATACTTACACTCCCTACTAACAATTAAGACCCAACAATACTACACTAACCCAAATAAAATGCTAGGCATATATTATTATAACACATAAAATGAACACATAAATATTTAAATAAATAATAATCTAAATAAATAAATAAGCAAATAAATAAATAATAATTATTTATTACTAATAAAATAGAGCCTAGATTTCGGGTCGTGACAGAGTCATGTGCAACATTGGAAGCTTCCTCAATTCGGCACCGAAGGTCTCAAGGGGCTTCGCAATCTACAATCTTTTGGGCTACGGCATTACAATGATACAAGCATAGGGCAATATTGGGGCTTCGCAACCGACAGTCTTTTGGGACAATAATGCTCAAGCAATGCAATGTGGTGAAGACTTATATGAAAGAGATCAAGCTTCAAGGGTGCCCAACACCTCAAGTCAAAGGTATCTTGGTTTTAAATGAGGGCTCCGATGTTATGAATGAATTTGATGATTTTTGTTAGAACTTACAACGAGATCATGAAGGAAGTCTTAGAGAAAGGATTCAAGGGTTACGGCCAACACCTCAAGTCAAAGGATTCAAGCTTCAAGGAAGTCTTCAAGGGTGCCCAACACCTCAAGTGAAAAGGATTCAAGGAAATGCCAATATGATAAATCGACCAGAGTTACGGCCAATCTCAATGTTTCTGCAAGGACTGCACCCCCTTTCTCCAAGATCAAAAGCACAAGCTGCACCCGAAGATCCGTTATTAGTTCAACTCAAGAAGACTCAAGCAAACATACCGTTTGAGATTTTATCACGCCCAAGGCCTTATCTTCCACAACAACATCACCATCTCCCACGAATAAGGGCTCCAATGTTATGAATGAATTTGATGATTTTTGTTAGAACTTTCAGCGAGATTATGAAGGAAGTCTTAGAGAAAAGGAAAAAGATTCAATATGCTAAACTCACGTGACTGGGTTATAGCGGGAAATGCCTCAGCCAATCCCCAATGTTTCTGCAAGTACTGCAACCCCTTCTCCAAGATCAAAAGCACAGGCTGCATCCGAAGATCCGTTATTAGTTCGATTCAAGAAGACTCAAGCAAACGTACCGTTTGAGACTTTATCATGTCAAAACCCTATCATCCGCAACAACATCACCATCTCCCACGAGACATTTCCCGAAGATTCTACTGCATTTTCAACATGGACCCTCCGCCACTTGGGTACCAACCACAAAAAAAAGGGCCATTCATCTCCAAACAAGAGGAAGATCACTTTCATGAGTTCTACCCAATGGTGGATCTGCTCTCAATACAATGCCAAGATAAGTTGGGGCTTCATACCGAAAGGTCTTTACATCCCACCATCTATAAGCTCGCAAACAACAAGCCCACGACAATTGAGGCTTAGTAATCTCTCGAAGCTTGGTATCAATGATCTTCTCTTGGAGCTTGCTCACGTCAAAAGCAAAAGGCGATTTATTTGAAAAGGTCAAGAGTCGATTCATCTTGGGGCTATGCAAGTCTCTCATAGTTTGGAATCAAAGGCATTCTAGGGGCTTTACGATCAGCAACCCCTTATCTCGGCATCAAAAGTCTTTTGGAGCCCCATAACTGACACATCTCTTGGGGCTAGAAGTCACTTTTCGTTGGACACAACGGCAACGATGACAGAATTCAAGCAAGGCAATCCAGACTTCGATTGAACATGACTTGATCTTGGGTTGGCTTTACAAACACACAATGGTTAAAATGGTTCACCCACGAACTAAAAAAATCTTTTTCTCACGGTGTGCATATTCTTTTCTTTCTAATTAAAAAAAAGATTTTATTTTCTTTTTTCTTTTCTTGCGCAAAAGTATGTGTTTCATTTTTCTTTGATCCTAGCATTCTCCCCCAGCATTCTCCATCATCCTTGAACTACGCTGGTCTGATTCTCTTAAAGGGATACGTAGGCAGCCTTTGGCACGACCCAACCCATCACCAGAATACCATCTCACCGACACTCCATCAAACGCAAAAAAAACAATTCATCTACCAACATCATCATTCTCCATCCAAAGCATGGACATTCTTTATCAAAAGCATCAAGGCATCCACCACCACAACACTAATCCATCCAACGGCAATGGTAAGTGAAGGTATGAATACATCCGAGGCTTTCCTCAAATCACACCCGCACACAAAATCACTTTCTCCATTCATACAAAAATTCTCTCTCATGCAAATCTGCCTTCAAATCACATCACACCACAAGCACAATTTCCCTCATAACTGCCATTTCACATCTCATACATGAAGCACATATACCTGCAAAGCACACACTTAACAGGTACCACCACAAGGTCAACAACATCTGCAACTCAAGGCACTTCATCCCAGCAGAAAGTGATCCGCCGTCAACTACGCCTGCATCCCACAGAGTCAAACAAATTACAGTTCAATGACAACAACTCGGTCCATGGTGAGCCGCAAAATCACCACCTTTCCATCAAGCAACACAACAATATCACATATAGGCAGATGGAGCCTCGGTTCCTGCCATCCGTAAATGGATCCCGCATCAGTAAACGGATCCCGCATCACCAAACGGATCCCGCATCCGCAAAGGGATCCCGCTTCAGCAAATGGATCCCGCTTCAGCAAACGGATCTCGCATCAGCAAACGGATCCCGCATCAGCAAACGGATCCCGCTTTCAGCAAACGGATCCCGCATCAGCAAACGGATCCGGCATCAGCAAACGGATCCCACTTCAGCAAACGGATCCCGCATCAGCAA
>JAOWBW010000250.1:0-318334 GCA_026119855.1 Campanula takesimana | reverse complement strand
ATATGTTTTAGACCGCACCCGAAGGTTGCCTACGTTCCTCCAGTTGGGAGGCTCAGGTCTTCGTAGTTCAAACAAACAAAGACCATTTTTTTTTTTGTGCACCCTGTTTTTTTTGCCTAGACCGCCTTTCGGGTTTTCAATCTAGCGGGCTTCTTTTTTTGCACGTGCTCTAATTATTGCCTAGGCCGCCCTTGCGGGTTTGCAACCTAGGCGAGCGATTTTTTTTTTTTTTTTTTTTTTTTAATGGTCTTTGTTTATTAAGCGTAGAACCTCTTGAGCTTGTCGAGGTTGACCTCCTTGGCAGCTGGTCACCATCTAAATCCATGAGCCGGACTGCACCACCGCTTAGTATCTTTTTGACCACGTAAGGACCGATCCATCGGGGTCCCATTTCCCCCAGGGATTCATGGCATTAGGAGGATGTTGTCTTAAGACCAAATCTCCCACAGTGATGTTTCGAGGCTTCACCTTTTTGTTGAAAGCTCTGCCATCCTTGATGCTGATACGCCCTTGTGCGTTCGAGTGCTCTTAAACCTTTTCTCGTCGAGCAAGGCTAGTTGTTCATATCGACTTTGCATCCAGTCGACCTCGTTGACATTGATTCTCGAGGAGGACCCGTAGAGATGGGACTTCAAGTTCGATAGGGAGTACGGCTTCAGAACCATAGACCAATGGCATAAGGGAGTTTCTCCTGTTGCGGATCGTATTGATGTGCGGTAGCCCCACAATGCTAATGGTAGCTTCTCGGGCCAATCCCTTCCTGTTGAGGCCATTTTCTTGACGATGTCTCGATGGTCTTATTTGCTGCTTCGACTGCGCCATTTGCTTGGGGCCGGTAAGAGATGACTTGTGCTTGTGATCTTGTATTCTACCAAAAGTGCATCCATTTCCTTCTCAAAGTGAGAGCCGTTGTCGGAAATGATTTCATGAGGCACGCCGTATCGGCACATGATATTAATCTTTACAAATTCGGCCACTTTCTTGGCGTTGAGGGTTCGATAGCTTGTGCTTCGACCCACTTTGTGAAGCAGTCGACTATCGACTGCCCCTAGGACGAATGACTTCCCATTGCTCCCCGGCAGGATGAACTTTACCGATGATGTCTATCCCCCAACAAGAGAAAGGCCAAGGTGTGACCATGTTTGTAAAGTTGTGAGGGTGGAGCATGTTGCAGATTAGCGGGAATTGGCATTTGGCACAACTTTTTTACTTTCTCGATACAGTCTCGTTCCATAGTGCTCCAATAGTAACCAATGCAAAGTATCTTTCTGACTAGCATAAACCCGTTCATGTGGGGTCCACATTCTCCTTCGTGCACTTGACACATTATCTCTTGAGCTTCAGGTATCATTGGCGCATAAGAGATTGATCCCGTCGTGGTGCCTTTTATAGACTCGGTCCCCAATCAGTACGTACCGAGAGGCTAACCTTTCCAGAGCTGCTTGAGACGTCTTATTGATGTTCTCGGGATAAGTGCCGTCTTTGAGGAAGTTCATGATATCCGAATACCACGGAGAGTTTGTTTGAACCTCGTTGATCTCGATACTCATGCAATATGCCGGACTGTTCCTTCGAGCAATTTTGAAAGGCTTCACCATTTTCCTTTGGGGCATTTCAACTAATGAAGCTATAGTGGCCAGTGCATCGGCGAAGCGATTCTTATCCCTTGGCAGGTAGTTGAAAGTGATCTCTTGGAATTGTTCAACCAGTTCTTCAAGGTGCTGACCATATTGTTGGAGAGTCGGGTCTTGGGTTCGCCATTTACCCGATTGCTGATTGATAAGGAGCAAAGAGTCGCCGAACACTTCTAGTTCCGTAACGTTTCTTTCGAGAGCTGCTTCGAGCCCTGCTATGCATGCTTCGTACTCGGCAATGTTGTTGGTAGCTTCGAATTCCAGGCGTATGGCAATGGGAGTGTAGATGTCTTTTGGATCGACAAGCAATACCCTATACCAAAACCGTGTTTATTGGCGGCGCCATCGAAAAAAAGTTGCCACTTGTCTTCCTCGGTTGCAGTACAAATTAACTGCTCATCGGGGAACTGTACATCTTCCCCCTTCAATTCGTTACACGGGAATTCGGCAAGCTGGTCACTGAACACTTTCCCCCTGACGGATTTTAGTGTGACGTAAGTGATATCATAGCCGGCGAGCATGAAGTACCATTTGGCTATTCTTGTTGACATGAAAGGCTTCTCGAAGATGTAGCAGAGCGGGTCCACCTTTGTTACTAGCTTGATCGGAAAATCTTCCATATAGTGTTTGAGCTTTTGAGTGACCCAAAACCAATGCTGCACATGACTTCTCTAAGACAGAGTAGTTCTTTTCGCCTCCTTGGAATCGGCGACTGACAAAATAAATGGCGTTCTCCTTTGTGGACTCTCGTTGATCTTGTGCTAACATAGCCCCTAGGGCTTCATCATTGACAGTGAGATAAAGCAACAGAGGTTTCTCCTTGAGCGGCGGAACTAGAACAGGAGGGCACGTCAAGTAATGCTTTACTTGATCGAAGGCTTCTTGGCACGCGTCGGTCCATTCTAGAGACACATTCTTCTTGAGTAGCTTGAAGATTGGCTCGCATATGGAAGTGGGTTGCTGCACAAACCGACTGATGTATTGTAGTCTTCCCATGAAACCTTTAATCTCTTTCTGCGTCTTTGGAGGAGGCATGTCAATGATTGCCTTGATTTTGGAGGGGTATACTTCGATTCCCCTTTCAGTGACCATATAACCAAGAACTTTGCCTCGATAACCCCGAATGTGCACTTTGCAGGGTTAAGCCTCATCTGTGTTGACGAAGCCTTTCGAAGAACTTGCGGAGATCGATTAGGTGTTGACCATCGGTTCCTTTGGAGTGAATGATCATGTCGTCCACATAGACCTCGATTTCTTTGTGAATCATATCGTGGAACAAGTTTGTCACGGCTCTTTGTGAAGGCTGTCTTATGTTGATCCTCCTCGGCCATGAGAATCGATTGTACCCAGCGAACCCATCCACGAATGAGCGGACCTCGTAGGCAGGAGTGGAGTCGACTAGCATGTCGATATTAGGGAGTGGAAAATCATCCTTTGGGGAAGCTTTGTTTAAATCCCGGAAGTCTACACAAACTCGAACCTTGCCGTTCGCCTTCCTGACTGCCACAATGTTGGCTAACCATGTCGGATACTCGATAACCTTGATGAAACCCACACTGAGGAGCTTCTCAATCTCTTCTTTGACCTGCAGAGACCATTCTGGCTTGATCTTTCTGAGCTTCTGCTTTACTGGCCTGGTATCTTCTCTGATCGGAATCCTGTGCTCTGCTACCTTTCTGTCTAAACCCGGCATGTCTTTATATGACCATGCGAACACATCCACGAACTCCCGTAGTAATGCAGTCAATATGTCTCTGTCGTCTCCCTTGAAGAAGCTTCCAATCTTGGTTTCTTTTGGCTCTTCTTCGGTACCCAGATTAACAACATGCAATTCTTCGTCAGCCTTTGGACCATTCTCGCCACGACTACGTACTTGTTGAGCAAGTTCATTTAAGTATGTTGTGTTTTCGTGGTCTATTTCATCATAATTTGAATCGTTATTAACTTGTTTGTTAAGTTCATTATTAGTTAATTCATCATTTATGATGTTTGCAATCTCAGGGTACTCAGAAATATCAAATTTTTCATTAGCAAAGAAAGGAAACACACGCTCGGCTATGGCCTCCAAATCCTCTTGGGTGAGGGTATTAGAGACACTCTCGGACTCGAAAGTAAGTGTGAGCTGCTCTTCCTTTGTTGCTGTGCGGGGTATGCAACCCATTTCTTGGACTAAGAATTCCTCGGATACCACGGGTCCTTTTGTTGAATACCAATTGTTGATCGGCTCGGAGCTTGGCGGGATCTCACTGATATTTTCGTTCATGATGACGGTGTCATGGATGGCGTTAACTTGGCATTTATTCATCATGGCGAGCTCTTCAAACATGGAGGCTAAATCTGTCAGTTCTTCCCCCACGGTGATTTCTGTCTCGGACTCTATAGTCATCTTCCTCCCCCACCATTCACGGGGCGACATGGGAGTTGGTTCTCTTTCGGATATCTGGACCTCACAATCGGAGAAGATTTCGAGGCCGGGCTTTTTGACACCTTTATTGTTAACCCACGGCTCGGGAAAGATCATGTATGGAACGTCTTCCCCTTGGCGGACAAAATAACCATTCAACGTCTTGCGATAAGGCCTTAGATTAGGGACTTCATACCGACGGCCTTCTTTACGAGCTCGGGCCTTTTCGTTCTTGATCGCTTGCTCTTGTTTCAAGTCTTCTTTGGAAGGCTCATACCCCAAACCGGAGGTGTTCTTGACCAATGGGACTTGCACGGGATGTAGGATTCCCTGCTGAAATTTCCCTAAGCCTAAACCAGGGAAGTAGTCCATATTCCTCATCATGCGGAGGACTTGTGATTGCTGGGGGTCCATGATCCGTTTCCCTCTTCTTTATCAATGGCGTTGATTGAGACGCCGGAGAGAGTGGAGTCTGGTAGACCATGCTGAACTTGGTGGACGGGCTCACCTTTTCTGTGGATAGTGATGTTTTCAGCCATTACGGTCACTATTTCATCACCATTTCGGATCTTGACACATTGGTGGAGAGTTGACGGTACGGCATTAGCACTGTGAATCCATGGTCGACCCAACAGTAAGTTGAACGAGGCCGGGATATCAAGCACTTGGAATGGAACGGACATGACCATGCTCCCAAACTCAATGTCTATTTCGATCATACCCATGACTGTACGGGCGGTGCTGTCATAACCTCGGATTACTTGAGTAGAAGGCTTCAAATCAGAATCCTTAAGCCCCAGTATGCCCATGATTCTACCAGGCATGAGATTGAGTGCGGAACCACCGTCCACTAAGACTCTTGAGATGGGCCTCCCCCTTGCTCGTACCTTGAGGTAAATAGCTTCGTTGTGGCCGGAACCAAATGGTGGAAGGTCCATATTGGCAAAGGTGATGACGTTGCCAAAATGAATGTGACCGATCATTGCCGTGAGGTCCTCAGGGGTAGTATCGGGAGAAACTGATGTATCATCGAGATTGCGGATGACAAGATCTCGGTGTTTCTTTGAGGATGCAATGAGGTCCCAAATAGAGATGTTGGCTGAGTTTTCTTGAGTTGGACAAGTAGAGGGTCTTCGGGAGTGTCGCGAGCTTGCGGTCTTTTAGAAGAGGAGCTTGGTGCGGAAGTGGAAGGGTTGCTTGCTATGACTCGACCGGATCGAGTTAGCATGTTGACGTTCCCATCTTGCTTCTTTTTCCTATTCTCTAGTATTTCCCTCATTACCTCATCATAAGTCACTACATAACAACAATTGTCAAGTTTATTCATAACATTGGGGCCCCCATTCACAATTGGGATTGAGTGGGTGGTCCCCTCGAGTTCTCTTATCTCTATTACATTGACATGCTCGTCATTAGTCACTACAAATTCTTTCTTATCTATGAGATCTTGAATGACATTGCGGAGAACGAAGCAATCCTCGGTGGTGTGGTCACTATATTGGTGGTAGCCACAATATTTGTGGTGAGCATGATTGGAGTTGATTGTCTTGGGTTGGTACCCTTGCACGGGTGTGACTTGACCCTTTGCCTTGAGGACCTCGAACACTTCGGTTTGAGTCATGCCTTGGAGAGGCGTTTAGACACGGTCACTTCGGGACTTCTTCCCTTGAGGCGGAGGAACCTTTTTGTAATTCCCCTTGTCAATAGTGACGGTGTTGACCGAGGCCTCTTTTGTGGAGTTGGAAGCGGCCTTGTAGCGGTAAGTAGGAGTGGTCTTCTTAATCTCCTTGACCAAGTCATCCATGCGTACCCCCGCCTCATACATTTGGGAGAAGTCGGAGTAGCAAGCCCCACTTAGGTGGGTGCGGAGATCAATCTTGAGACACTTGAGAAATATGTCCATTTGCTCTTTTGTGTTCGGCCTCTCAACAATTTCAGAGAGTTTGTCATTCCATCTCCTTGTGAAGTCGATGAAGGACTCATTGTCTCGTTGAGTAGTGTTCTCTAGCTCTTTCCTTGTGGGCCGGTGAGTGGTGTTGCCTTGGTATTGGTTCTTGAAGGCAAGCATGGCGGAGTCCCAATCAAGACGGACAGTGAGCGGGAGAGTAGCATACCAATCTTTTGCCGCCCCCTCGAGAGTGAGAGGAAAGCATTGAGCCATCACCTTGGTGGAGACCTTCTTTGGAACCATTGCCCAAATATAAGTCTCAATGTGAGCCATAGGACAAGAGTTGCCCTTGAATTTGCTTATGTCGGGCATCTTGAACTTATCGGGAAGAGCGGCCATAGTACTCATGAGGATGGATGATTGATAAAGGCTTGTGTCGGAACCTTTCCCCATGTTGAGCCCATTGAATTTTGGTCGATGTAGGCCATGATAGAATCCACCATTTTGGGCTCATTGTTCTCGGAACTTGGTTCCCCCATTTTCTTGGTGCGGGTGTTGACATACGGACTTTTGAACAAACCCTCGGTCCACTCGGATTCATCATCATTGTTCTTGTTCTTTCCCTTGGCAAGGTTGGTGAGCTTTTCTTTCATTAGCTCCATTTCGGCCTCGTGGGCCTCCCTTTGGCTGTCGAGGTGGGATTGCCAAATGTCGTCTTTTCTTTGTGCCTCCTTGTTAAGGGTGGAGACTTGCTCTTGGAGGAGTTGGACCATAGTTGAGAGCTGTTCGAGGGACATGGTGTTGCTGCTGCCGGTCATGGTTGATGTTGGAGCTGTTGGAGTGATCTCTTCACGGACTAACCGATTTGCTGAATCCCGGTAGACTTTGTAAGTACCAATTGAACCTATATTGTAGAAGAGGCCCTTGTCAGTCTTGAGTAACACTTGCGGTCCATGAAGAGGCTTAGAACACACAGTTGGGCACACGACTCGAAACACATAAGAAAAGACTTTTTTTTTTTTTTTTTTTATAAGTCGGAGGGAATGAATCCCTTTTTGGGTTTCTAAGAAAATAATGGAATCGTCACACTAGTATATAGACCATCTCGCGGTCCCATATACTCATCGGATTCCATCGCGCTTGTGAATCCTACATGTATCGGGATTAAACTAAATTAATGTAGTAAAGCATACATGCGGGGACGGATTTTTATTTTTCGTCCAAAATAACCACTTTTTGGGGACGGATTTTTATTGCGTCCATTTCAACAAGTTGGCATGTATGATTTGAAGACATTAGTTTAGGGAAATCTCGGTACATGGAAACCGACTTGAGTCATGGAGTGTTAGACCCTAACTAGAATTGTGTGGTTTGTGCTCGGCTTGAATATGAGGCTCAAAGGTCACCCCCGGCATGTAGTCTTGAACTACGCCACGGGCTGAGGTTTACCGCTTCGAAAGAGCCAAGGTCTGGTGGAGCTTGAAACTTTCTAGGACGGGCCTCGGCGGGTTTGGGGTTGGACTTGTGCGACTCGATAGTGAGCAGTTCATAGGAATATGTGCATGTAGTGTGAGGTCTAACAAGTGACAAAAAAAAATTTTGTTTATATATATATATATTTTTTTTTTTTGAAAAGAAAGAAAAAAAACACACAAAACACATAAGCACATAAAATTACAACTCCCGAATCACCCGTGTGACCGGTAAATAAAACAAAAAATTAAAACAGTCCGAGGGTTCAATTCTGTTCTGATGCAGGCAACTGTGCCCACACCCCACTGTTCTGCTCAGTCACTGAAACCTGTCTCTGTTCTAGAAACCAACCCAGAAGCGTGCGCCTCAGGGTGCTGATATGGGACGCGCGCGCATGGCGCAATGCTTATGGGAGGCGCGCGCTTCTGGGGCACACCTGTCAGAATGTCAGACTTTGGACTCAGGGGATTGCCCTGGTCCTATGTTCATATTGTAACCCCTGCAGAAGTGATTAGTGCAGAATAACAGAAGAAGAAGATGAAGAACATGAAGAAGTGGGCGATTCTGGTTCTTGATGCGGGATGCGCGCGCCGTAGGCTTAAAAGGCCAGACGAGCGCGCCTCCCCCATCAGGAAACAGAATGCCCAGAAAAGATGTAGATTTCGATCAGAATGCAAGTTTAACCCTCAAATACTCCCCAGCAGAGTCGCCACTGTAGATACCCCGGGTGGAAAAACAGCGGCTTTAGGCTCGAGCGCGCGGGTCGTCCTAGGATGTCTAACTTGTTTTTAGAGTCGCCACCTATGCTTTGAGGAACATAAGAAAAACCTATTGATTGTAGCCTAAGTTTGATTACGAAAACAGAGATTCTTTGTTTGAGGTTCGGGGGTTAGGTTACGAGATGGGAAGTACCGAAACACCCATCTCGCCCAACTTAAGTTGGTCTTGCTTGATCAAAATCTACATGAATGAAAATGTTCTTCTTCTTCTTCTTTAAGTCATAAAAAGGGGGTTTAAAATAGGATTTGGAATGTAGGAGATAACTCCTTAACCAACCTCAATGAGATGAGGTGATCATTAGAGTCATGTCCCAAAATGATTTGGGTGATTGCACATTTGATTAAAGTAAAAGAGAGAGAGAGGAGATGAAGTAGAAAAGAAAGGAAAAGATGGACTTTTACCTACAATTTGAAGAACTTCAAATGTTGCTTGATGAGATCCTTGGAGAACCTTTAGAAAGTGATTTTTTGTCTAGTTTTCGATCCTTGAAAATGGAGGTAAAGAGAGGTTTTTATAGGTGAAAGAGGGGTGTTTTTGGTGCCAAAACTCAGTCACCAAGAAATCCTTCCCGGGCAAAATCTTGTAAATTGAGCAAGGGAGGGAATCCTGGCCAGAAATCTGTAACTAACGCCCAGAGGCGCGCGCTTCCTGCTTTGGGGGCGGGAGGCGCGCGCGCCTGGCTCCTCTTGTCGGAGGCGCGCGACTCAGAGAAGGCAACTTTGACAGAATGGACTAGAAAGTCAGCCCTGTCATTCAGTTTAGTCCCTGGACTTAACGAAGTCAGTCAGGAACTTAACGGAAGTGATAGAAACTAACGAGAAACACTTAAAATGGGGAGAAACACAAAATCAAATGTGCAATCGGGGTGAGCGGTCCAAGGCGGGGTGTTTACAGATAGTGAAAATCGCCATTTTCGTTAATAATAGCAAGTATACCATCGGGTGTCCTCAGCAGCTCCGTGTACCACTCAATCATCTCTTCCTCACCCGGATCTTCCTCGGTAGGGACCTCCTCAGTTTGGGGTTGGGGTGGTTGTGTGGGAGTACGATTGGAGTTGGGATTGGGTAGTGGTGGTTGCTGAGGTTCTCTATCGTTTGGTCTCGTTGGATCCATTTCTCTTAGGGTTTACGTAAGTGTTTTGAAATCGGTTTAGTGGGGATAAGTTTTGGATGGCCGGCTTTATGTATATATAGGGGTATATGTGTAAATTATTTACGTTATAATGTTGTTGTAATTTTTACTTTAACTCGAAGTAAAAGTTGATTTACATACATTAATAGGTACCAGTTAGCTCCTACGGGAATTACCATGCTCTTGGATCCTTTAACACATAAATCAAGCACGCGTGATTGGACTTGACTAGGTAAAATATAAACAAATAATGAAAAAGTGAAGATTGATTGTCATGCATTAATAGATACAAGTTGGCTCCTGGTGGAAGTCCCATGCACTTGGCTCGTTTAACACATAAAGACAGTGAGCCTTTCCAATGTTTTATGTCTTTAGTTCACAATTAACCACGTGTTTGATCATCCATATAAACATAGACAAGTCGTTTTAAATTGAAGGGGTGCTCCTCATGTTATGATTTAGACCGGTGAAATAGAAAAACACAAAATATTAAAATTACAGTCGGGATAGATGAACCACACGCATAAGAAGGATATTCATTACATATTCTTGAAATTTATTCTACATACTAAGACTTCACTTCAAATACTGGCTAATGAGACCATCCTTTCTAACATCCTCCCAATAAAAACCATTAAACATATAACTTGTCCATTTTGCGTGATCATCAACAAACTCTTGACTCTCATGCCACCACTTGGCCCAAGCTTTGCAAACTAATTTAAGATTAGTCTCATTCCAATCTTCACACCTAGGAAAAATATAAAATTCCATTAAATCCCTATTTGAAAGTACTTTAAATGACGATGCATACTCATCCATTCCACCAATTGTTTGTGGATGTATCACGAAACTTGGGGCTTTGGCCTTGCTCCTTTGAAACTCCTCTTTGTTTTCCAGCCATTCTTCATGGAACCATGGACTGTCCCTCTCTTTAGAATTTGGAGCAATAGGCATTTTTTTAATATACTGAATTAGGGTGTAGTTTGAAAGAAGTTGACTGTGTAAATAGTGGTGTTATTGTTTGTTTATATAGATGCAAATCTAGGGACGGCCGTGTGGCTGTAGGTGTGGGCCCCGATCAATTCTCAGCTCTAGTCAAACAAAAAAATGGAAAAACAAAAAAATATATACTCCCTCCGTCCCAGAGTAAGAGTCCCATTTTCCTTTTTGGTCCGTCCCAGAGTAAGAGTCTCATTCCTAAAATGGCAAAGAATATTTACTATTCACCCCACTCATTCTCTCTCCTATTTTACTTTTATACTCACAACACCAATCAATTCACTATTCTCTCCTACTCATTCTCTCATACTTTACTTTTACACTCAAAACATTTACATCACATCCAATATTTATTAATAAGCGTGCAAATTGGGGGTGGGACTCTTACTCCGGGATGGAGGGAGTATATAATATAAAATGTTGAGTTATGAATGTGCGTAATTACAAAAGGTTTTGGTTGGTTCTTGGAATAATCTAGTGATTGAATAATATGGTCCTTAAAAAAATTATTACTAATGGTATGGATCGAGCGTAGCTGAAACAAGCACTAGCCGGTATGCCAATGGTTGTTCATTAATAATATATTTGACAAACACAGATAAAACAAACCCTAGTTCATCCATTAATAAGAAACCCTAGTTCTTTTATAATAAGTTTGGCAAACATAACGGGAAAATAAACCCAAGATCATTGTTAATAAAACGTAGTTCGTTAATAATAAGCTTGACAAACATAGCCCGAAAATAAAACAACACGCCAACACGTACAACTATCACCCACACAAACGCCTCGTGATAAACCTATGGAGTGCGATGTGGCTCAGACGGTCCTCATTTTCAACAGTTGCACTTGCATTGGGCCCACGCGCCGTAGCATGCACGATGAGACTGTCCAAACACCAAACAACGGTTGAACGGTTTCTCATGATGCAAAAAGGACACTGCAAATAGCCACTATCATTGAGAATACGAAGTTGACAGTGTGGGCCACTCATATCTTCCATATACCGATTAATATTTTGTTCGTCCGACATCACGACTTCTTCGTCGGCAGACTCCTCCTCGCATGGGGGTGGGGTTGCGGTTGCTGATGGAGTTGGGGTTACGGTTGGAGTTAGGGTTGGGGTGGTTGTTGGGGTTGTCCATCGTTTGCTCCGTTGTGTTCCATTTGTTTGTGGTTTAAGTAAAGAACTTTGATTGGTTGTGAGGATAGGTTTCAGTTGGCTTAAGCTATTTATAGGGATACATTGAGTGCCTGGTGGGGTTCCATTTATATGGTTTCATTTATAATTTTTTGTTTTGCTGTTTTCAGGGCTAACTACGTTTTACTTTATCTCACAACATATTATAATCATCCCCAACATATCCAAAATAGTTTTGCTTGCTCTATAAAAAGTAGACTTGTATAATTTTTCATGTTACTACATACGCAAAATCCATAAAAGTAGTCTCACTTTGGAAGAGTAACAGATGGCTCCTTGTGGGAACCACAAGGATCTGTTGGCTCCTCTAAACCATACATAATTAGGGTTTGGTTGGAAAAGAAATCGGGTTTTCCCAATGTGTTCCAATTCCAACTTTTAAGTACACACACGATAAAGCTTGAGTGGACTTGATTGTCTAAAATGCTGGCATGAGATGACTGCACCATGTGGTAGCGTGATATCATCTCTAACGAGAATCGATTTGACTGCCATTATAATACATCCACGGCAATTATTTGTTTTCTAGACACTAGGTCACAATCAAAGTTACTGACCGAGGTATTTGGCTCGACTCCACAAGGGAAGTAGGCGTGACCGTAGTAGATAATATAAACATGGGACAAGGAATGTCAAACTGAAAGATGGTCGGTGTTACTGGGTAATCGTTGTAAATTATTTATACATGTTGTTCATGATTTAGTTTGGGCAGTAAAACACTCATATTTGTCATTTAGTGTGCACGTTACGGTGCAATTTCAAGGAAAAGCAGCGGTGAGAGTGATTATTGTTACGCGCTAACCAAAAAACATCTCAATCTTGTTTGCCAATGAGCGCGCTGGTAAGTATCACCATCATGTCCGTGGAATACCGAACATGTTCGGTATACCTCGGTCATGATTAGGTTAACGGTTGTGCAAACCAGCAGTGGTAGCGTGATATCATCTCTTACAAGAATCGATTTGACTGCCATTATAATACATCCATGACAATTATTTGTTTTCTAGACACTAGGTCACAATCAAAGTTACTGACCGAGGTATTTGGCTCGACTCCACAAGGGAAGTAGGCGTGACCATAGTAGATAATATAAACACAGGACAGGGAATGTCAAACTGAAAGATGGTCGGTGTTACTGGGTAATCGTTCTAACTTATTTATACCTGTTGTGCATGATTTAGTTTGGGCAGTAAAACACGCATATTTGTCATTTAGTGTGCACGTTGCGCTGCAATTTCAAGGAAAAGCAGCGGTGGGAATGATTATTGTTACGCGCTAACCAAAAAACATCTCAATCTTATTTGCCAATGAGCGCGCTGGTACGTATCACCATCATTTCTGTGGAATAGCGAACATGATCGGTATATCTTGGTCATGATTAGGTTAACGGTCGTGCAAATCAAAAGTGGTAGCGTGATATCATCTCTAATGAGAATCGATTTGACTGCCATTATAATACATCCACAACAATTATTTGTTTTCTAGACACTAGGTCACAATCAAAGTTACTGACCGAGGTATTGGGCTTGACTCCACAAGGGAAGTAGGCGTGACCGTAGTAGATAATATAAACACGGGACAAGGAATGTCAAACTGAAAGATGGTCGGTGTTAATGGGTAATCGTTCTAAATTATTTATACCTGTTGTTCATGATTTAGTTTGGGCAGTAAAACACTAACATTTGTCATTTAGTTTGCACGTAGCGGTGCAATTTCAAGGAAAAACAGCGGTGACAGTGATTATTGTTACGCGCTAACCAAAAAACATCTCAATCTTGTTTGCCAATGAGCGCGCTGGTACGTATCACCATCATGTCCGTGGAATACCGAACATGTTCGGTATATCTCGGTCAAGATTAGGTTAATGGTTGTGCAAACCAGCAGTGGTAGCGTGATATCATCTTTAACGAGAATCGATTTGACTGCCATTATAATACATCCACGACAATTATTTGTTTTCTAGACACTAGGTCACAATCAAACTTACTGACCGAGGTATTTGGCTTGACTCCACAAGGGAAGTAGGCACTACCATAGTAGATAATATAAACACGGGACAAGGAATGTGAAACTGAAAGATGGTCGGTGTTACAGGGTAATCGTTCTAAATTATTTATACCTGTTGTTCATGATTTAGTTTGGGCAGTAAAACACTCACATTAGTCATTTAGTGTGAACGTTGCGGCGCAATTTCAAGGAAAAGCAGCGGTGACAGTGATTATTGTTACGCGCTAACCAAAAAACATCTCAATCTTGTTTGCCAATGAGCGCGCTGCTACGTATCACCATCATGTCCGTGAAATACAGAACATGTTCGGTATATCTCGGTCATGATTAGGTTAACGGTTGTGCAAACCAGAAGTGGTAGCGTGATATCATCTCTAATGAGAATCGATTTGACTGCCATTATAATACATCCACGACAATTATTAGTTTTTTAGACACTAGGTCTCAATTAAAGTTACAGACCGAGGTATTTAGCTCGACTTCACAAGGGAAGTAGGCCTGACCGTAGTAGATAATATAAACACGGGACAAGGAATGTCAAACTGAAAGATGGTCGGTGTTACTGAGTAATCGTTGTAAATTATTTATACATGTTGTTCATGATTTAGTTTGGGTAGTAAAACACTCATATTTGTCATTTAGTGTGCACGTTACGGTGCAATTTCAAGGAAAAGCAGCGGTGAGAGTGATTATTGTTACGCGCTAACCAAAAAACATCTCAATCTTGTTTGCCAATGAGCGCGCTGGTAAGTATCACCATCATGTCCGTGGAATACCGAACATGTTCGGTATATCTCGGTCATGATTAAGTTAACGGTTGTGCAAACCAGCAGTGGTAGCGTGATATCATCTCTAACGAGAATCGATTTGACTGCCATTATAATACATCCACGTCAATTATTTGTTTTTTAGACACTAGGTCTCAATTAAAGTTACAGACCGAGGTATTTAGCTCGACTCCACAAGGGAAGTAGGCGTGACCGTACTAGATAATATAAACACGGGACAAGGAATGTCAAACTGAAAGATGGTCGGTGTTACTGGGTAATCGTTCTAAATTATTTATACATGTTGTTCATGATTTAGTTTGGGAAGTAAAACACTCACATTTGTCATTTAGTGTGCACGTTGCGGTGCAATTTCAAGGAAAAGCAGCGGCGAGAGTGATTATTATTACGCGCTAACCAAAAAACATCTCAATCTTGTTTGCCAATGAGCGCGCTGGTACGTATCACCATCATGTCCGTGGAATACCGAACATGTTTGGTATATCTCGGTCATGATTAGGTTAACGGTTTTGCAAACCAACAGTGGTAGCGTGATATCATCTCTAACGAGAATCTATTTGACTGCCATTATAATACATCCACGACAATTATTTGTTTTCTAGACACTAGGTCACAATCAAAGTTACAGACTGAGGTATTTGGTTCGACTCCACAAGGGAAGTAGGCGTTACCGTAGTAGATAGTATAAACACGGGACAAGGAATGTCAAACTGAAAGATGGTCGGTGTTACTGGGTAATCGTTCTATATTATTTATACCTGTTATTCATGATTTAGTTTGGGCAGTAAAACACTAACATTTGTCATTTAGTGTGCACGTAGCGGTGCAATTTCAAGGAAAAGCAGCGGTGACAGTGATTATTGTTACGCGCTAACCAAAAAACATCTCAATCTTGTTTGCCAATGAGCGCGCTGGTACGTATCACCATCATGTCCATGGAATACCGAACATGTTCGGTATATCTCGGTCAAGATTAGGTTAATGGTTGTGCAAACCAGCAGTGGTAGCGTGATATCATCTCTAACGAGAATCGATTTGACTGCCATTATAATACATCCACGACAATTATTTGTTTTCTAGACACTAGGTCACAATCAAAGTTACTTACCGAGGTATTTGGCTTGACTCCACAAGGGAAGTAGGCATGACCATAGTAGATAATATAAACACGAGACAAGGAATGTCAAACTGAAAGATGGTCGGTGTTACAGTGTAATCGTTCTAAATTATTTATACCTGTTGTTCATGATTTAGTTTGGGCAGTAAAACACTCACATTTGTCATTTAGTATGAACGTTGCGGCGCAATTTCAAGGAAAAGCAGCGGTGACAGTGATTATTGTTACGCGCTAACCAAAAAACATCTTAATCTTGTTTGCCAATGAGCGCGCTGCTACGTATCACCATCATGTCCGTGAAATACAGAACATGTTCGGTATATCTCGGTCATGATTAGTTTAACGGTTGTGCAAACCAGCAGTGGTAGCGTGATATCATCTCTAACGAGAATCGATTTGACTGCCATTATAATACATCCACGACAATTATTTGTTTTCTAGACACTAGGTCACAATCAAAGTTACAGACCGAGGTATTTGGCTCGACTCCACAAGGGAAGTAGGCGTGACCGTAGTAGATAGTATAAACACGGGACAAGAAATGTCAAACTGAAAGATGGTCGGTGTTACTGGCTAATCGTTCTAAATTATTTATACCTGTTGTTCATGATTTAGTTTGGGCAGTAAAACACTTACATTTGTCATTTAGTGTGCACGTTGCGGTGTAATTTCAAAGAAAAGCAGCGGTGACAGTGATTATTGTTACGCGCTAACCAAAAAACATTTCAATCTTGTTTGCCAATGAGCGCGCTGGTACGTATCACCATCATGTCCGTGGAATACCGAACATGTTCGGTATATCTCGGTCATGATTAGGTTAACGGTTGTGCAAACCAACAGTGGTAGCGCGATATCATCTCTAACGAGAATCGATTTGACTGCCATTATAATACATCCACGACAATTATTTGTTTTCTAGACACTAGGTCACAATCAAAGTTACTGACCGAGGTATTTTGCTCAACTCCTCAAGGGAAGTAGGCGTGACCGTAGTAGATAATATAAACACGGGACAAGGAATGTCAAACTGAAAGATGGTCGGTGTTACTGAGTAATCGTTCTAAATTATTTATACCTGTTGTTCATGATTTAGTTTGGGCAGTAAAACACTAACATTTGTCATTTAGTGTGCACGTTGCGGTGCAATTTCAGGGAAATGCAGCGGTGATAGTGATTATTGTTACGCGCTAACCAAAAAACATCTCAATATTGTTTGCCAATGAGCGCGCTGGTACGTATAACCATCATGTCCGTGGAATACCGAACATGTTCGGTATATCTCGGTCATGATTAGGTTAACGGTTGTGCAAACCAGCAGTGGTAGCGTGATATCATCTCTAACGAGAATCGATTTGACTGCCATTATAATACATCCACGACAATTATTTGTTTTCTAGACACTAGGTCACAATCAAAGTAACTGACCGAGGTATTTGGCTCGACTCCACAAGGGAAGTAGGCATGACCATAGTAGATAATATAAATACGGGGCAAGGAATGTCAAACTGAAAGATGGTCGGTGTTACAGAGTAATCGTTCTAAATTATTTATACCTGTTGTTCATGATTTAGTTTGGGCAGTAAAACACTCACATTTGTCATTTAGTGTGCATGTTGCGGCGTAATTTCAAGGAAAAGCAGCGGTGACAGTGATTATTGTTACGCGCTAACCAAAAAACATTTCAATCTTGTTTGCCAATGAGCGCGCTGGTACGTATCACCATCATGTCCGTGGAATACCGAACATGTTCGGTATATCTCGGTCATGATTAGGTTAACGGTTGTGCAAACCAACAGTGGTAGCGCGATATCATCTCTAACGAGAATCGATTTGACTGCCATTATAATACATCCACGACAATTATTTGTTTTCTAGACACTAGGTCACAATCAAAGTTACTGACCGAGGTATTTTGCTCAACTCCTCAAGGGAAGTAGGCGTGACCGTAGTAGATAATATAAACACGGGACAAGGAATGTCAAACTGAAAGATGGTCGGTGTTACTGGGTAATCGTTCTAAATTATTTATACCTGTTGTTCATGATTTAGTTTGGGCAGTAAAACACTAACATTTGTCATTTAGTGTGCACGTTGCGGTGCAATTTCAAGGAAATGCAGCGGTGATAGTGATTATTGTTACGCGCTAACCAAAAAACATCTCAATATTGTTTGCCAATGAGCGCGCTGGTACGTATAACCATCATGTCCGTGGAATACCAAACATGTTCGGTATATCTCGGTCATGATTAGGTTAACGGTTGTGCAAACCAGCAGTGGTAGCGTGATATCATCTCTAACGAGAATCGATTTGACTGCCATTATAATACATCCACGACAATTATTTGTTTTCTAGACACTAGGTCACAATCAAAGTAACTGACCGAGGTATTTGGCTCGACTCCACAAGGGAAGTAGGCATGACCATAGTAGATAATATAAATACGGGGCAAGGAATGTCAAACTGAAAGATGGTCGGTGTTACAGAGTAATCGTTCTAAATTATTTATACCTGTTGTTCATGATTTAGTTTGGGCAGTAAAACACTCACATTTGTCATTTAGTGTGCATGTTGCGGCGTAATTTCAAGGAAAAGCAGCGGTGACAGTGATTATTGTTACGCGCTAACCAAAAAACATCTCAATCTTGTTTGCCAAAGAGCGCGCTGGTACGTATCACCATCATGTCCGTAGAATACCGAACATGTTCGGTATATCTCGGTCATGATTAGGTTAACGGTTGTGCAAACCAACAGTGGTAGCGTGATATCATCTCTAAGGAGAATCGATTTGACTGCCATTATAATACATCCACGACAATTATTTGTTTTCTAGACACTAGGTCACAATCAAAGTTACTGACCGAGGTACTTAGCTCGACTCCACAAGGGAAGTAGGCGTGACCGTAGTAGATAATATAAACACGGGACAAGGAATGTTGAACTGAAAGATGGTCGGTGTTACTGGGTAATCGTTCTAAATTATTTATACCTGTTGTTCATGATTTAGTTTGGGCAGTAAAACACTAACATTTGTCATTTAGTGTGCACGTTACGGTGCAATTTCAAGGAAAAGCAGCGGTGACAGTGATTATTGTTACGCGCTAACTAAAAAACATCTCAATCTTGTTTGCCAATGAGCGCGCTGGTAAGTATCACCATCATGTCCGTGGAATACCGAACATGTTCGATATATCTCGGTCATGATTAGGTTAACGGTTGAGCAAACCAGCAGTGGTAGCGTGATATCATCTCTAACGAGAATCGATTTGACTTCCATTATAATACATCCACGACAATTAATTGTTTTCTAGACACTAGGTCACAATCAAAGTTACTGACCGAGGTATTTGGCTCGACTACACAAGGGAAGTAGGCTTGACCGTAGTAGATAATATAAACACAGGACAAGGAATGTCAAACTGAAAGATGGTCGGTGTTACAGGGTAATCGTTCTAAATTATTTATACCTGTTGTTCATGATTTAGTTTGGGCAGTAAAACACTCACATTTGTCATTTAGTGTGCACGTTGCGGCGCAATTTTAAGGAAAAGCAGCGGTGACAGTGATTATTGTTACGCGCTAACCAAAAAACATCTCAATCTTGTTTTCCAATGAGCGCGCTGCTACGTATCACCATCATGTCAGTGAAATACAGAACATGTTCGGTATATCTCGGTCATGATTAGGTTAACGGTTGTGCAAACCAGCAGTGGTAACGTGATATCATCTCTAACGAGAATCGATTTGACTGCCATTATAATACATCCATGACAATTATTTGTTTTCTAGACACTAGGTCACAATCAAAGTTACTGACCGAGCTATTTGGCTCGACTCCACAATGGAAGTAGGCGTGACCGTAGTAGATAATATAAACACGGGATAAGGAATGTTAAACTGAAAGATGGTCGGTGTTACTGGGTAATCGTTCTAAATTATTTATACCTGTTGTTCATGATTTAGTTTGGGCAGTAAAACTGTCGCGACCCCGGACCCCGCGGGCCCCGGGACCGCGAGCTGGACGTCGACTCTAAAACCAAAACTCAGAAATACTGAAGTTAAAAATTCCATTTAATACCAAAAGGTGATGATCCAAAGTTTTACAAAACCATGTTTGATAAAAAACCAATTACAGCTATCATAAACTTCCACAAGTTTATGCACAACAAAAATACAAATATACAAATCTTAGTGACATCATTGTTTGGTACAACTATCCCAAAATGGTTACACATTTACATAATGTAAACCAACCTATAATAACCTTCCCCAAAAGAATGGATCCACACTCGACGTCCTCTTTCTCGTGATCAGCGAGACTAATCCTTAGCACCTGGGGGGGGTTAAGGAAAAACAAAGATAAAAGAAAGGGGGGTGAGATAAATGTCAATAAGTTACTAATGCAACTACATGACATGCTATGATGCAATATACAATAATAAATCAGAGATAGCACATAGCAGTTATCACATAACAGATAGCAGCGGAAATAAACACATAACAAAGGATATAGCCAAGGTTTTCCAAACCGGAACATCCAAATAAAGGATCGCTGCGCAGCTTCAATAATCAACAAATCATCATCTTCATAATAGCATGAAAGCCGAAGAGAAAACCCCGGTACCGGAACCAATAACCATAAAAGTGTCACAAAGGACAAGGACCATGACACAAAGTCATGCCCGTTAGCCAGATACATTCACAAAGGAACGCTGACTTATCCTTTCCAAGGCCAATCTGGAGAAGGGGTATAGTAAGGGCAAAACAATGGTCAACATTATAATGGACTTGGCTTTGCCATTATAATCCTTCCCATCGCCCGATGCAACAAATATGCCAGCTGGGCTTCCAAATAAATGCTAAGTAATAATAATTTAGCATGAATGAACAACTTAAGGTTCCAAAGTAGGGAACCAATCCAATTAAATCACCACAAAGGTAAACCAATACAAACCGTGCATCAAAGATGAACCACATTCCCAAAATGATACTTAATCAAATTCCATCTCGTATTTGTTCACAAAGGAATCAAACCCAATCAATAAAGTGTTCCAACAATGACACTTAACACTTACTTAATTTCAAACACAAACTTGATCACAAAGGACTCAATTCTATCACTAGAATGCACTACAATGTTCACTAAGGTCAACTAGGAGGACACCCAAGAATTGGATCACAACGCATTCGTTAATCACACAATTTAACAAAATGTAAACTTTCAGAGGACTGTGCGGCCGCCCACGTTGGGTTGTACGGTCGTCCAAAGTGCCTCAAAACAAGAACAAAAGCTCTCAGAAAGATGCGCGGTCGCCCATACGATTTTGGGCGGTCGCCCAATATGCCAGAATTGCCAGAAATCGGGAAGAACAACATGGGTTCTTCCATTTTCAACCCAAAACACATTTAACCAAAATCCCAACTTCCAACTCATGTACTAATGTACCAAAACAATTTATAACTAGGGTGGGGACTCCAATACACCATTCATCAACCCAAAACAAAGAATCAAACCCAACATTCCAAAATCACCATTTTTTGATCAAAACCCAAAATAAATTCCAAACAAATTCAAAACCCAACCAAACTTCAAATGTAACACATCAATCATCATAAAAACGTGATATGAACATTTTAGCATCGAAATGGGGGAAAAGTAACTTACCTGCAAATTCTCAAAGTTGATGGATTTCGATTCTTTTTGGCTTCCTACGATCCTATCGACGATCTAAACACGGTTCAAGTTTTAAGAATTGAGAGATGATGATGGGAAGATGGAGAAAATGAAGAGAGAAGATAAAGAAAGAAAAACTTACCAATACCCAAGAGAGAGAGAGAGAGTTTCCAGGGAGATGAGTGAAAGAGTGAGGGAGAAGGTGAGGGAAATAGGGAGGGAGTAGGGAAATAATTTCAAACACTTACACTTAGGCCCCCTCTCTCACACTACACACAAATACTACACTCCCAACTATCAATTAAGATCCAACAATACCACACTAACCCAAATGACCCAATTAAAATGCTAGGCATAATTATTATGAAACATAAAATGCACACATAATATTTAAATGAATAATAATTTAAATAAATAAATAAGCAATTAATTAAATAAAAATCATTTAATTACTAATAAAATAGATCCTATATTTCGGGTCGTGACAAAAACACTCACATTTGTCATTTAGTGTGCACGTTGCGGTGCAATTTCAATGAAAAGCAGCGGTGAGAGTGATTATTGTCACGCGCTAACCAAAAAACATCTCAATCTTGTTTGCCAATGAGCGCGCTGGTACGTATCACCATCATGTCCGTGGAATACCGAACATGTTCGGTATATCTCGGTCATGATTAGGTTAACGATTGTGCAAACCAACAGTGGTAGCGTGATATCATCTCTAACGAGAATCGATTTGACTGCCATTATAATACATCCACGACAATTATTTGTTTTCTAGACACTAGGTCACAATCAAAGTTACTGACCGAGGTATTTGGCTCGACTCCACAAGGGAAGTAGGCGTGACCGTAGTAGATAATATAAACACGGGACAAGGAATGTCGAACTGAAAGATGGTCGGTGTTACTGGGTAATCGTTCTAAATTATTTATACCTGTTGTTCATGATTTAGTTTGGGCAATAAAACACTAACATTTTTCATTTAGTGTGCACGTTGCAGTGCAATTTCAAGGAAAAGCAGCGGTGACAGTGATTATTGTTACGCGCTAACTAAAAAACATCTCAATCTTGTTTGCCAATGAGCGCGCTGGTAAGTATCACCATCATGTCCGTGGAATACCGAACATGTTCGATATATCTCGGTCATGATTAGATTAACGGTTAAGCCAACCAGCAGTGGTAGCGTGATATCATCTCTAACGAGAATCGATTTGACTTCCATTATAATACATCCACGACAATTAATTGTTTTCTAGACACTACGTCACAATCAAAGTTACTGACCGAGGTATTTGGCTCGACTCCACAAGGGAAGTAGGCTTGACCATAGTAGATAATATAAACACAGGACAAGGAATGTCAAACTGAAAGATGGTCGGTGTTACAGGGTAATCGTTCTAAATTATTTATACCTGTTGTTCATGATTTAGTTTGGGCAGTAAAACACTCACATTTGTCATTTAGTGTGCACGTTGCGGCGCAATTTTAAGGAAAAGCAGCGGTGACAGTGATTATTGTTACGCGCTAACCAAAAAACATCTCAATCTTGTTTTACAATGAGCGCGCTGCTACGTATCACCATCATGTCAGTGAAATACAGAACATGTTCGGTATATCTCGGTCATGATTAGGTTAACAGTTGTGCAAACCAGCAGTGGTAGCGTGATATCATCTCTAACGAGAATCGATTTGACTGCCATTATAATACATCCATGACAATTATTTGTTTTCTAGACACTAGGTCACAATCAAAGTTACTGACCGAGGTATTTGGCTCGACTCCACAATGGAAGTAGGCGTGACCGTAGTAGATAATATAAACACGGGATAAGGAATGTTAAACTGAAAGATGGTCGGTGTTACTGGGTAATCGTTCTAAATTATTTATACCTGTTGTTCATGATTTAGTTTGGGCAGTAAAACACTCACATTTGTCATTTAGTATGCACGTTGCGGTGCAATTTCAATGAAAAGCAGCGGTGAGAGTGATTATTGTTACGCGCTAACCAAAAAACATCTCAATCTTGTTTGCCAATGAGCGCGCTGGTACGTATCACCATCATGTCCGTGGAATACCGAACATGTTCGGTATATCTCGGTCATGATTAGGTTAACGGTTGTGCAAACCAACAGTGGTAGCGTGATATCATCTCTAACGAGAATCGATTTGACTGCCATTATAATACGTCCACGACAATTATTTGTTTTCTAGACACTAGGTCACAATCAAAGTTACTGACCGAGGTATATGGCTCGACTCCACAATGGAAGTAGGCTTTACCGTAGTAGATAATATAAACACGGTACAAGGAATGTCAAACTGAAAGATGGTCGGTGTTACTGGGTAATCGTTCTAAATTATTTATACCTGTCGTTCATGATTTAGTTGGGCAGTAAAACACTAACATTTGTCATTTAGTGTGCACGTTGCGGTGCAATTTCAAGGAAAAGCAGCGGTGACAGTGATTATTGTTAGGCGCTAACCAAAAAACATCTCAATCTTGTTTGCCAATGAGCGCGCTGGTACGTATCACCATCATGTCCGTGGAATACCGAACATGTTCGATATATCTCAGTCATGATTAGGTTAATGGTTGTGCAAACCAGCAGTGGTAGCGTGATATCATCTCTAACGATAATCGATTTGACTGCCATTATAATACATCCACGACAATTATTTGTTTTCTAGACACTAGGTCACAATCAAAGTTACTGACCGAGGTATTTGTCTCGACTCCACAAGGGAAGTACGCATGACCGTAGTAGATAATATAAATACGGGACAAGGAATGTCAAACTGAAAGATGGTCGGTGTTACAGGGTAATCGTTCTAAATTATTTATACCTGTTGTTCATGATTTAGTTTGGGCAGTAAAACACTCACATTTGTCATTTAGTGTGCACGTTGCGGTGCAATTTCAAGGAAAAGCAGCGGTGACAGTGATTATTGTTACGCGCTAACCAAAAAACATCTCAATCTTGTTTGCCAATGAGCACGCTGCTACGTATCACCATCATGTCCGTGAAATACAGAACATGTTCGGTATATCTCGGTCATGATTAGGTTAACGGTTGTCCAAACCAGCAGTGGTAGCGTGATATCATCTCTAACGAGAATCGATTTGACTGCAATTATAATACATCCATGACAATTATTTGTTTTCTAGACACTAGGTCACAATCAAAGTTACTGACCGAGGTATTTGGCTCGACTCCACGAGGGAAGTAGGCGTGACCGTAGAAGATAATATAAACACGGGATAAGGAATGTTAAACTGAAAGATGGTGGGTGTTACTGGGTAATCGTTCTAAATTATTTCTACCTGTTGTTCATGATTTAGTTTGGGCAGTAAAACACTCACATTTGTACTTTAGTGTGCATGTTGCGGTGCAATTTCAAGGAAAAGCAGCGGTAAGAGTGATTATTGTTACGCGCAAACCAAAAAACATCTCAATTTTGTTTGCCAATAAGCGCGCTGCTACATATCACCATCGTGTCCGTGGAATACCGAACATGTTCGGTATATCTCGGTCATGATTAGGTTAACGGTTGTGCAAACCTGAAATGGTAGCGTGATATCATATCTAACGAGAATCGATTAGACTGCCATTATAATGCATCCACGATAATTATTTGTTTTCTAGACACTAGGTCAAAATCAAAGTTACTGACCGAGGTATTTGGTTCGACTCCACGAGGGAAGTAGGCATGACCGTAGTAGATAATATAAACACGGGACAAGGAATGCCAAACTGAAAGATGGTCGGTGTTACAGGGTAATCGTTCTAAATTATTTATACCTGTTGTTTATGATTTAGTTTGGGCAGTAAAACACTCACATTTGTCATTTAGTATGCACGTTGTGGCGCAATTTCAAGGAAAAGCAGTGGTGACAGTGATTAATGTTACGCGCTAACCAAAAAATATCTCAATCTTGTTTGCCAATGAGCGCGCTGCTACGTATCACCATCATGTCCGTGAAATACAGAACATGTTCGGTATATCTCGGTCATGATTAGGTTAACGGTTGTGCAAACCAGCAGTGATAGCGTGATATCATCTCTAACGAAAATCGATTTGACTGCCAATATAATACATCCACGACAATTATTTGTTTTCTAGACACTAGGTCACAATCAAAGTTACTGACCGAGGTATTTGGCTCGACTCCACAAGGGAAGTAGGCGTGACCGTAGTAGATAATATAAACACGGGATAAGGAATGTTTAAATGAAAGATGGTCGGTGTTACTGGGTAATCGTTCTAAATTATTTATACCTGTTGTTCATGATTTAGTTTGGGCAGTAAAATACTCACATTTGTCATTTAGTGTGCACGTTGTGGTGCAATTTCAAGGAAAAGCAGCAGTAAGAGTTATTATTGTTACGCGCTAACCAAAAAACATCTCAATCTTGTTTGCCAATAAGCGCGCTGCTACATATCACCATCGTGTCCGTGGAATATCGAACATGTTCGGTATATCTCGGTCATGATTAGGTTAACGGTTTTGCAAACCAGCAGTGGTAACGTGATATCATCTCTAACGAGAATTGATTTGACTGCCATTATGATACATCCACGACAATTATTTGTTTTCTAGACACTAGGTCACAATCAAAGTTACTGACTGAGGTGTTTGGCTCGACTCCACAAGGGAAGTAGGCGTGACCGTAGTAGATAATATAAACATCGGACAAGGAATGTCAAACTCAAAGATGGTCGGTGTTACTGGGTAATCGTTCTAAATTATTTATACATGTTGTTCATGATTTAGTTTGGGAAGTAAAACACTCACATTTGTCATTTAGTGTGCGCGTTGCGGTGCAATTTTAAGGAAAAGCAGCGGTGAGAGTGATTATTGTTACGCGCTAACCAAAAAACATCTCAATCTTGTTTGCCAATAAGTACGCTGCTACATATCATCATCGTGTCCGTGGAATACCGAACATGTTCGGTATATCTCGGTCATGATTAGGTTAACGGTTGTGCAAACCTGCAATGGTAGCGTGATATCATCTCTAACGAGAATCGATTAGATTGCCATTATAATGCATCCACGATAATTATTTGTTTTCTAGACACTAGGTCAAAATAAAAGTTACTGACCGAGGTATTTGGTTCGACTCCACAAGGGAAGTAGGCATGACCGTAGTAGTTAATATAAACACGGGACAAGGAATGCCAAACTGAAAGATGGTCGGTGTTACAGGGTAATCGTTCTAAATTATTTATAGCTGTTGTTCATGATTTAGTTTGGGCAGTAAAACACTCACATTTGTCATTTAGTGTGCACGTTGCGGCGCAATTTCAAGGAAAGGCAGCGGTGACAGTGATTATTGTTACGCGCTAACCAAAAAACATCTCAATCTTGTTTGCCAATGAGCACGCTGCTACGTATCACCATCATGTTCGTGAAATACAGAACATGTTCGGTATATCTCGGTCATGATTAGGTTAACGGTTGTGCAAACCAGCAGTGGTAGCGTGATATCATCTCTAACGAGAATCGATTTGACTGCCATTATAATACATCCACGACAATTATTTGTTTTCTAGACACTAGGTCACAATCAAAGTTACTGACCGAGGTATTTGGCTCGACTCCACAAGGGAAGTAGGCGTGACCGTAGTAAATAATATAAACACGGGATAAGGAATGTTTAAATGAAAGATGGTCGGTGTTACTAGGTAATCGTTCTAAATTATTTATACCTGTTGTTCATGATTTAGTTTGGGCAGTAAAACACTCACATTTGTCATTTAGTCTGCACGTTGCGGTGCAATTTCAAGGAAAAGCAGCGGTGACAGTGATTATTTTTACGCGCTAACCAAAAAACATCTCAATCTTGTTTGCCAATGAGCGCGCTGCTACAAATCATCGTCATGTCCGTGGAATACCGAACATGTTCGGTATATCTCGGTCATGATTAGGTTAACGGTTGTGTAAACCAGCAGTGGTAGCGTGATATCTTCTCTAACGAGAATCGATTTGACTGCCATTATAATACATCCACGATAATTATTTGTTTTCTAGACACTAGGTCACAATCAAAGTTACTGACCGAGGTATTTGGCTCGACTCTACAAGGGAAGTAGGCGTGACCGTAGTAGATAATATAAACACGGGACAAGGAATGTTAAACTGAAAGATGGTCGGTGTTACTGGGTAATCATTCTAAATTATGTATACCTGTTGTTCATGATTTAGTTTGGGCAGTAAAACACTCACATTTGTCATTTAGTCTGCACGTTGCGGTGCAATTTCAAGGAAAAGCAGCGGTGACAGTGATTATTTTTACGCGCTAACCAAAAAACATCTCAATCTTGTTTGCCAATGAGCGCGCTAGCCAAGATGTGTATTTTGCAGGTGCACAACAAGTATATATTGATATGTACAATTTTTTTCCTCTTTAATTCTAGAATTCCACCGGGTGAACTTGCAACCCCACCACATAAGGAAGGCCCGCCCCTGTAATCTCCATTCATTAAGCACAAATGTATAGGATCACAACAAAAACCCCAAGTCACAGTAAAGCAAAATCACAACAACATTACAAATCTTTAAAATTTATACACTACTAAAACCAACACCAGTAAAAAATCACCCAAGAACACAATAACAGTAGCATCAACAACTTTTGTGTCCTTTTCAATCCTCTAATTTCATCATCCATTTTATTCCTCTTCCGAAGCAACCCAAGTATTATTGCCTTTGATCTTGAACACATCTCTGGGTCATATCATAAGAAATAACCACAACCCCCTTGCAAATTTCCAAATTGTTCCAGTAAAAATTAGGGCTAACAAAATTAGGTCAAAATTGGGGTTAATAGGATTGTAATTACTTAACGATTTTTTTGGGCATTGTAGAAACCTTCTACCTGGATTTCGTTCACTCCATGACGTCTGCATTCGTGCAATATCTCCACATCTGCAGGTTCCGTTGTCGTTCCTCATGGTAGAACGCCCAATTTTATCGTAATACTTGAGAGAGAGAGAGAAAATAGAAATGCGTGTAGTGTATGGAGGAAAAGCGTGGGCATTTTCGCGCCTTACATAGCAAGCCCTGAAATCGAAATGACGAAAAAGCCCTCACTCAAAGTCACGTGCCACACACAAGTTAACTTAACGGGGTTTTTGGATGAAAATCGTCAAAAAGCCCTAAAATGGGCAAAAAATATCAACACAGGCCCTAAATCGCGAAAAAAAAAAGTCAGGCCCCAATTGGGGACCTCAAATAAGCCTTTGGGCCCTAATTTGTAATTAACCCAAACATTAATAGCATAATAGTGTGGTTTCCCCCCAAATGAATGTTTTCCCGCCAAATTAGTAATGCATATATTAACATCACAGACTCCCCAAATATCACATTTTGACTTTGATCCCCCCTGGAAAATTACAATTTACCCCTCAATATTTACATTATCCCCTACATATATAAACCAAATTAAAGTCAATGACCATTAATATTTCTCTTAAGCTTGTGATTGGAGCGAAAGGAGAAAGCCGGAGTGCAGAGGAGCCACCCACACCATCGTGCATCGTCGGAGCCACCTTGTTTTCTTTAAGCTTCTGAACAGGTATCTTCAGTCCACTTCTTCCTTTACCTGCTAATCTTTTTGATCTACTCTCAAATCCGAAACCCCCCATGTTTATAAAATCCCCAAAAAATTAGGGTTTCAGAACAGAGTGTTTGAAAGAAATTATGAAAAATATTTCATTGATAATATAGGTATAAATTCATAAGTTAGTTTAGTTAGTGACCGGTTTTCGTGGTACATTTCATTCTGGTTCTTTTGTTTTGTAGAGAAGTTGTAAAGAATGGACAAAAACAGAGACATAAGCTTTAGGTCTGTGCCAGAAGATTTGATTATTGAAATCCTCTTGAGGCTTCCCGTTAAATCACTTATGCTCTTTAAAACTCTTGCCAAATACTGGCACGGTGTCATCACAAGTTCTAATTTTGTTTATAATCACCTCAGCATAAACCATCAGAGTTCCCGGGTACGCGCTGATCAGTTTATCCCAGGTCCTTCAAGATATGAATTCTGCTTTGCACTGTTATCAGATCAATCTGTATCCCATATTGATACTCATTATCTTCGTCTACCTCGTTATATAAATGTGATACTTGGCCCTGTTAATGGTTTATTCCTCTTTGGTCATGGTCACAACGACATTCATTTCGCTCTTCTGAACCCCGCGACAAGAGAGATGAAGACCATTTTTATACTCGAGACGATACTTAATCGCGGGTTATATACTTGTACGTGTTATGGATTTGGATTTGACCTTGATCAAAGACTACAAAGTGGTTGGTTTGTGGGAAACATCAGAGGAAGACGTTCTTGTAAACATGGCTGTGTATAGCCTTCAAAATGATTCTTGGAAACATACAAGGCCGAAGATGAACAACATTCCACTTCCTGATTCCAATTCACCCTATATCAACGGTGCATGTCACTGGCTTTTGGAGGACTCGAATATACTCTCATTCAACTTTGGCACCGAAGTCCTCAAAAATATAAACGGCCCACTAAATGTCCATCCGCCAATGCATATCCAACCATCGATTTTGTTCATCCCCAATAACGAAACAGTCGGCATGCTTGTTGGTACATATAAAAACCTACCTCCGAATAGCCTTGAATTTGAGAAAATAAATACGTTCGTAATGAAGGAGGAGGGTTGTTGGACAAAACTATTTATTGTAGATGTAAGCGATCAAAGCGTTATGTATGCAGCTTGTGTTTGGAAGAAGCAACTTGTTTTGGAAACGATTGAGTCCCCCCGCGAACCAAAAAAATCAGACATGTGATATGAGAAAACCACCAATGACCAACATTGTCTTATACGATCCTACTACACGCGGAGTTGAAAAGCTACTTATCCAACCTCAGAATAATTTGTTCAGGTTTCGTCAGGTTTTCATTTATGAGGAGAGCTTAGTTTCACTCGTAGGATCAGGTAAGAGTGAAAGCTTTGCAAAACTTGTGGATGATTTCTGCCCATATGAATACGGTATCGAGTGACCAAAACGTCCAAGATGTGTTTGGTGTAAAAGTTTTTTGTAAATTGTGTTATATATTGGCTATGTGACCATGTATGTATTAATGTCTTGGCAAATTCTTATGCTTTATGTCACCAGTGCAAACATTGGGTGTATGATTACAATTTGGCATCAGAAGTGTGTCTTCGTGTTGAAAATATTTGATTTTGATGCATGCTATTTGGTAAACTATTAACAATTTCACATTACTATGCCTTATCTTCCTGAAACGTATCATGACAATTAATCCCGTTTAGAGTGGCTGGGTTCCATTAAAAAACCCTGGTTGAGAAAATGATTCGATGCGGGAGTATTGATTAATTGGATAAGAATTAAATATATACAATTAAAGAACCGGTTGGCTCCTTGAGATTCCACCAGTACAGTTGGCTCCTTTCATATATCCATGAATCGAATCCGTAAATTAACAATCTCACTTATGTATTATTTATTCAATTTATATTCTAAAAAGTATATATAAGTGGTAATATAGTTAATATGATTCCTTACAAAAATCAAGTAAGAAAGTACATTTTGATGCTGATATTTTTTTATGACTTTTTTGAGCAAAAAATATTAATCTTCACAGTTAATAAAATTAACAACAATTCATATTGTAAACAGTCTCACTTATGTATTATTATGATTTGATTAATTGCATAAAACCATGCTACAGTATAAATGTTAGAGTAGCACAAGTAAAACTCTGGGAATTGTATGTAAAAATGAAATAAGTGATATGAATTGCATAAAACCATGATTTATTATAAAATTCGAATATTTGGTTAATACACAAAAACTTCACTTGCAAATCTTGGTAACATAAAAAAAGTGCCTAATGTGGTTCCAAAAATCATGATCATTCCTCCCCCATTTTGGATGCTCATCAACATACTCTTGACTCTCATCCCACCACTTGGCCCAAGCTTTACAAACTAATTTAATATTAGTGTCATAGTGATCATGACATCTGGGAAAAATGTAGAACTCCATCAAATCCCTATTTTAAATAACCTTAAATGTAGATGAATTCTCGTTCATTCCACTAACAAATTGTTGATCTCTCATGAACCTTGGAGCTTTGGACTTGCACTCCTCAAACTCCCTTCTGTTCTCCAACCATTGGTCGAGCAACCATGGATTGTATCTATCTTTAGAATAATATGGGTTTGGAGCAATCGGCATTTAAACAAACAAATAACAAAAAGATGAGGGTGTATTTTTAAGAAAGAAGAAGAATGAGTAATCTGAACATAATGTGGCTGAGTCTTTTTTATATGGACGCAAATTAAAACTGACCTTTTGAGTTTCTTTTGTCACTGACCTTTGAGTTTCTTTTGTGTCCTTGCAAAATTACATCTTTTTTGTTGGAAATTTTAATAAGACGTTCACTTTGATTCGTTAGTTTTAAAGTGATTGATCTAAATTAATATTTGACTTTAATACGGGTTATACATTTATAATTAAAACGGAGTTTCTATGATGTATTAAATAGTAGAAATTCATAGTTCAAAGAGTGCAAATTAAAGTCTTTCAAATAAAAGTTTTGAGAACACTTTTACTTATTGAATTGGATAAGTACTTATTCAATGGGACAATAATATGGGTTATACATTAATCCCTCCGCTTCACAATAAGCGTGACTTTTGGTCAAACTTACAAAAGTCAAACACATGTAAGTTTGACCAAAAGTGACACTTATTGTGAAACTGAGGGAGTACAAAGTAAAAGGTAGGTTGGCTCCTAGTGGAGCTACAAAACCTAGGTGCAGTTGGCTCCTAGCAGAGCTACAACACAGTTTCTCTAACGTATCGACTCTATCATATTGTGAAGATGATGAATATCTGTAGTTGAATGTTCACATACTCACTAAATATTTTATGTGAGTTTTGGAAGTGCTGCATAGTTTTAACTATGCAGCACTTCCAAAACTCACATAAAATATTTAGTGAGTATGTGAACATTCAACTACAGATATTAATTTTAAATGAGAACATATAAATGTTCTCATACTCACTAAATATTTTATGTGAGTTTTGGAAGCGCTGCATAGTATAAAACAAAGAAAGTTCTATATAGTTTAACCACTTTTAAGTTTACATTTGTAGTACAAATTTCATAATTGACAAGGTGCGGCTGTACCCTAAAACAGGCTAGTAAGATTTTATTGGACGATTATGTATTCATCTGGTGTATAAAAAAATTGAAACTCTTCCTAAATATCTCGACCACATGTGTATAGCACGTGATGAACAGTCCGATAAAAATTTAAAATTTCGAGCTTGAAATGAGGTTCTTTAAGTAGTAATCACAAATACACATTTGGGGAAAATGATTCCTGTTTAGGTCAAGAAAATGCATTCGAACAATTCAAATGATAGGACTAGCGAAAATTCGAATAGCAGTGCCGATCGCATATTTATGAAGTGCAAGTGTGGTTTCAAAGGTCGATCATGGATATCTCGGAGCGATGCGAACCCAGGAAGGAAATTCGCAGGTTGTCCTAACTTCGGAGTAAGTTGTTCTTGTTCGTTCATATATAAGGGATTTGATCACAATCTTTAATGAGTTGGTTTTGGGGACTTCCTTATAAAAAGTCTACTTTTTAACCCTTAAGCTTTAAAACCTAACCCTAACCCTAACCCTAAATTCTAAACCCTATAAAAACAAGTCTTTTTATAACTTATGGAGAAACTAGTTTCCCCCCAAATTTTCTCATCTTTAATAACTTATTATTGTCTAACAAATTTCTCTGTTGTCAGGATCCAATACTAAAAAAATGTGATTTTGTTTATTGGATTGATGATGAAACTAACGAGAGGATAAAGAGTGTGTTTGATGAACAGAGCGCTGAAATTAATAAGTTGAAAAGGCTATTGGAGAAGAAAGAGAGACAGCTAGCATTTTCCTGGATTTTGGTTGGGGTCATCTCATTTTTACTCTTTGGTGTACTGATTGGAAAAATTAACAGGGGTATTGGTTCGTTTGAGAATAGGCTGATGCCCTAGTTTTTCTAAGGCATATTTTATGTAATGAAATTATGCAGTGCTCTCATGTCTAATACATTATCGATTTCGTTCAAAGATATTTATCTCCCTTGCAGGGAATCGACATGGATAGGAGTATGAGAGATATTACCGCCGTGCAACGCACGGGGGGTACAACTAGTTAGACACCAAAACAAAGTGGTTTTGGGCATGATCAAGGCAATAATTGGGGAAAAGATGGGCAAAGTTGATGAACATGGCATTTAAGCCAAAATCACCATTTGAATAGTTAAAGATGGAAACTTTAACATTCAAATGGATGATTCATCCAAGGAAAGTCCTTGGGATATCAAAAATCAACCTTTAGATTGATAAAGATTGAATTTTTACCATCCAAAGGGACATCATTGTGCTTGGATCAAAGTTAAATGGTAAAGATTGGAACTTTACCATCAAACTTGATCATTTTAACACAAATCAACATAAATGACATAAATAAAAGGGCTCTCTCCAAGATGTGCAATGGATCACCAAGCCATATTTAAATACAAGACATAAATGTAAAGACATGAAAGTAAAATTGCATAAATGTAAAGACATGAAAGTAAGTTGCATAAATGTAAAGACATAAAGTAAATGTGTATTAAATCATAACAAGCCTTGATCATCCTTGGTTTGTAACCCTTGATCATGCATAAAACATGAGGGCACCATGAATCAAGTCAAGGCTTGGTTCCAATTCATATTATTTGCAAGAAATGAAAGACATTAAGTAAATAAAACAAAGTAAAATAGAGTAGGAGATGAAGAGAAAATGGGGAGAAGGAGGCCTCACCAATATTTGGTTGTGAGCCTATCTTCTTTCTCTCTTTTCACTCAAATATGTGTTTGTGACTCTAATCTGCTCTCAACTCGGCAGAGTTTCTAATCACAAATCTATTTCTCCCCCCTGAAATGATCAGCAAGGGTCTTAATTTATAGGGACTGAGGGTACCCATAGTAGCTGTATGGCTGGGGCTTTCCCTCTTCCAAACCATCCGTACGGCTCAGCCTGGCGAGCTTCTGGATTTTTCTAAGTTTTAATTCTAGGATAGTCCTAGAGTTTTGGTTTATTCTAGTGAGGTCCTAGCCTATCAGTTTATCCCTGAATGGTGCTAAGAATTCCTCTAAGTTGGTTTAATTTCAGATTGGGGTACTTACAAAAGTATACTAAGGATAGCGGATGTTACCTCTTCTTTTATTGTGGCCCATGTGTTTTGATAGAATTCTGCTGTTATGCCATCTGGTCTAGGGGATTTGTTTTTTCCCATTTGGAAGGTGGCTTGCTCCACTTTAGAGTTCGTGAATGCCTTATCAAGTTATTCTCTCTATCTGTCTGAGAGTTGGCTAGTCAGATGTTCCAGCATGTCGATGTCAGGTTGCAGTGGGTGAATTTGTTTAGATGCACTCGTTTGTTTTGGGTCATCTCCTTTAAACATGGACTGGTTGTCATATCTTTCCATTTTGTGACTATTCCTTTCATTTTTGTTTGAAGGTGGTTCTAGGTGCTCCCATGGTGGGACACCATTTAGTTCCTCGCCCGAAAAGAAGTTTTCTGATGGTGATGAAGCATTACTCCATCCCATCTCTGTAGGGTTATTTGATTGTGCCATTTTTCCTTGGTTGGGAAGTGGTGGTGGTGTGGTGTTTAGTTCAGAGGTGGATAGGTTGTTTAGGTTTTAGTGGTGGTTACCGACTATCATATTTTATAAAGGATAAAATTTAATGGATGGGTTAGGTTTAGGTAGTAGGTTTGACTTGTGAGATGTTAATTCCGGCTGCTGATTGACGCGCCTTTGAGTTGATGGGGGTAGTGATCTAGATTGACCACCGTGGATATTTTGTCACGACCCCGACCCCGCGGGCCGGGAACTCGCGAGCTGGACGTCGACTTAAAACAATAAACACCAAAATACTGAGGATAAAAATTCCATTTTATACTAAAAGATTTAACACAAGGTTTTAGAAATCCAAGTTTAACCACAACTTAATACAACTGGTATACGCTCCATAAGCTTACCCCAAAAACAAAATATTACAAACTTAATGACGTCATTGTTGATAATACTATTCCCAAAAGGTTTTACATATAGGTAATGTAAACCAAATAACCACCTGCCCAAAAGTTACAAACCCTCTCGACGTCCTCCTCGTGATCAGCGAGTCCTATTCCTTTCCTCCTGGGGGGGTTAAGGAAAAACAAAGATAAAAGAAAGGGGGTGAGATAAATCTCAATAAGTTACTAATGCAACTACATGACATGCTATGATGCAAGAAGCAATAAACAATAATAAATCTCACATAGCAAGTAGTAATTAGCAGTTAACAGATAGCAGCGGAAATAAACAAGTAACAAAGGATATTGAGCCAAGGTTTCCCAAACTGATAGAACATAATAAGGGTCGCTGCGCAGCTTCAACCAATCAACCAATCAAACCATCTTCATAGTAGCATAATAGCTGAAGAGAAAACCCCGGTACCGGAACCAAGAACCAATAGTAACAAGGGAAAATGACACAAAGTCATAACCCAAAACCAACTAGCTAGAATACTCACCAAAGGGAGCTAGATCATCTCAACCAAGGCCAATCTGGAGGAGGAAAATAAGGGCAAAACAATGGTCACATTATAATGGACTCGGCTCGGGTGCCATTATAATCTTCCCATCGCCCGACACAACCTCAAATACCAGCTGGACTTTCAAATAGATGCTAAGAAATAAATACTAGCTTGATAAACACTTAATGATTCCAAAGTAGGGAACCATATCAAATAATCACCATAAAAGATGAATTAAACCAACAACACATCATAAAAGTGTTCCAACATTCTCAAACAATAATTGATCAATTTCCATATCACATTTGTTCACAAAGAAACCAAATCCAAACAATAAAGTGTTCCACGATGTTAACTTAAGTTAACTAGAATAGTACTCAAAACCTAAACCAATTCTAAACGTTTTGTGTTATAAAACACTACTGAAAGTTCGACCTAATCTGAACCTAAAAATCAATTAAATAAACCTACTCATCTCTTAGTACTCAAGGATATCTTTAAAACGATAGTTTACACGCCTAAAATGGAGTCCAGATGAAGAAGTTATGACCTCCGGAAGATTGTACGTAAAACGGACAAACTGCAAAAGAAGAGAAATCTGGGTTGATCACAAGTCGTGCTGGGTAGCACGAGTCGCGATCACGAGACGTGCTGAGGATCACGAGTCGTGCCAGAAGGAAAAATTGCCTATCTGCACGTGTGCTAGACTCATGCTCACGAGTGGATAAACAGCACGAGTCGTGCCACATAGCACGAGTCGTGCAGCACCGGAAAATGCCCAGATCTTGCCCAGAAACAAGGAAAAAACATGGGACAAATTTGTTTCCTTAAGAGAGTATTAATTTGGGACCCTTATGCCATCGGGGTTAGGTTAAGACTAGTATACCAAAGTACCAAAACAACATATAAACAACCCAATCCAAGAATGACCCAAATATCATAAAATCACAAAAAGATGAACAAAATACCAATCATCTCTAAATTCAACCAAGAAGCAAAATATAGTAATCATAGCATTATATAAGCTTAGCATGAACATTTTTAGCATAAATGGGGGAAAAGCAACTTACTTGAAAATTATGAAAGGTGACGGAATTCGAATTTTCTTGGCTCTACACGATCCTAGCGACGATCTAAACATTTTATGTAAAAGGAGCAATAAGAAATAATGAATAGAAGATGATCAAAAGAAGGAAAGAGGGAGAGAGATTTTCTTACCTTCAAAACCATAGAAGAGAGAGAGAGATTGAGTGTGTGTGTGTGTGTGTGTGTGTGTGCAGGAGAAATGAGAGAGGAGGTGAGGGAGAGGGAGGGAGTAGTTAGAATTATTTTCAAAATGTTACACCTAGGCCCCCTCTATCCCTACTAACACATAAACCCATTTTGCCCACTAACAACTAAGACCCAATAATTCTACACTAGCACAAATGATCAATTAAAATGCTAGGCATAAAAATATTATGAGATATAAATGCACACATAAATATTTAAATAGATAAATAAATAAGCAAATAAATAAATAAATAAATATTTACTACTAAGAAAATAGAGACGGGTTTTCGGGTCGTGACATATTTTAGTTGACTAATAAACTTGCTCCCTTTATTTGGGAGAGTTTGCCACTGTTCAAAGTGGAGTGAAGATTTTGTTGTTGTAGAGGTCATTTGGTATGATGAATTTGGCATAGACAAGTATGAACAAGAAGAGAAACTTCATCTTTTATTTATGAAATAAACTTTTCTTGTTCTTGACTCTAATAAAATGATTACAAGAGACACCTATTTATACTAAACCAATCCTATTTAGGAAACAATATAATTTAAACTAGGAAAGGGATATGCCTAATCAAAAGATGATCAACCGAATATCATGGAGATATGGGGAGATATTATCAAATCCTCCATATCCTCCTACGAGATATCATTGATCTCATCCATGATTTCCTACACTCCCTATCAAGTTGGTGGGTGAAGGATACAAATGCCCAACTTGACAATTAAAACCTTAAAAAATCAACCATTCCAACCAGAGACCTATGTTCGCCTGCGCCTTTTCTGCAAGGTGTCTCATAATCTGTGTCGCCCCTTCATGTTTTCTTTCGTCCTTCGGATAGCAATTTTCCACAGATGGTATATCTTTCCACAGCACTTACACTTGAGTTTCTCTGTCTGCAGATCTGGCTGTACACTTGACTGAACAAACGATTGCACAACTGACTGAACAACTGGTTGCACAACTCGTTGACGGCTGCATACCGTCTGTACTGATTTGTTTCATTCGTTGCTTCATTTGGGTTATAGCACGCTTTAGATTATATGCCCTAAGGGTCCTCTCACTCCCAACACGTATTGCAAGTCTTCCCAAATCTCTTGTGCCGTCTTTGCATGCTTGACTCTATCTTATATTTCCTTCTTTATGAAAACCTTTCACTATCGCATTGCACCGTCTCCAAACTAATAGTTTTGAAACATCAGATTTGGTCTCACTACTGCCGTCATGGTTGTGGGAAGAAGAAATAATAAACGAAAAAGAAAAAACTGAACAAAAAAGAACGGAAAAAAATTGTGCGGGAGCGATTTTGGATCGATCACAGCTCTGATGCCATGATGAATTTGGCATAGACAAGTATGAACAAGAAGAAAAACTTCATCTTTTATTTATGAAATAAATTTTTCTTCTTCTTGACTCTAATAAAATGATTACAAGAGAAACCTATTTATACTAGGCGTATTATCTAAAAATAAGGAAACCAATCCTATTTAGGAAACAAAATAATTTAAACTAGGAAATAGATATCACTAATCAAAAGATGATCAACCGAATATCATGGAGATATGGAGAGATATTATCAAATCCTCCAACGAGATATCGGTGATCTCATACATGATTTCTTACATGGTAAGCCTACACACACGAAGTGAGTAGCCATTGACGTGGCAAAAATAAACAACCTAGATTCTTCCCTCCTCAGAAGTTCCTTCAAACAAACATATGATAACATAGGGTTCACACCCCGAAAAAAAAAACATTATTATTAATAAAACTATCTCAAGCATATTTAAAGAGATTATTAATACCCTAAAACATTATATCTAAAAGGGCAAATAGCACATTACTACCCTAAAGTTTCAACGGAATTGCAATGTAAGTCCCAACGTACCATTTGTTGCAATTTCATCCACCATGTTGTCATTTTGTGTCAATGTGAAGCATTTTTGGATGGATGTTAAATAAATTGGACGAAAGTTAACAAAGTGAATCAAAAACTTAACGAACTTCTTTAAAAGTCACATTGTCCACCCCTAAAGTTCAATACTTTCTTACTTTAGCATAATTTGCTAAAAAATAAAGCTAACGTAATTAAAAAGTTATTTTTGTACCCTCTTTATTAAAACGAAATTACTCACTCACTGATTCTCACCCTCCATCTTCCTCCTCCATCTCATTTCCTCTAGTCTCTGTTATCATCCCCTTTAAGAACAACAATAGCTTCCGACCCCCACCTAACCACCACGCTATTTTCCTTCAGTTCACCACCCATCATTTTTCCGTAAAACCTCCCCAGGCAGAACTCATTACTGTATTGTACAAATCAAAGAAACCCTCAAATTTATTGAAAAGAAAGATGTTGAAAATATAAAGTTCGATCTACACGAATTCTGGGATAGGGATTCGAAGGAGTGTAAGAGGGAAGAAAGGTCTCGGAGTTGATTTAGGTGGAGAAGGGTTGAAAGAAATCAATTGCTTGGGCTTTTTACCTATTTGGCGAAGGAGAGATCGCAAGAAATTGTTGGATTTTCCAAATCGGGGAATGGGAGAGACAAATATGGAGGCGATAGTGAAATTAGGTTTCTGTTTATGCGTTCGATTTTGTGGGTTTGATGTTTGATTTTGTTTTTTTAGGGTGAAACTTGTCTTTGATTTGATTTTTCAGTTGGGGTTTATGTTATTTCATCAACAACTGGGAGTATTTGAAACTATCATTTTGATTTAATTGTCATAATTGATTATCAGATTATTATGGGTATGAGATGGGAGGATGGTGGTGGATGGTAGCAAAGGATTATGGTGGCGGCGAAGGAGTTGGGTTTCTATGTATGCATCAAACTATTATGGAGATTGTTCCTTCTTCTTTTTTCCATCTGGGTTTGGCTTGAGCCTTGAGGTAGAAGATGAAGTAAATTAAACATTTTGACCCCTAATTTATGTACAATTGACATGCGATGCCGTTCATTTAAAAAGAGATAATTGTTATTAATAAATGGTGTCAAAGTAGAAATTATTCAATTTTCAAGGGTGGACAATGCTCTTTTCAAAGAAGTTCGTTAAGTTTTTTATTTACTTTATTAACTTCCGTCCATTTAATTTAACGACCGTCCAAAAATGCCCCAATTCGCCACAAACTGACAACATGATGCATGAAATTGCAACAAATCGTACATTGAGATTTACATTGTAATTCAAGTGAAACTTCGAAGCAGTAATGTGCTATTTGCCCTATCTTTTTTTAGAAAGTTGGTTTCATTTAAGGAAATTGCCATCGTGTTACAAACCCTACTAAGTCTATTACAGATCTATTTCCCTACCTATTACAGAACATGAAACAACCTAGTCTATCAAAACAGCTAGCCTATTACATAAACCAGGGATACAACTAAGCCCTTTGGGCCATAAGGATAAAGGTTCTCCACTTGTATGGGCCATGAGGATAAAGGTTCTCCACTTGCTCCATGTAGGAGTCGAACCTGAGACCTCTCCCTAAGGGAGGACTCTACGCACACACCCAGATACCGCTAGGCCAAGAGGCCTTTAGTCTATTTGCCCTATCTAAAACGACCTAAAAATTTTCAAGCCTTAAGACAATGCTTAAACTGACTTTTTGTCTTAAAATGAAGATCTCAATGCTAAAGCATTTGTTTTTATGTTTCTAAACTGACACTTCAAATTCATTTTCTTTCATTTATATCTTGGCCAAAAGTATGTTAGAATTTTGCCCTACGTCATGCATAGGCTTATGAAAAGATTTTCACAACTAAAAAATCTTCTGTTGGGCTGTGGTCAATTTAAGAATGTGGTCAATTTAAGAAATCATCATGGTTGCGCTAACTTCACCTACAATAAACATCATTCTTGTATTGAATTTACTTTGAGTTAATAGAATATAACATGTTAAATATTACAAAGGATAAATAAATAAACGCGGAGAAGTTGGTGCCAAAGTTTGGCGCCTAAAATTTCTCTGTTTTGAATTGTGTTTATGGCTTTAGTAAATCCATTGGAGTTGCGTCCAATATGGTTGTGGAGATATGGGCTGTCAAAACCGGGTTGGAACTAGCTAGTCAGCTTAAAATTTCTTCGCTGCATATTGAAACTGATTCCCAAGCTACCTTTAGTCTTCTTTGCAGGAACAAGGAGCCTTTCGGCCGGTTTGTAGATTTTAATCTCTGATTGCAGGTTAATGATGGCGTCTTTCGAGCATATATGGTGTTCTTTTGTTTATAGGGAAGGAAACTCAGTGGCGGATGCTTTGGCTAAAGTAGCAACTCAGTCGAAAAATATGGATGTCTGTTTTGAATCACCTCCCCCCTATATATATCCTATGTTATGTAAAGACTGTGATGGAGTTACAACTCCAAGACTCATTAGTAGCTTTCAGTGTCGAACAATGGTTGTAAAATAGTTTTTGTGTTTAATAGAATGCTTGTTTGGTTAAAAAAAAGTTTGGCGCCTTAGAAGTAGTAGTTTTACCCAATCAGCTTTATGTATTGTTTTTATCTTGACAGCCATTTCACCCTTTTAAATATCATTTGAGTTGCATATGATTGATATGATTTAACGATTTAAATCAAATGAAATTAGATGGAGAGACCAATATCGCTTGAACTGCAATCGTCATTATTTAAAAGCGCAACGTTTAATTAACGATTTAAGTCAAATGAAATTATATGGAGAGACCAATATCGCTTGAATTGCGATTGTCATGATTTAATGGCTAAACATTTAATTTGTATGGTATATGAACATTTTTCTTTCTAATTTGGGTACAAAGACATATCACATAAAAGACATACCATACCGTAGGAGACCGTTTGAACAGTTCGACCGAAATAAAACCATGCTTACAGTTCCCGCAGTTTATTAGACCATGTTAAACTCAGGCACTGATTAACTCGATTATGTCACGCGTATTTAGTTTAATCTAGAATAAAATGACTTCCATCTAACTTCAAATATCTCTTCCAAATCCCTAGCTTGAACGTTTCAATAATTAATAATAACACAAGTAATAACAACAATAACAAAAAAAAAAATCACAGCTTGGATTTCCCACTCAAACTCCCTCCCCGTCTCAAGGGTGCGATGTAGCAAACCTAACCCTACATAAATGCAAGAATAAATGCAAGAGTCTGCTTTCAAAACACTGACCCGGCCGTGACCTCGAGATTACACTGCAATACCTCAACTAGACATGTCCAAACGGTTCCGGTTCCCGGTTCCGGAGCCGCCGGTTCCCGGTTCCCAAATAGCTGGAACCGTAATCAAACCATCTTAATCCGGTTCCGGTTCCGACGGTTCCACCGGTTCCATCTCACCATCTAACTTTTTTTTTTCTTTTTCTGTTTAATCCAAACCTGTTAAGAAACTAACTAATTGGTTAAAAAAACTAACCTTTTTTTTTACACCGGCTGTGATGCCATTTTGGAAAAATGAGAAGTGGACATGACTCATGAGCAGTTGGGCTGTTGGGCAGTGTGTGTGGGGTAACAATATGAAGATTGAAGGCAACGTTTTTTTTTTTTTTTTCACTTGGGAAGTATGTTTTTGGAAAGAATGAGAAGTGGACAAAATTTGGTTAGTATATTATTAAAGATAGAATAAAAATTCTAACAATATTTTTAGGAAAAAAAATGGGCGGCACCCTTATAATTTTATTAATATAATTGAAAATATTACAATGACCCGACAACCAAGTCTTTCCCTTTTATAATTCAAGGGTAGACAAAAGGATCCTATACCTCTAAATTACAACATTTATCTAAATTCTAGTCTAATTTAAATAAAACAATACTATACTACAAGTACAAATACTAAATAAATGCTAAATATTACATTTAACTTACCTTGATCAATTGCTTTCCGTTGAATCGTCGAAAAATTCTTCATCGGATATAACATTGAGTTCTTGTTCTCTTCTATCCGCTTTCACCCAATCATTCACCAAAGTTTGATTTTCCAAATTTTCACAAGTCAAATTTGTGCGATGATCATCCAAAATATTTCCACTGATCCTAAAAGCACTCTCGCCGGCAACCGTTGATGCGGGCGCCGCTAATACCTCTTTTACAATCATAGAAATAATACGAAATTGAGTTCCTCTTCTCGACCACAAACGTAAAATATCAAAGTCACTTGGATTTTCTTCATACTCAAATGACGTCGTTAAATAAGTATCAATTTCGGTAAAAGAGGTTTGTGAAGAGCTCCCTCCTCGAGACTGTTTTCTATTTATGTTGAAACTAGTCATGTAATCCATATTGGGGTCGACTTGAATGGCCGGTTCAACCGTAGCTTGATCACCATAAAGTGCTTGGAACTCTTTATAAACATCTAAAAATGATTTTTTTTGCATTTTGAACTATTTGATAAACATTTGGATAATTGGGATCGTTTTCATGAAAAAAGTTACAGTAGTAAAAATGAAGCAATGATTCAAAACCATCTTCTCTAACTCTAGGATCCAATAATTTTGCAATTAAAAAAATCATAGGAAACTCATAAAAATATTTTAACCATTTTTCTTTCATATGTACGACCAAAGCACCAATATTTTCGTCATTTTGAAATCGACTTAAACTTTGAGAAATTAAAACACAATGATCCAAAACTAAATCACAAGTTGGATAATACGTACAGGACAACTTCTCGGTGGCTTCCTTGAAAACTTTCAATATACCGATTAGGCCCTCACAAGAAGCCCATAGTTAACGGATGCTAAAAACATTGCAATATGTTCTTTATATGGATAAGAATCGGCTAGTAGTTTATAAGTGGAATTCCACCTAGTTGGAACATCATTTGTAAAAATTTTGGGACGGATATTATTTGTTTGACAATATAATATCCATCGTCTTTCAGTTGATTTCTTTTTATATAAAAAACGAATCCCCTCTTTAATGGGTGCAATGGAACTTTTCAAAGTATCTAAACCATCTTGGACACATAAGTTTAAAATATGACAAATGCATCGAACATGAAAAAAACTACCACCCAATATTGGTTGACAAAATTCCTTTAATTGTTCAATACTAGCGGTATTAGCACTAGCATTATCAAAACCAATAGAAAAAACTTTTTTCCCTAAAATGTATTCTTGTAAAATGGTATGTAATTGAAATGCGATATTATGCGCATTATATATGAGTAAACCACAAAATGGACCCGCGTACTATTGCTCCAACATCACTTTGACCTGCGAACTATCAACTCGCTAAATGTACCATGCGTGCTATAGTTTTATTGTTGATTTCCCTAAGATTTGTAACGCCAGTTAAGAAGTTAATATCGATGTTAATAACTTAACGACAAGGGGTAAAAGTGTTTAATAATTAAACTTTTGGCCGTTAAAATCTTTCCCATAAATATTAGGGCCAAAAATGACATTCCCAAAATTCTGCTAAGTTGAAAATTTAAAATCAAAAAACAAAAATATTCTTTCTCCTCAAATGAGATGCCAGTCACGCCAAACTCATCCCTTCACTTTTACTGGTCGGCAACACCCCCACCGTTACTCCCACCAACACCATCTTTCTTTTCCACTTCTCTCTCTCTCTCTTTTCCGCATCATAATAGCCCTTTCCATTTCCCCTCTTTCTCACACTCCCCGTATCAACAAACCCTAAATCTAGATGTGATTCACGATTCAAAAGTTGACACAGGCAATTGTGGCTGTAAATCGAGGCAATCAATTGCATGCACTGCTTGGTTAACATCAATTATGAGTGTTGGGTTAACATCAATTATGCTGATTTATTTTTTTGTTCTTTGGTTTTAGGTGTTTTTACAGATTTTTCATGATTGAAATGAACAAATTTTGTTGGGTTTTTTTTCTTTGATTTTATGAGTTTTTACATATTGTTGATGGCTGAAATGAACAAATTGAATGGAGATACATTCTGGGTATGTATCAGAAAGTGATGCCAATTGAGAGGGGTGGTGGATGCGGTGGTGATTGGTTGGGGTTTAAGGACGATGGATGCAATGTTGGGTTGGAAAAAGGGTTGGGTTGGAAAAAGGGGTGCTATTTAGGTTTGGGGTGGAACTGAAGAAGATGAAGGGGTTTTCGTCTTTCTATTCTTTCTAATCTGGGTGTTTATGGAGGTGTGTGGTGATGTTGATAGTGGTTGTAATGTGGCTATAACATGATGATGGTGAGGGGGTGATGGTGATGGTAAGTTGGATGCAAAATTGACTTTCTTTAATTGATGGGTTAGATCCATTTTGGGAAGATTTGGGTATTCATAAGTGTTTGTGTTAGTGGTGGGTAGATTTGGCCGGTGGTGGATGGGTGGAGGTGGGGCGGCAATTCGCCAGTGAAATTGAGGGGCTATGAAGAAGAAACGGAGGAAGATGATGATGATGATGATAAGGGGGGTTTATTTTAAAATTTAAGGTCATTTTAAACATTTAAATCTAACTTTTCGTTAAATTATTAACATCCAGGTTAAGTTTTTAATTGGCGTTACAAATCTCGGGGAAATTGATAATAAAACTATAGTACGCATGGTACATTTAGTGAGTTGATAGTACGCATGTTACATTTAGTGAGTTGATAGTACGCATGTCAAAGTGATGTTCGACCAATAGTACGCAGGTCCATTTTGTGGTTTACTCCATTATATATGCTCTACGTCAAAATCTCGTAATGCAAGTAATCTTCGTAATAGTCATCCGCAAAACCAAAGGGAAGACCCTTTACACAAACAAATTTTGCCATATTTTTTCTATGTGAAGCCTCGGTATATTGAAATAGAGATTGAGTAGAAGATGTACCTACATTTTGCGACGAAGCCGTGAATCCTTGAAGTTGACTTTGACCCGTTGTTATTCCCATCTCGGTAGGATGCTTGTTTTTTAAATGCTTATTATAATTTTGTACCCTTGGCCTTGTTTCCACCCCATTTGATGTTTGCAATAGTTGCATTCCGCCACCTATTCACCATCTTTATCTTTTACTTTGCTAAAGTGACGCAACAGTTCGGATCGAGGGGTCGTGGGTGCTCGACCTCGACCTCCTCTCGTGGCCGCGGGTTGTGTAACATTATGCGCGTCACTTTCTTCTTCAATTTGTTGTTGTTGTTGTTCGTTGAATGCCATCACTTCTTCATCTTCTTCATTTTCTCCCATATTTTCACCCCCAAGGCCCGCCTCAAAATAGGGAATGTAAACATCATCACCTTGCATTGGTAGTGGTGGTGGTGGTGGTGGTGGTGGTGGTGGTGGGCGAGATGAAGTTGATTTTCTCTTTCTTCTAAATAAAGAAGACATAATTTAAAAAAAAATGGGGACGGATAGGATTTATGGGAAATTAAGGGATGGATGTAAAATATAGAGGATTGAAGTTGGAGAATGGATAAAAATCTGAAAATATGAATGATATAATCAAGATAATTGAAGTATACGAGGAAATATGTTAGAGAGAGTTAAAGTACGAGAGTTTGAAAGCTTGTGTGAAAAATAATGGAAGGAAGGGACTGCTATTTATTAATTTATACTTGAGAAAAAGGTAGAAATCAGGGTTTATTTTTTTTAGGAGCTGAAAATCCTCCAAAAAGGAGGTCAAACTGACCAAAATGGGACTTCCAGCCGTTAGTAACGGCTAAATTAGAAGGGCAGGGGGTCCAACGGCAATTTTGCAAACTCCAAGGTAGCAACGGTCATATGCAATTATGCATAATGCATGCGCCTAGCTTCTCTCAGTACTTTACTACTTTCCCACAACATGACATATTTGAATTGAAATTGGCAGACATATGTTGCAGTGTCACACCACACAATGACCGTTTGGACTTCGACAACTCTTGGAGAGTGTGAGGAACCGTTCGGTTCCCGGTTCTGGAACCGCCGGTTCCTCGGTTCTGAATATGTTGGATTCGTATTCGAACCGTTTCAATCCGGTTCCCGGTTCCGGTTCTACCCGCCGGTTCAGTCGGTTCCCGGTTCTATTTGGACATGTCTAACCTCAACCAATGCTTACACTTCAATACCTCAACCAATGCGACACGGCTCCCCTAGTCACCCTCCAACACCCCCACCCCACAAATCGAAAAAAAAAAATGTAATTACAATCTGAATGATTTTTGACCTATCTCAAAAGTACAACTAAGCAATATGACAACACGAAAAAGTGTAATTAAATACAATTGACAGTTGGATAGCCTGGGCACCATTTTTACCAACAAGCTATCTTTGTGCAATACTAGTAATCCTATTTCACAAAGCTATCAAAGAAAGATGTTCAACAGTTGATTTCATGTCAGGTCTCTCATCAGCAGGAAGAATACATCTAAGAGCCACCTCAAGCAAATCATTAACTCCTTTAGGTAACCCTAAGCCCTCAGATTCGCTCTCAAACATCCTCCGGTCAAAGCACAGGTCTGACCGGTTTTCCAAATACAACAGCCTGACCCATTCGGTCAGATCCAAATCCCCGCCCGGGCTTCCCAGAACCATCTCTGCACAACTTCTTCCTGTCAAAAGCTCCAACAAGATCACCCCGTACGCATATACATCACTTTTGAGTGACGGACAAGGTTTACTTGTGCTGCAAAATTCGGGTGGCCTATAACCGAGGGCTCCTGCATTGTGAACCTGCTCAGCCGTCCCGGATGATGTCAGTAAGCGATGCAGACTGTAATCACTAACCAGTGTGTGCAAGTTGGGACCTTCCAATAATATGTTTGTGGATTTCAGGTTGCCATGAGGAATGGCTTTCTCGTTGTGGAGGAAGTTTAGACAACGAGCCACATCTAATGCAATCTTTAGGCGTTCTAGGAGAGTCAAGAAAGGGACATGTCTAGAGTCCGTCTCTGCATAAATACAAAGTCTCAGTCATAGATGTCATACATAGGTATCGGAACAAGAAAATAAATCAAAGAATAAAATACTCCCTCTGTCCCGGAAAGTTTGTCTCATTTTGACTTTTTTAGGTCAACACAAATGAACTTTGACTAATTATTAATGTCGATCTAATCATCCTAGTGAAATTCTAAAAATTGTAACTGATAAATCATTAAGTGATTTACCAAAAACAATTTTTAAATTTCATTGTGATCATTAGATTGACACCAATGTATGGTCAAAGTTAACGTATTGACCATAAAAAGTCAAATGGGACAAGCTTTCTGGGACAGAGGGAGTATTTCCGTTAAGAATGAAGTGTTGTAAGAAAAGCAGTTGTCAATGTCTCTTGGCAGTATTCTTTTATGCATGTAGTCAAGTCAACAAACGGGTAAAAAAATATTGAACTGACCCAAACGTGCAACCATACACAGTATTACATCATAAAGAATCTTACCATGAAGATAGAGAGCCAAACATGGTGCCTCGATATAGTTTGATATAATCAGCTTCTCAAACTCCATTGGGCCAGAATAATAACCCTGCAAAGATATCAAATTTGGATGTTTAATGCTCCCAAGCTTCTTTGCTTCTCTTGCGAATTCTTTCCTTCCTTTTGCAATCCCATCCTTCAACCATTTCACTGCCAAAACTTGACCAGAATGAAGCACAGCTTTATAAAGTGTTCCATGACAACTCCGCCCAATAACCTCTGCTGAAGCACAAGAGAGTTCTTCTGCACTGAACACCATGGAACTATGAAAAAGATGGAGGTCCCCCATTACTTTATCGGGAGAAGAAGGCTTGAGTAAACCAGGCATCTCAGTATGGTCATTCTTCGAAGATGATGGAATGGCTGATGATGTGAGAGATACAGGAGACATTTCTTCTTTTCTTGTGATAGACTCAGGCACTTCAAAATCTCTTGTATGCCCCTCTACAGAGGATAGAGTGCCCAAATGATCTGAAGAGGTTGGACATTCAGGAAAATTAAGAGAAGATAGGGACGGAGGAAAATCTTTAACTGCTGATGTGCTAGGAAGAGAAGAGATCCCTTTTTGATTGCCATGCTTTTCCGCATTTTCTTTAGAATGATTATTCTCACCTTCCAGTCGGTGGGTCTTGTAATACATTAGGAATGCCAATAAAACTATACAAGACGCACCACCAATCAAGCCAGCAATAAGGAATGCCCTAATATACGATTTTTTAACAGAACCATGCCTAACATTCATGTTTGGAAACCCGGGTGGGATTGCTGAATTAGGAAATTTCAGCAAGTAATTTCCTGGATGGAATGCTGAATCAGGAAACTTCCTCAAGTTTTCAGGCACAACTCCAGAGAGATTATTATAGGACACGTTAAATCTTTCAATCGAATCTGGAAGATTATCAGGGATAACACCTTCAAAATGGTTGGCAGATAGGTCTAGAAATGCCATATTATGGAAATTACCGAATTGAAGTGGCAGTGGACCAGTTAGAGCATTATGAGACAAATCAAGAGATGTAAGACTCAAATTTTGGTTGGACTCTAAAGAACCGCTTATTCTTAATACCTCTATAGGTATGACCCCAAAGAAGTTGTTGAAAGACAGGTTTAGATCTGTCAATCTTGTTGAGTTTAAGAGGCTGTGAAGGAGAGTATCATTGAAATGGTTAAGGCTAAAATCAATCATTCGTAGTTCGGGGTAAGTACTTAACACGGGTGGCAGAACACCTTCAATCGAGTTGTTAGCAATCTTGAATGATGTAAGCCTCAAAAATTGAGAACTTTCGGTTGGCAAAGTTCCTGACAATAAATTTGAACTCAAGTCAATAATCTCAACATAATTTCCCCATCCTTGTATGCTGGACAAGTTCCCTGATATCATATTGTGACTTAGATCTACGATGGCACAGTGTCCAACCTTGGAAGGCAAGCGTCCTGTAAGCTTGTTATAGGACAAATTGAGATTCCTCAAAGTTGTAGAGGTGATAATTCCTACTGGACCTGTCACATGTGTAAACTATGTTAAGATAAGTGAGGAGAAACAGTAGGCATTGTCAAGCAAAATAAAATCAGAATAATATCATAAGCAGACATACATTAGGGGTGGAACATGGCAAGCATTGATGACATCAAACACTTGAGTAAATCCCGTCTATGAATATCACGCAGCAGGGGCAAAAGAAGCACACAACGCTTTTAGCAAAGCGACCCCACACACATACAGGCAGTTCGGTAAGCTGTACGTGAATATCACGCAACAGGGGCAGGAAATATGGGTCTGGATTTTAGTTCAACTCTATAACTGCATTAAGCATAGATGAGGCGACGCCATAAGAAAAAGGCAGGATTCTCGATGGTTTTGGAGTATACTTGTCAAAAGAAAAAAAAAAGATTGGATGATGGTTTTTGGAAGAAAAAAAAAACATGTTCTCTATCTATGTCGCTAAGTATTCTTTCCCATTAGGGCTGATTATAGTTGTTTCCACCACACGGGGAATTTTGTTCTCTGAGTTTTGTATTTGTACCGAGGTGGGCAGGAGCATTGAAAGGGATGATAGTGTTATCAAGCTTTTAAGTTATAAGCGGCTCTGGTGCTATATGAAGATCTAACAGAAACATATATTTCATGAAAAAGAATGCTCAATGACTTATATTATCTCAACAGCTCAATAATACAGATAACATCCTTGTCCCTCAAGAATTTCCATATAAGAGATATACTACAAACTCAGTCAAAAAAATTACAAATATTTTGGGTGATTTTGGGTCTTTTCATGATTGCATCCTTGAGATGTGGTAGTCTTACAACACTAATATTGTTTGAACTCAGAAAACTAAGATCAATAGCAATAATGGCATAGCATACAATTATGTTCCCTAAATATGTTCATGACATGCTCACAGAAGTCGAACACAGAATACCATAACATGGTGTTAGTATCACAATACCTTCGAGGTGGTTCACGCTGAGATCTAGTTCTGACAAGATCATTGAACCCTCTTGGAAAAGAGCTTCCGGCACTGCCCCAGATAACTGGTTCCCTCTAAGCCTAAGAATCCGAAGAGAGACTACAAAATTGAATGAGGGGACTTTACCCACAAACTGATTATTACTAGCATCGAACACCTCTAAATTGTCAAAGTATGGCATTCCATCATGAGAGAAGAGATCACCAGTCATGTTATTGTGGCTTATATCCAAATATTGGATTGCTGAAATAAAGCTGGAGTTAGCCAGTCCCAAGTCCAGAGATCCTGAAAATGCATTGTTGCTCAGGTCAACATAATCCACACTACCCAACTGGGAAAAAATGGGCATAACCTCCCCTGAAAAATCATTTGAATGCACATCCAGAAACTTTAACTGCCCAAAAAGCCTAAAATTCAAAGGAATAGTGCCTTGGAAACTATTAATTGAAAGATTTAGGTGCAGCAAATTTTTCAAATTAGTAAGTTGGGGCGGTAATGACCCAATAAACAGATTCCTGGAGAGGTCCAAATATTCAAGGGACACAACAAAGCCAACCTCTTTGGGAATGGTACCAGCAAAGCGATTATTAGAAATCGTTAAATTTCTAAGCATGGGAAGGCCAGAGATTGCAGCAAAATCAAATGTACCAGCTAAACCCAAATCATTGAGCATGATTGAGGTAAGATGACCACTAGTACAAGTGATACCATACCAATTCTTGGGGCAACCATCATTTGCAATGGAGTTGGGATCCCATGATAAACCAACAACTTTTCGAGTAGAATCATCTTCTTGAATGCCCTTTTTAACACCCAACAGAACATCCACTTCTGTTGCTCCTATTGCCAGTTCTACAAACACTAACAGGAATATTATCAAAAACATGGACTGCATTCCTTCAAACCAGCTAAGAAACAACTCCAATTACCGAGAAATGGGTTTGGGATTAGGGTCATGAAAAAGTGAAACGGATTGGGAAATTAAACTGGAAGAAGAATCAAATGCATTTATAGAGAGGAATGATAAATAAATGAGCTAGGTCAGCTCACTCACCCATCCAGGAAGAAGACCAAGTGGGCGATGGATTAATTAGGGGGGAGAATGGAGTAGGTGGTCGTCAAATTAATTAGAGTAGATTGCAACTTAACCTCGAGGGTCGGGACAGCCCAGCGGCAGAGACGTCGCACGCTTGTTGGTGGCCGGGCGGGGCCAAGAACAAAAGACTTCCTGCTGCTGTAGAGAGGCGTGGGCTGGAATGGGATAGGATTTGTCTTTTCTCTCTTGTTTCGTACTCACCCCTACAAGAATGAGGAATTTATAACTTGTTATTTTTTGTTTTTGGTACAGATGATTGGTCTTGGGGCTCTTCCAACAAAACCAAACTATCTTAGTAGTATATTCAAATATAATTGCTAAATAATTTGCACATTGATTAGAACATGTTTAATGATGAACCACAAGAGCAATTTTGTGAACCAAAATTGGTTCATGCTAATTAGTGGTGAATGAATATTCCTTTATGGTCATGAACGAAAGTTTTCGTTCATTTCATGAACGAATCCGTGAATGAAATTGGTTCGAGCTATAAGTGTATTTTGTAATTTTGTCATTTTCAAAATTATATTATTGAAACAAAAAATATTTATAATATTTATAATTTATTTTTCTCTATAAATAGAGCCTAATTTTGTAATATTTGACATAAGTTTAATATTTTACTATTTAAAAATGATTAAAAAAATTAATTGTATATATTTTACATGTGCGTGATGCTTTAAATATCGCAATTTGATGTTTATTTATTAGTGTTTAATTTTAAATTTATACAATTAAGTAAAATAATATAATAAATAATAAATTATGTTTTATTTTTAATGACTTTAATTAGAAACGATACTTTAATTATTTGTATTATAATTTTATAACATAAAATTACTAATTAAAAATATATATATATGTGAACGAAAATTCGTTCACACTACAGAATGTAAGGTGGCGTGAACGAAATTCCGTTGACAGGACAGTTTCATTCACATGGTGAACGAAAATTTTGTTCACGATTGTGCATGCTCTTAGCTTCACCATGCACATGTTGTACCTGCACCATCCGTTCCTTTTGCAGTCACTCACAACAATTCCGCATTGGGATTCTTACCCTACCCGTACATCCAAATTCTGCGTCAACGCCTCTGCAATATAAAATGAGTTTGTTTCAATATCACTTGCCTAAACTACTTATTCCAAGCGATTTTCAGCCTATACAAAACTGCCCAAAGCTTGACTGAAATTGAGTCCCGTAATGTGGAATTTTTGGAAAACGACTTCCCTAGTAGGGTGAAGTTGATAGGGAGATTAGACTTTATGAAATGGAAGAACCCGAAGTGGGCGTACCTACTCATCGAATAGAGATAGTGTCACGACCCGAAAACTAGGCTCTATTTTATTAGTAATAAATAATTATTATTTATTTAATTGCTTATTTATTTATTTAAATTATTATTTATTTAAATAATTATGTGTGCATTTTATGTTTCATCATAATTATGCTTAGCATTTTATGTGAGTCATTCGGGTTAGTGTAATATTGTTGGGTCTTAATTGTTAGCAGGGAGTGTAGTATTGTGTTAGTAGGCGGGGAAGGGGCCTAAGTGTAACTTCGCTTTTAACTTCACCTTCTTCCTTCTTCTCCTTCTCCCTCACAAACTCATTCTCAGTATTCTCTCTCTCTCTCCTCAAGAAAAAGGTAAACATTTCTCTCTTCCTTCTCTCTTCATTTCCTCCATCTTCCTCTCATAATCTCTCATTTCTTAAAACATGAAATGTGTTTAGATCGTCGATAGGATCGTAGGAAGCCAAAAAGAATTGAAATCCATCAACTTTGAGATTTATCAAGTAAGTTACTTTTCCCCCATTTTGATGTTAAAATGTTCATATCATGTTCATATAATGCTTTTGTTGTCATGTTTGAAGTTTGGATGAGGTTGCAATTTATTTGGAATTTATTTGGGTTTTTGGTCAAAATGGTGATTTTGAATGTTGAAATTTGATTCTTGATTTTGGTTGATTAAATGTTGTTTAGGAGTCCTTTTAGACTTATAAGTTGTTTTGGTACAGTAGTATGCTAGTTGGAATGTTGGATTTTGGGTGGAAATGTGTTTTGGGTATAAAAATGGAAGAACCCATGTTGTTCTTCCCGATTCCGGCGATTCCGGCATATTGGGCGACCGCCCAAAATAGTATGGGCGACCGCGCATCTTTCTTAGAGTTTTTGTTCTTGTTTTGAGGCACTTTGGGCGACCGCACAACCCATCTTGGGCGGCCGCACAGATCTCTGAAAAATGCACATTTTGTTAAATTGTGTGACTAAAGAATGCGTTGTGATCCAAATCTTGGGTGTCCCCCTAGTCGACCTTAGTGATCATTGTAGTGCACTCTAGTGATAGAATTGGGTCCCTTGTGATCAAGTTTGTGTTTGAAATTAATTAAGTGTTAATTGGGATTTGGAACGTCTTAATGAGGTATCGTTGGTTTGACTTATCTTTGCGAAGATCATCTGGTATAAGTTTGGGCATCTTATGATGTGTTCGTGGTTGTTCCAATCGAATTGATTTTCGAGTAAGACTTGGTCTAGGTTTTAGGCGATGTCCCATAGTACCTAGAGGGTTGTGGTTGAACACCAAAGTGTATTCATTCTGATTCCTACTTTGGAATTTCAGGTGTGATGAGATGGTTGAGTTCATAGTCCTAGTACATCTTTATGAGTAAACGTTTAGGATAATTTTGGGTTATAGTCGTTGTACTATTTGCGAGCGACCGTTTAGGTTGTGATCTTTATGATTAACTCGTGGGTATCATCTTTGGAATGTATCTGGTATGGTTTCTCTTTATGAAATTACGGTACTCTAATAATCATTGTTGTTGTGCTCTTTATGAGAAATTCCGTTTATCGTTGTTGTGCTCTTTTATGAGAAACTTCTTGTGTTCGTTGTTGTTGAACTCTTCATGAGTAATCGTTTGCATCTTTATGGTGATTAATTGGTGTGGTTCCCTACTTTGGAACCTTAAGTTGTTATTCATGCTAAAATATTATTACTTAGCATTTAATTAGAAGCCCAGCTGGCATATTTGTTGCATCGGGCGATGGGAAGGATTATAATGGCAAAGCCAAGTCCATTATAATGTTGACCATTGTTTTGCCCTTACTATACCCCTTCTCCAGATTGACCTTGGAAAGGATAAGTCAGCGTTCCTTTGTGAATGCATCTGGCTAATGGGCATGACTTTGTGTCATGGTCCTTGTCCCTTGTGACACTTTTATGATTTGGTTCCGGTACCGGGGTTTTCTCTTCGAGCTTTCATGCTGCTATGAAGATGTTGATTGTTGATTATTGAAGCTGCGCAGCGATCCTTTATTTGGATGTTCCGGTTTGGAAAACCTTGGCTATGTATCCACGTATGAGTGTTTATTTCAGCTTTATGTGTTGCATGTTGAGCTGGTCGTTATTTCCAACCGGTATGGGACGGTTGGCGATAGGGAGCCTCTCATTTGTTGTTATATGTTTATTTATATGATTGACTATTGGATGTTACTGTTCGACAGCATGCCACTTATTATTCCGCTGCTATCTGTCTTATGTTAATTGCTATTGGTCATTGCATATTAGCATGTCATGTAGTTGCATTAGTAACTTACTGAGATTTATTCTCACCCCGTTTCTTGTTTCAAATTGTTTTCCTTAACCTGTCACGACCCGAAATATAGGCTCTATTTTATTAGTAATTAAATGATTTTATTTAAATTATTTGCTTATTTATTTATTTAAATTATTATTTTATTTAAATAATTATGTGTGCAATTTATGTGTTATAATAATTATGCCTAGCTTTTTATTCGAGTTATTTGGGCTAGGGTGGAAGTGTTGAGTCTTAATTGTTAGTAGGGAGTGTAGTGTTTGTGTGTGTAGTGTGAGAGAGGGGGCCTAAGTGCAAGTTTTAAAATAAACCCCCTACTCCCTCCCTACACCTTCCCTCACCTCCTTCTCCCTCACCATACTCCACCCCGTTTTTTTTCCCAGACAAATCTCTCTCTCTCTCCTCCAAGTTTGGTAAGTTTTCTTCTTCTTCTTCTTCTTCTCTCTTCATTTTCTCCTTCTTCCTCTCATCTTTTCTCATTTCTTAAAACGTAAACATTGTTTAGATCGTCGCTAGGATCGCGTAGACTCAAAAAGATTTGAAATCCATCAACTTTGAGAAAATTCAAGTAAGTTACTTTTCCCCCATTTTAATGCTAAAATGTTCATATCATGCTTATATGATGATTTATGTGTTATATTTGAAGTTTGGTTGAGTTTTCAATTTATTTGAAATTTATTTGGGATTTTGATCAAAAATGGTGATTTTGGAATGTTGGGTTTGATTCATGATTTTGGTTGTTAAATGTTGTTTAGGGAGTCCTTTTAGACTTATAAGTTGTTTTGGTACATTAGTATGCTAGTTGGAATGTTGAATTTTGGGTGGAAATGTGTTTTGGGTATAAAAATGGAAGAACCCATGTTGTTCTTCCCGATTCTGGCGATTCCGGCATGTTGTGCGACCGCCCAAAATAGTATGGGCGACCGCGCATCTTTCTGAGAGTTTTTGTTCTTGTTTTGAGGCACTTTGGGCGACCGCACAACCCATCTTGGGCGGCCGCACAGATCTCTGAAAAATGTACATTTTGTTAAATGGTGTGACTAAAGAATGCGTTGTGATCCAATTCTTGGGTATCCTCCTAGTTGACCTTAGTGAACATGGTAGTGCATTCTAGTGATAGAATTGAGTCCTTTGTGATCAAGTTTGTGTTTGAAATTAAGTAAGTGTTAAGTGTCATTGTTGGAACACTTTATTGATTGGGCTTGATTCCTTTGTGAACAAATACGAGGTGGAATTTGATTAAGTATCATTTTGGGAATGTGGTTCATCTTTGATGCACGGTTTGTATTGGTTTGCCTTTGTGGTGATTTAATTGGAATGGTTCCCTACTTTGGAACCTTAAGTTGTTTATTCATGCTAAATTATTATTACTTAGCATTCATTTGGAAGCCCAGCTGGCATATTTGTTGCATCGGGCGATGGGAAAGATTATAATGGCAAGGCCAAGTCCATTATAATGTTGACCATTGTTTTGCCCTTACTATACCCCTTCTCCAGATTGGCCTTGAAAAGGATAAGTCAGCGTTCCTTTGTGAATGTATCTGGCTAACGGGCATGACTTTGTGTCATGGTCCTTGTCCCTTGTGACACTTTTATGATTTGGTTCCGGTACCGGGGTTTTCTCTTCGGCTTTCATGCCATTATGAAGATGTTGATTGGTTGATTATTGAAGCTGCGCAGCGATCCTTTATTTGGATGTTCCGGTTTGGAAAACCTTGGCTATATCCTTTGTTATGTGTTTATTTCCGCTGCTATCTGTTATATGATAATTGCTATGTGCTATGTGATAATTATTATCGTTTATTGCTCATTGCATCATAGCATGTCATGTAGTTGCATTAGTAACTTATTGAGATTTATCTCACCCCCCCCCCTTTCCTTTCATCTTTGTTTTTCCTTAACCCCCCCCAGGTGCTAAGGATTAGTCTCGCTGATCACGAGAACGAGGACGTCGAGGGTGGATCCGTTCTTTTTGAGAAAGTTGTATAGGTTGGTTTACATTATATCAATGTGTAACCTTTTGGGGATATTTGTACCAAACATTGACGTCATTAGGATTTTGTATATTGTATTCTTGTTAGCATAAACTTGTGGAAGATTATGATAAGTTGTATTTGGTTTTTATCAAACTCGATTTTGTGAAACTTTGGTTCATCACCTTTTGGTGTTAAATGGAATTTTTAACTTCGGTATTTTGGAGTTTATTGTTAGAGTCGACGTCCAGCTCGCGGTCCCGGGGCCCGCGGGGTCCGGGGTCGCGACAGTTGGTATCAGAGCTATGGCATTAGCTCTATGTATAAGTCTAGGTGGATTAGTATGACCTAGGTGGGTAGTAGTGTGCGGAGTGATTAACGGTTGATGTCTTATGTAGGTAATTGTTCTCAATGTCTGGAAGAAGAAACAGAGGAGGTGCTAGTGGGGCACAGAATCAGAATGATACAAGGGATGAAGCCCGTGCCATGTTTCAAGGCATGTTTGAGGCGGCCATGAAGGCCATTCATGATCAAGGTCCGAGGGTAGAGCAAGCACCACCCCGTTATGGTTTGGAGCAATTCTTGAAACTGAAACCGGTTGAATTCATTGGGGAACCCGATGTTCGGAAAGCTGAGTTGTGGATTGAGTCTATGGAAAAGATTTATGATGTGTTTGGGTGTTCGGATGAGGACAAGGTCCGGTTCGCGGCTTACAAGCTTGTTGGAGCCGCCGAGCATTGGTGGAAAGGCGTTAAAGCTACTTGGGATGATACTCGCACAGTGTATGCGTGGGAGTTGTTCGTGCGTAAGTTCAGAGAGCATTTCATTCCGGCTGTTGATCAAAACCGAAAGGAGATCGAGCTACTCAACTTGGAGCAAGGATTGTTGTCTATAGCACAATACTCGGCTAAGTTCATAGAATTAGCCCGGTATTGCGACTATTTGGTGAGGACCGAGGAACAAAAGGCTATGAGATTTATTCGGGGATTGAAGACCTCCATCCGTACTCAACTTATTGCTCAACGGATTGTGACTTTCCAAGATGCGGTGGACCGAGCCTATTTGATAGAGCAAGATATTGGGGAGCATAAAAGGAAGACCGAGGTGGCTAACCCGAGTAAGCAAGGGGCGCAGAGCAAGCCTCAACCAAGGATTGAAAATCGAGGTAACTTTGGGGGACAATCTCAGTCCCGAGGGCAACAAAACCCAAGGAACCCGGGTACCACTTCCGGGAACCAAGGGAGCCAAATTAGGAAGCCTTGTACCTTTTGTCAAAAGGTAGGCCATTCGGAGGATAGGTGTTGGAAAAAGCAAGGCAAGTGCATCAATTGTGGTGAAATGGGGCACTTTGCGAGAGATTGCACGAGGCACCGAGGACAGTCATCCGAGTCAGGGGTTAGTATTAATCAGGGTCAGAAAAGGGATGCCGCCGGGAAGCCCAAGGTCCAAAGGAAAGTGTTTGCAATGAATCAACAACAAGCGACCGATGATCCATCCGTTATTGGAGGTATTGTTTCTGTGTCTAATGTGAGCGCACGAGCGTTAGTAGATCCAGGATCATCTCATTCGTACATTTCTGTGCAATTTGCTTCCATGTTAAATGCTGCATTCGAGTCTTTACCGTACGTGCTAGAGGTGTCGACCCCTATAGGAGAATGCTTGATTTCTGATCGAGTCTTTCGTGCTTGTGATGTGGTTATTTGTGGTCGAGTCCTTTGTGCGGATCTGGTAGTTCTTCCTATCCAAGACTTTGATGTCATTTTGGGTATGGATTGGTTGAGCAAGTTTCACGCTTCTGTTGATTGCCGTAAGAAAACTGTTACTTTTTCTATTCCCGATGTGCCTAAGTTTGTTTTTGAGGCTAGTCCTCTGAGTAGAAAGGTTCGCTTAATTTCTTTTGTGAAAGCGAGAAGATTATTGCATAGTGGTTGTGAAGGGTATTTGGCTAGTGTTCTTGATACTAGGAAAGAATCCCCTAGTTTTGATAGTGTTCGGGTAGTTCGGGAATTTCCCGATGTTTTCTCTACCGAGTATGAGATGCCTCCCGATCGTGAGATTGAGTTTAGTATAGATCTTTTGCCGGGTACGGCTCCGATTTCGAAAGCGCCTTATAGGTTAGCTCCCGCTGAGTTGAAAGAGTTGAAGGTTCAATTGCAAGAGTTGCTTGATCGAGGGTTTATCCGCCCTAGTGTTTCCCCGTGGGGAGCACCGGTTTTATTCGTGCGGAAGAAAGATGGTTCGTTGAGACTGTGTATCGATTACCGGAAGTTGAATCAGGTTACGGTGAAGAATAAGTATCCCCTACCGCACATAGATGATTTATTTGATCAGCTTCAAGGGTCCGTTGTGTTTTCCAAGCTTGACTTGAGGAGTGGGTACCATCAGTTGAAGGTTCGATCGGAGGATGTTCCGAAGACTGCTTTTCGCACTCGTTATGGTCATTATGAGTTCTTGGTTATGCCGTTTGGATTGACTAACGCGCCGGGCGTATTTATGGATTTGATGAACCGGATTTTCCATCCCTATCTTGATTTGTTCGTGGTGGTTTTCATCGACGACATTCTTGTTTATTCGAAATCTCGAGATGAGCACGAGCAGCATTTGAGGACAGTTTTATCCGTTCTTGCGAGGGAGAAATTATTTGCGAAGTTTAGTAAATGCGAATTTTGGCTCGAGAAGGTGTCATTTCTGGGGCATGTTATTTCGAAAGATGGGATTTCTGTGGATCCGTCTAAGATTGAAGCTATAGTGGATTGGAAGAGACCCGAGTCAGTGACCGAGATTCGTAGTTTTCTGGGTTTAGCCGGTTATTACCGAAGGTTTATTGAAGGGTTTTCGAGGATTGCTACTCCGATGACTCAGTTGACCCGAAAGAATGTTCCGTTTGTGTGGACCGAGAAGTGTGACAAGAGTTTCGAGGAATTAAAGAAGAGGTTGACTACAGCACCGATCTTGACTTTGCCTAATGGAGCGATGGTCTAGTGATTTACAGTGATGCTTCGAAAGAGGGTTTGGGTTGTGTGTTGATGCAGAATGGGAAAGTAATCGCGTATGCTTCGAGGAAGTTGACCCCTAGTGAACAGAATTACCCCACTCATGATATGGAGTTGGCCGCGATAGTATTTGCGTTGCACAAGTGGAAGCACTATCTTTACGGGGCGAAGTTTGAGATTTTTACGGATCACAAGAGTTTGAAGTACCTTTTCTCCCAGAAAGAGTTGAACAACCGTCAGCGCCGATGGATGGAATTATTGAAGGACTATGATTGTGCGATTTCTTATCACCCGGGAAAGGCGAATGTGGTAGCTGATGCGATTAGTAGAAAGTCTTATGTGGCTTCGATGATGGTTCGAGAGTGGAAAATGCTTGAGGATGTTCGAGATTGGTCTCCTCGTGAATCGAGACATGGGGCTATTTTTGCGAATATTAGGGTATCTCCGACCCTAGTTCAGAGGATAAAGGAAGCTCAGAAAGAGGATCCCGAGTTGATGAAGATAATGGGTAAATTGAAGGAAAAGAATTTCGAGGATTTTTCTTTGAGTTCGAGTGGAGTTTTGACTTTCCGTGGTCGTTTGTGTGTTCCGGATGTTGATGGAATTAAGCAGAGAGTTCTTGATGAGGGTCACAAATCGAGATATACTATTCATCCGGGCAGTACGAAGATGTATCAGGATTTGAAGCGACAATTTTGGTGGATTAATATGAAAAAGGAAATAGCCGAGTTTGTTTCGAGATGTTTAACGTGTCAGCAGGTCAAAGCCGAGCATCAGAGACCCGCGGGATTGCTTCAGCCGTTAGAGATTCCCGAGTGGAAATGGGAGCATGTGACTATGGATTTCGTTACGGGACTGCCTCGTACCCGTAGGAAGTATGACAGTGTTTGGGTAATCGTGGATAGATTGACCAAGAGCGCTCATTTCTTGCCTATCGACATCAGATATTCGATGGAGAAGCTTGCGACTCTTTATATTGATGAGATCGTTAGGTTGCATGGGGTTCCGGTTAGCATTGTGTCAGATCGAGACCCGAGGTTTACTTCTAGATTCTGGAAGGCGTTTCAGGAAGCTTTGGGTACAGATTTGCGATTCAGTACAGCTTTTCATCCTCAAACCGATGGTCAATCCGAGAGGACTATTCAGATTCTTGAGGATATGTTGCGAGCGTGTTCGATAGATTTTTCCGATTCTTGGGATTCGCACCTACCGTTAGTGGAATTCTCCTACAACAACAGTTATCAGGCTAGTATCGAGATGGCTCCGTTTGAGGCCTTGTATGGAAGAAAGTGTAGATCGCCTATTTGTTGGGATGAGGTTGGTGAAAAGAAGATCGTGGGTATTGATTTGCTTCGGGATTCGGTTGAGAAAGTCAAAGTTATCCGGGATAGATTGAAGACAGCCCAGAGTCGTCATAAGAGCTATGCAGATAACCGAAGGCGAGACCTTAGTTTTCAGGTTGGTGATTTGGTATTCTTGAAAGTGTCTCCGAAGGTGGGTATCCGTCGTTTTGGGAAGAAAGGCAAGTTGGCTCCGAGGTTTATTGGTCCGTTTGAGATTTTGGGAAAGGTTGGACTTCTAGCGTATCGTCTTGCGTTACCGCCATCTTTGGACCGATTGCACAACGTTTTCCACGTTTCTATGCTTCGGAAGTATGTTCATGATCCGTCTCACGTGTTACCGAGGATACCGGAGGATATTGAGCCCGATATGAGTTATGAGGAACGACCGGTTCGGATCTTAGATTCCAAGGTCCAAGAGTTGAGGAGCAAGAGCATTGCGTTGGTTCGAGTCCTTTGGAGGAATCATAACATCGAGGAGTCGACGTGGGAGCTTCGTGATGAGATCGAGAGGAAATTTCCGTGGCTTTTTGTTTAAGGTGAGTCTCGTTAAAATTCGGGTCGAATTTTCTTTAAGGGGGAGTGAATGTCACGACCCGAAATATAGGCTCTATTTTATTAGTAATTAAATGATTTTTATTTCAATTATTTGCTTATTTATTTATTTAAATTATTATTTTATTTAAATAATTATGTGTGCAATTTGTGTGTTATAATAATTATGCCTAGCTTTTTATTCGAGTTATTTGGGCTAGGGTGGAAGTGTTGAGTCTTAATTGTTAGTAGGGAGTGTAGTGTTTGTGTGTGTAGTGTGAGAGAGGGGGCCTAAGTGCAAGTTTTAAAATAAACCCCCTACTCCCTCCCTACACCTTCCCTCACCTCCTTCTCCCTCACCATACTCCACCCCATTTTTTTTTCCCAGACAAATCTCTCTCTCTCTCCTCCAAGTTTGGTAAGTTTTCTTCTTCTTCTTCTCTCTTCATTTTCTCCTTCTTCCTCTCATCTTTTCTCATTTCTTAAAACGTAAACATTGTTTAGATCGTCGCTAGGATCGCGTAGACTCAAAAAGATTTGAAATCCATCAACTTTGAGAAAATTCAAGTAAGTTACTTTTCCCCCATTTTAATGCTAAAATGTTCATATCATGCTTATATGATGATTTATGTGTTATATTTGAAGTTTGGTTGAGTTTTCAATTTATTTGAAATTTATTTGGGTTTTTGATCAAAAATGGTGATTTTGGAATGTTGGGTTTGATTCATGATTTTGGTTGTTAAATGTTGTTTAGGGAGTCCTTTTAGACTTATAAGTTGTTTTGGTACATTAGTATGCTAGTTGGAATGTTGGATTTTGGGTGGAAATGTGTTTTGGGTATAAAAATGGAAGAACCCATGTTGTTCTTCCCGATTCTGGCGATTCCGGCATGTTGTGCGACCGCCCAAAATAGTATGGGCGACCGCGCATCTTTCTGAGAGTTTTTGTTCTTGTTTTGAGGCACTTTGGGCGACCGCACAACCCATCTTGGGCGGCCGCACAGATCTCTGAAAAATGTACATTTTGTTAAATGGTGTGACTAAAGAATGCGTTGTGATCCAATTCTTGGGTGTCCTCCTAGTTGACCTTAGTGAACATGGTAGTGCATTCTAGTGATAGAATTGAGTCCTTTGTGATCAAGTTTGTGTTTGAAATTAAGTAAGTGTTAAGTGTCATTGTTGGAACACTTTATTGATTGGGCTTGATTCCTTTGTGAACAAATACGAGATGGAATTTGATTAAGTATCATTTTGGGAATGTGGTTCATCTTTGATGCACGGTTTGTATTGGTTTGCCTTTGTGGTGATTTAATTGGAATGGTTCCCTACTTTGGAACCTTAAGTTGTTTATTCATGCTAAATTGTTATTACTTAGCATTTATTTGGAAGCCCAGCTGGCATATTTGTTGCATCGGGCGATGGGAAAGATTATAATGGCAAGGCCAAGTCCATTATAATGTTGACCATTGTTTTGCCGTTACTATACCCCTTCTCCAGATTGGCCTTGGAAATGATAAGTCAGCGTTCCTTTGTGAATGTATCTGGCTAACGGGCATGACTTTGTGTCATGGTCCTTGTCCCTTGTGACACTTTTATGATTTGGTTCCGGTACCGGGGTTTTCTCTTCGGCTTTCATGCCATTATGAAGATGTTGATTGGTTGATTATTGAAGCTGCGCTGCGATCCTTTATTTGGATGTTCCGGTTTGGAAAACCTTGGCTATATCCTTTGTTATGTGTTTATTTCCGCTGCTATCTGTTATATGATAATTGCTATGTGCTATGTGATAATTATTATCGTTTATTGCTCATTGCATCATAGCATGTCATGTAGTTGCATTAGTAACTTATTGAGATTTATCTCACCCCCTTTCCTTTCATCTTTGTTTTTCCTTAACCCCCCCCCCAGGTGCTAAGGATTAGTCTCGCTGATCACGAGAACGAGGACGTCGAGGGTGGATCCGTTCTTTTTGAGAAAGTTGTATAGGTTGGTTTACATTATATCAATGTGTAACCTTTTGGGGATATTTGTACCAAACATTGACGTCATTAGGATTTTGTATATTGTATTCTTGTTAGCATAAACTTGTGGAAGTTTATGATAAGTTGTATTTGGTTTTTATCAAACTCGATTTTGTGAAACTTTGGTTCATCACCTTTTGGTGTTAAATGGAATTTTTAACTTCGGTATTTTGGAGTTTATTGTTAGAGTCGACGTCCAGCTCGCGGTCCCGGGGCCCGCGGGGTCCGGGGTCGCGACATAACCCCCCCCCCCCAGGAGGAAAAAGGATTAGGATTCGCGGTTCGAGGAGGACGTCGAGAGGATTGAGATTTTGGGGCAGGTTGTTATGGATCGGTTTACATTATTTAAATGTATAACCTTTTGGGGATAGTTATACCCTTTATTGACGTCATTAAGAATTGTATATTTTATTCTTTTGGGTATAAGCTGTGGAGCTTATGTTAGACGTACTTTGTTGATTTAAACTTGGATTTGTAAAACCTTGTGTTATCATCTTTTGGGTTCAAAATGGAATTTTTAACTTCTTTATTTTAGAGTTTTGGTTTTAAGTCGACGTCCAGCTCGCGATCTCGGGCCGCTGGGTTCGGGGTCGCGACAGTTGGTATCAGAGCTATGGTTTAGCTCTAAGTATAAGTCTCGGTGGACTAGTATGACCTAGGAGGGTAGTTGTGTTCGGAGTGAGTAACGATGAGTATTTTATGCAGGTATTTGTTGTAATGGCTAGAAGAAGATCGGGTGAAAGTTCTAGTGGGACTCAGAATCAGAATGGTCTATGGGAAAAAAACCGTGCAGTGTTCCAGGGCAGGTTTGAAGCGGCCGTGAAAGCAATTCGTGACCAAGGGTCGAGAGAGGAACATGTAGCACCTCCGCGGTATGGGTTGGAGCAGTTCTTAAAGTTGAAACCAAGTGAGTACGACGGTGAGCCTGATGTGAAGAAGGCCAAGCTATGGATAGAATCGATGGAGAAAATCTACGAGGTCTTTGGATGTACTGATGAGGATAGGGTTCTGTTTTTAGCTTATAAGCTCGTGGGCACTTCGGAACATTGGTGGAAGGCACTGAAGACCAGTTGGGATGCGACTCTTGTACCATATCCTTGGGAGTGGTTCGTGAGGAAATTCAAGGATCATTTTATCTTTTTAGTAAATCAAAACCGGAAGGAGATCGAGTTCCTCAGCTTGGAGCAAGGCATGATGTCAGTAGCACAGTACTCGGCTAAGTTCACAGAATTAGCCAGGTGTTGTGAATACCTTGTGCGGACCGAGGAGCAGAAAGCGATGAGATTGATTAGGGGTTTGAAGACAGCTATTAGGACTCAACTTTTAGCCCAAAGAATTCAACCTTTTCAGGATGCGGTTGATCGAGCCTACTTGATTGAGCAGGATATTTGGGAACACAAAAGGAAGACTGAGATGGTTAACCCGGGTAAGCAAGGAGGGCAGAGTAAGTCACAACAGCAACATTCGGATAACATAGGTGATTCTGGAGTGCAAACTCGATTCAGAAGGCAACTTCAAGGGCAACCAACAGTAAGAAATCAAGGTTCTTATAAAGGGACACGAAATGGGAAAGTCTGCAGCTTCTGTCAGAGGAAAGGACACTCAGAAGACAAGTGTTGGAAGAAGCAAGGAAAATGTGTGAATTGTGGTCAGTTGGGGCATTTTGCGAGGGATTGTCTTAGGGGCAGATATCAACCATCCGGGAGTGGCACTGGTACTGCACAAGGTCAGAAGAGAGATGCTTCGGGGAACTCTAAGGTATAGGGCAGAGTAATTGCGACCGATCAGCACTCACCAGGTAAAGGATAATTTCAGGAAGCATTATTTGCGTCGTGAGAGCGAGCGCGTGAATTTTAGGGTCATCGCATTTATGTGTTTCTGTGCATTTAGTTGCATTTATTTCTTCTGAGTCTTTGACTTATGTGTTGTAGGTGTCTACTCCTATGGAGGAGTTTAGGGTGTCTGATGAAGTCTTATGTGCTTATGATGTGCTTAAGTATGGTTGTGTCTCACCTGCTAATTTAGCCATGTTGCTATTACAAGATTTTGATGTTACTATTGCTTTAATCTATTGTTGTAGGGGATTGTTATATTCTCCATTCCTAGTTTCTTAAAACTGTTTGAGACCGTTCCTTTGCGTGGAGTTATACCTATCTTTTCTTAATTGAAATCCGAGTATTTAGTTTCGGTCAATTTGTTGGGTGTATATATCATTAGTAAGATTTTCATTTTCTTCCGAATAGTACTTAGTGTTCGAGGAGAAGCTTGGGGTTAAATTGCATTGTTGTGGTACAAGGTTGTAGTACTAATATTTAGATCAATAGCCATATAGTATCGGTTGAGTTATAGGAGTTGAGGATTCACTGAGGATCTCTTGAGGGAAATTTTGGTCACTTTAAGTGCATCTCCGTGAATGTATCGGGATGGATTAGCGTGAGAGGTGTACGATTTGTTATGGATGATGAGTTTGTTACAGGAGTTATAATCATTAGTGGTGGTAAGCGTGTTAAGTTAGAAATGACTAAGTACATTTTGGGAGAGTAATAATTTCTTGATTTATGTTAAAGGCATTTTGAAATTTTGGTTAGATAGTGGTCCTATGGTTCTAAATCCCTTCTTGATAGCGTTTCCCGAATTGGATCAAGGGTATGTGAAGTAAGTTGATTATCAATACTGGGGCATAATTAAGGAATATCATGAATTGGTATTGGGTCAGTTGGAACGTTACTAGCTAATTGGGTTATTATAATGGTAGTACCATTGAGCTTAAATATCATCAAGTCAATAAATGTATGCGTGAGAGACTAACTGGGTTTAGCTATTGAATTTAGAGTTCGTTGATTTCCTTTGGGTATATGAGCACGGATTATGACTTAAATGAGAGTTAAAGAAAATATTTTGACGATGAAATTTGGATCGTTTTGCGGACTATTGAGTACATTGAATGGTTTAGGCTTCAAGACCAGATTAATGAAGGGATGAGAGTATAACATAGATTAAGTGGACACTTTGTACGAGGAATTTTGGGGTTGTATGGTGCTATTAATTTAAGGTGTTAACTCAAAGTGAAAGCACTATAATGGTAATCCATAGAGATGTAGCCATTTCGATGAATATTGTGGAAATAGAAATTCATTTAGCCTTTTTATATTTTTAAAGCTAATTAAGCTCGAGATGGTAATGTTTTGAAATTCTGGGGAATAATACTAAGTATGCGATTTACAAATGGAAGTACCTTTGCGGTGTAGTTAAGGCTATGAATAAGGCGAGCTTGAGATATCTCGAGAATTAAGTATGGAAATAATTTGGATTCTTCGATTTTGAGTACGGATTTCGATTAATAATGAAGATAACGATGGAATGATTCGGTTCGAGAGGTGATGTTATCGTAAGCATTATATAAGGTTACCTTGTAGTGGGATAGATTGGACAATTGAGGAATTTGAGAAATGGCGGAACTACCGTATCCGTACCTATTTGGTCTTTCGGGTAAGTCTCGTTAAAATTCGGGTCGAATTTTCTTTAAGGGGGAGTGAATGTCACGACCCGAAAACTAGGCTCTATTTTATTAGTAATAAATAATTATTATTTATTTAATTGCTTATTTATTTATTTAAATTATTATTTATTTAAATAATTATGTGTGCATTTTATGTTTCATCATAATTATGCTTAGCATTTTATGTGAGTCATTCGGGTTAGTGTAATATTGTTGGGTCTTAATTGTTAGCAGGGAGTGTAGTATTGTGTTAGTAGGCGGGGAAGGGGCCTAAGTGTAACTTCGCTTTTAACTTCACCTTCTTCCTTCTTCTCCTTCTCCCTCACAAACTCATTCTCAGTATTCTCTCTCTCTCTCCTCAAGAAAAAGGTAAACATTTCTCTCTTCCTTCTCTCTTCATTTCCTCCATCTTCCTCTCATAATCTCTCATTTCTTAAAACATGAAATGTGTTTAGATCGTCGATAGGATCGTAGGAAGCCAAAAAGAATTGAAATCCATCAACTTTGAGATTTATCAAGTAAGTTACTTTTCCCCCATTTTGATGTTAAAATGTTCATATCATGTTCATATAATGCTTTTGTTGTCATGTTTGAAGTTTGGATGAGGTTGCAATTTATTTGGAATTTATTTGGGTTTTTGGTCAAAATGGTGATTTTGAATGTTGAAATTTGATTCTTGATTTTGGTTGATTAAATGTTGTTTAGGAGTCCTTTTAGACTTATAAGTTGTTTTGGTACAGTAGTATGCTAGTTGGAATGTTGGATTTTGGGTGGAAATGTGTTTTGGGTATAAAAATGGAAGAACCCATGTTGTTCTTCCCGATTCTGGCGATTCCGGCATATTGGGCGACCGCCCAAAATAGTATGGGCGACCGCGCATCTTTCTGAGAGTTTTTGTTCTTGTTTTGAGGCACTTTGGGCGACCGCACAACCCATCTTGGGCGGCCGCACAGATCTCTGAAAAATGCACATTTTGTTAAATTGTGTGACTAAAGAATGCGTTGTGATCCAAATCTTGGGTGTCCCCCTAGTCGACCTTAGTGATCATTGTAGTGCACTCTAGTGATAGAATTGGGTCCCTTGTGATCAAGTTTGTGTTTGAAATTAATTAAGTATTAATTGGGATTTGGAACGTCTTAATGAGGTATCGTTGGTTTGACTTATCTTTGCGAAGATCATCTGGTATAAGTTTGGGCATCTTATGATGTGTTCGTGGTTGTTCCAATCGAATTGATTTTCGAGTAAGACTTGGTCTAGGTTTTAGGCGATGTCCCATAGTACCTAGAGGGTTGTGGTTGAACACCAAAGTGTATTCATTCTGATTCCTACTTTGGAATTTCAGGTGTGATGAGATGGTTGAGTTCATAGTCCTAGTACATCTTTATGAGTAAACGTTTAGGATAATTTTGGGTTATAGTCGTTGTACTATTTGCGAGCGACCGTTTAGGTTGTGATCTTTATGATTAACTCGTGGGTATCATCTTTGGAATGTATCTGGTATGGTTTCTCTTTATGAAATTACGGTACTCTAATAATCATTGTTGTTGTGCTCTTTATGAGAAATTCCGTTTATCGTTGTTGTGCTCTTTTATGAGAAACTTCTTGTGTTCGTTGTTGTTGAACTCTTCATGAGTAATCGTTTGCATCTTTATGGTGATTAATTGGTGTGGTTCCCTACTTTGGAACCTTAAGTTGTTATTCATGCTAAAATATTATTACTTAGCATTTAATTAGAAGCCCAGCTGGCATATTTGTTGCATCGGGCGATGGGAAGGATTATAATGGCAAAGCCAAGTCCATTATAATGTTGACCATTGTTTTGCCCTTACTATACCCCTTCTCCAGATTGGCCTTGGAAAGGATAAGTCAGCGTTCCTTTGTGAATGCATCTGGCTAATGGGCATGACTTTTTGTCATGGTCCTTGTCCCTTGTGACACTTTTATGATTTGGTTCCGGTACCGGGGTTTTCTCTTCGAGCTTTCATGCTGCTATGAAGATGTTGATTGTTGATTATTGAAGCTGCGCAGCGATCCTTTATTTGGATGTTCCGGTTTGGAAAACCTTGGCTATGTATCCACGTATGAGTGTTTATTTCAGCTTTATGTGTTGCATGTTGAGCTGGTCGTTATTTCCAACCGGTATGGGACGGTTGGCGATAGGGAGCCTCTCATTTGTTGTTATATGTTTATTTATATGATTGACTATTGGATGTTACTGTTCGACAGCATGCCACTTATTATTCCGCTGCTATCTGTCTTATGTTAATTGCTATTGGTCATTGCATATTAGCATGTCATGTAGTTGCATTAGTAACTTACTGAGATTTATTCTCACCCCGTTTCTTGTTTCAAATTGTTTTCCTTAACCCCCCCCCCCCCAGGAGGAAAAAGGATTAGGATTCGCGGTTCGAGGAGGACGTCGAGAGGATTGAGATTTTGGGGCAGGTTGTTATGGATCGGTTTACATTATTTAAATGTATAACCTTTTGGGGATAGTTATACCCTTTATTGACGTCATTAAGAATTGTATATTTTATTCTTTTGGGTATAAGCTGTGGAGCTTATGTTAGACGTACTTTGTTGATTTAAACTTGGATTTGTAAAACCTTGTGTTATCATCTTTTGGGTTCAAAATGGAATTTTTAACTTCTTTATTTTAGAGTTTTGGTTTTAAGTCGACGTCCAGCTCGCGATCTCGGGCCGCTGGGTTCGGTGTCGCGACAGATAGAGGAAGAAGTTCCTCACCTTCCTAACGATAGTGGGAGGGTTCCTGTTGGGTTTTTATGCATCTGTAGACACCCCGCCTTGGACCGCTCACCCCGATTGCACATTTGATCTTGTGTTTCTCCCCATTTTAAGTGTTTCTCGTTAGTTTCTGTCACTTCTGTTAAGTTCCTGACTGACTTCGTTAAGTCCAGGGACTAAACTGAATGACAGGGCTGACTTTCTAGTCCATTCTGTCAAAATTGCCTTCTTTGAGTCGCGCGCCTCCGACAGGAGGATCCAGACGCGCGCACCTCCCGCCCCCAAAGCAGGAAGCGCGCGCCTCTGGGCGTCGGTTACAGATTTCTGGCAAGGATTCTCTCCCTTGCTCAATTTACAGGATTTTGCCCGGGAAAGATTTCTTGGTGACTGAGTTTTGGCACCAAAAACATCTCTCTTTCACCTATAAAACCCCCCTTTACCTCCATTTTTAAGGACCGAAAAACCTGGACCTTGACCTTGGACTTTTGGCTCTCAATCTCATATTACAATAAACCAAATTTCCTACTTTCAAAGCATTTTCCAAAGGATTTCTCCAAGTAAATCAACAAGAAGTGTTTGAAGTCTCTTGAAGTCTAGGTAAAGCTATTTCTTTCCCCTTCTCAACTTCATCTCTTTTCTCTTTCTTTTTGTATTATCAAAGTGCAATCACCCAAATCATTTTGGGACATGACTCTAATGATCACCTCATCTCATTGAGGTCGGTTAAAGAGTTATCTCCTACATTCCAAACTCTATTTTAAACCCCTTTTTATGATTTAAAGAAGAAGAAGAAGAACGTTTATCATTCATGTAGATTTTGATCAAGCAAGACCAACTTTAGTTGGGCGAGATGGGTGTTTCGGTACTTCCCATCTTGTAATCTAACCCCCGAACCTCAAAACAAGAAATATCTGTTTTTGTAATCAAACTTAGGCTATTATCAATAGGTTTTTCTTATGTTCCTCAAAACATAGGTGGCGACTCTAAACGATCTAAAACAAGTTAGACATCCTAGGATAATTCACCGCTCTAGCCAAGTTGTGGTTTCCCGGGGTATCTACAGCATCATGCGCAGCGGAATAATAACATGTAATCAAACACCCATGAGCCCGGATCTGTGCATGTTGATTAAATTAAATACAAGATGAAAGAAACTAACCCTTTAAGATCGCATCCATGAACACGGACTTTAAGGTGCTAAAGCAAACACCCTCTATCGGTATCCATACTTCAAACGGACTCAAGAACACCTTCTTGATGCGACTGCTAGATCTAAATGCTTGATGAAGAAACGCTTTCTTCGTAGGAATTATTTTGCTTCTTTGATTATTGAATTTGATGATTCTAAATCTCAAAATAAATAATCCTCTCTCTCAATGTTTTATTGTTTCTCAAAACTTTTTATTGATTTCTAAAATCAACCATTGAAGCTGTCAATCCCGGCTGTATATATTTATATGAGGGTTTGACCTAATTCTGTTTGGGCTTGGGATTCCTTGTCAGACAAGGAATCTAAAAAATCTGACCAGAATCACGTAAGGCAGCCGTACGGTCACAATTCAAATTCCCAGATTTTTCCAGCCTTTTTAATCCGTTCTATTGTGTGTGACCCAATATGATTATACTAAGTTGGCAACGAGTCTGAACAAGTCAAAACCTGTAAGTCATAAGCGGACTCTAGCAAGACATTATGACTACCCAATTAGTATAACTTTGAAAGTCCAAAGTTACCTTATAGAACATATAACAATCCCTTTGTCACGCGATATCATATTGGACATAAGTCATGGTCTAAGTCAACTTATATTATCCAATGCTTTCTCGATCTTGAGTAGATTGATATGAGCAAATGACATCGATCACATCAATTCATTTGGGCATGGCCATACACTATCATCAATCTCACTCATCGAGTGGCCTAAGCAGATATCTCTCCGAAGAGGGACAAATCTCATCTTGACGTATCATTCTTCCCTACAAGAATCCAATTATGCCAATCACAGCCTTTACAACCACCCGGTTAAGGGTAGCGTTTGAGTACGTCAAACATAATGTTCATCACATGGAAGACCATGATAATCTCAGGTCTAAGGATTCAAATTGTATGACTATTATGAGATTTAATTATGACATTTGACCATGACATAAATCTCATAACGGGTCTATCCAGTACATTATTCTCTAACAAGTACCCACAAGTTTAATCTGCATCCTATGCACCATAATCATCATATGATTATCCATTAAACTCATGCTAGCTCTTCATAAGTTCTAGGGACAATGATTATTATAATAAACATGTAAAAGATATAATAATCGGGTTTGTTATCTCTATAACAATAAAGCTATGATGTAATGATAGGCCTTTCTCAAGGGCCTAGGGCATAATATCCAACAATCTCCCACTTGTACTAGACCCAATCAACACGTATCCAATACCCATTGAGCTAGTTATGATCTCCATCATGATTGCAAGCGAGCTTATGTAAGATGATTATCCTTGTTATCATCATATGGTATTTTGCATATTTTGACATCTCCCATATTTGACGATTTCTCGAATAAGATAGAAACGTCCGAGTATATGTTTAGATAAGATATTAGTCCCTTGACTTGTGCAATAACGATTATTGTCACAATGAAGGTCCATTAAATTAGTGATACTAGAAACGATTTCTAGTTTTGCTAATTAGTCTCTTGATCAAACATTTTTCTAGTTGTATCCCATGCCACTAGAAACTCAACCTTTTGTAAAATAGTAATGGTGTATTACGAACTCTTCTAACACCATTATTAAACATAAACATGCATTTATACTGCGATATTTATCTTTGTTGGTTTGTAAGAATGCATATTTGTAACCATTACAAGATCATCTTATATTCCATCAAAGATTAAGAATGCATCATTTAGTTCTTCACAAGTACTTGAGGATGTTTCTTATCTAGTGACTCTCACTAGGATCTGATTGGTATCATCTCATCATACTCTAACTATATGAGATATCCGATCTTAGTACATTAACATGGTTTACATGATAGATCAAATTGCCGAAGCATATGGAATCCTAATCATGTACTCTTTGCTCATTAGTCTTCCAATAAGACTAAATTTTGTCAAGAGTAATGCCACTAGACATTTGCAAGTAACGTCTCTAAGAGTCTTGTATAGTGAACTTTTTACTACTTTGTCTATATTATTACTTTGACTTCAACCAATCATCCTTTTAGATTTATCTCCATAAATCAGTCGAATGATATAGGCGGCTTTATCCAAGTCTTTCATTGAGAAACTCTTTCAAAATGAATTATATGTCAACCACATATATTATACTAAGAATTATGTTACGCTCCCACTAAATTTATTGTAACCACAAGTTTCATCTTTGATGCATTCAAACTCTTTGAATACTATATCAAAGTGAAAATTTCACTCCACGTAGTTTGCTTCAATCCATCTCATGGATTTCTGCAACTTGTATATTCTATTAAAATTTTATGGATTAACAAAACTTTTAGGTTGTATCAAATACATCATAAAGTATGTTCCTATTAAGGAATGTTTTTTTGACATCCATTTGTCATATTTCATATTCAAAATATGAGGTTGTGACAATTAGAATTCTAATATCCTTAAGCATGACTATAGGTGACAAAGTTTCATCATAATCGATATTATGGATTAACTTTACTCAATTAGTCGTGCTTTAATAATATGCACTTTACAATCCATGTCCGTTTTCTCCAAAAAAAACATATTTTCTACCTTATGGTTTTTAAGCCTTTGAGTAGAACAATCAAGTTCCAAACTTGATTATCATACATGGGTTATCTTAGATTCATGACTCCAAGTCATTGATCTAAAACCCGGAGTGGACATTGCATCTTGATAGGTAATAGGTCAATCATTCTTAATGATATCTTCCTTTTTACTTTCTATTATGAGAAATCAATATTTCTTGTTTTAGATATAGTATCGTATCATATATGCAAATATCTTGTGTATGCTTTAACGAATTTCCACAACTCCTTGTGAAGCTTAGTTCAACTTTCATCTCAGGTTCAATGTCATTTTTTGGGTCTCGAACTCTTCGAGATACATTTTACTCCCACTAGTTCTTTAGAGATAAACGATTTATCTGGAAAGTACTATTTTGAGTAACAAATAATTTGTACTCTAAAGGGCGTAAAATTAATATCATTAAGATATTTCATGAAATTACATTAACTAGATTTAGGTGTGATTTTTTCCAAGACAATACTTTTCGCAAAAGTGTCACATCACAAATCTTTATGAAAGACAAACTAGGTTTTCTTTCATTCCATATCTAATATGGTATCTGTTGGTCCCAGAGGGCAACAAGGGTATAGAACCGCTAAAGGGGGGGGGGTGAGTAGCGGTCCAAACTTTTTCGAAAATACCCTGAAAATTCAACCGAGTACTTATCAGTTTGGCCAACTGCGGTTCAAAGCACTAGAACCGAACTGATAAAATGCACAGCGGAGTTTGCGGTTTGGCTAAAGAGGATATGTAAAGAGTTTGGCGGTTTGACTAGGTTGAAAAACACAATGATGCAAACGATAATCTGAACATAGAGAACAAATGAAAACACAAGTCATTTCATAGATGAACTTAAGTGAGAAACCACAATCAATAAAATTAAAGATCAAACACATAAATTTGAAGAGGTTCATTCTTGAATGAACTACGTCCTCTACCTAGATGGTTAGTCTAGGATTTTCTAATAGCTACTAGACTTGTATTAATTTAGAGGAGGTTTTACAAGATTACAATGAAGAATCTAAACTCTAAATAATCAATCTAACTTAACAAAGCTATTATAACTACCGGTGTATTCGAAGTGTATAATTTATATGATCATACAAATCGGGTGTGTGTGTGGAAAGGGATCAAATTCTCTAATGATCTAAATGATGTTTGAGCAATTGAAAGTTTTCTGTGTACAAGGCTGAATGATGAAAGGTTGTTTGGCTAGAAGCTGTAGATACCCCGGGAAACCACAACTTGGCTAGAGCGGTGAATTATCCTAGGATGTCTAACTTGTTTTAGATTGTTTAGAGTCGCCACCCATGCTTTTAAAGGAACATAGGAAAAACCTAGAAATAGCTTGATTTATGTACAAAACCAGAGATTCGGGAGAGAAGGGTTCGGGGGTTAGGTGACGGAGTGGGAAGTACTTAAACACCCACTCCGCCCCGCTTACGCGGGTCTTGCTACTATTGGTGTTCATGGTGCAATGTGATTTGAAAGCAGTTTTGCATGAGAGAGAGATTTTGCAAGAATGGAGAAATTGCTTTTGTGTGTGGTGTGATTTGAGGAAAGCTTCGGATGTATTCATACCTTCACTTACCACGGCCGCTTGATTTGGGATGGATTGCTGAAGGATGTTGATGCTTTTGACGAAGAATGATGATGTTGGTGATGATGAATTGTTCTTGCCTTGGAATGTTGGGTTGGTCGTATCAAAGGCTGCCTACGTATCCCTTGAAGGGAATCAGACCAGCGTAGTTCAAGGATGACGAAGAACGCTGGGGAAGAAGCTATGGAGCACATACTTATACGCAAGTAAAGAAAAAGAAAAAGAAGAAGAGAAAATCTTTTTTTTTTTTTTTTTTTTAGAAGGAAAAGAATATGTACACATGCGAGAAAAGGATTTTTAGTTCGTGGGTGAACCATTTTAGCCATTGTGTGTTTGTAAAGCCAACCCAAGATCAAGTCATGTGCGATCGAAGTCCGGATTGCCTTGCTTGAATTCTGTCGTTGTCGTCGTCGTGCCCAACGAAGATTGATGTCTAACCCCGACGGTGTGCCCAACGAAGATTGATGTCTAGCCCCGCCGGTGTGTCTGACAAAGATTGATGTCTAGCCCCAAGAGATTTGTCGATTATGGGGCTTGAAAAGACTTTTGATTCCGAGATAAGGGGTCGCTGATTGTGAAGCCCCTAGATCACCTTTGATGCCAAATTTGGAGTGACTTGCATAGCCCCAAGATAAATCAGCTCTTTGGCCCACTCAATGAATCATCTTTTGTTGTTGACGTGAGCAAGCTCCAATCTTCGAGAGATTTCTAAGCCCCAAATGTCATGTACTTGTTGCTTGCGGGCTTGGAGATGGTGAAATGTGAAGACCTTTCATTGTAAAGTTCCCAAATTATCTTGTGATCGGCTCGGCATTGAGCGCGGATGTACCGTCGGGTAGAATTCTTGATAGAGATCCCCTTCTTGCTCTTACTGGGGAGATGAATGGCCTCATTGTGGTTGATACCCAAATGGCGGAGGGCTTATGCCAAAAGATGCAGTAATGTCTTGCGGTGCCGTCGAGGTCACGGAGGATAGGGTCTTGGTGTGACAAAGTCCCAAATGAGTATGCTTGCTTGACTCTTCTTGAGTTGAACTAATGACGGATCTTCGGATGCAACTAGTGCTGTGGCCCAACTTTATATGAGCTGCACCTTGTGCTTTTGATCTTGGAGAAAGGGGGTGCTGAATTGCAGAAACATTGGGATTGGCCGTGGCATTTCCCGCTATAACCCTGTTTTGATTAGAGTTTAGCATATTGAATCTTTTTCCTTTTCTCTAAGACTTCCTTCAAAATCTCGCTGTGAGTTCTAACAAAAATCATCAACTTCATTCATAACATCAGAGTCTTCATTTAAAACCAAGAGGCCTTTGACTTGAAGTGTTGAGAGACCCTTTGAAGCTTGATCCCTTTCATGGAGACTACTCCCAAATTGCGTTGCTCGAGTATTGTTGCCCAAAAGATTGTCGGTCGTGAAGCCCCAATATTGCCCTTTGCTTGAATTACTGTAATGCCGTAGCCCAAAAGATTGTAGATTGCGAAGCCCCTGGAGACCTTCGGTGCCGAATTGAGGAAGCTCCCAATGTTGCACATGACTTGGCTGGGGATACTGCTGGGGAGTTAATTGCTCTTTGCCGAGGGAGCCTTTAAGACTTGACCGTAGCCCCTAGAGTGCCATAATTGATTGCGAGAAAGGTCCATCCTTGATTGGGGGAACGAGCACGGGCACACATGACAAGAGGGCTTTTTGACATCCCTTTTGAGAGACTTTGAGGATAGTCTCACACATCTTTCTTGAGCATGGCCCCTAGGGCGTATTGATTGCTAAATGAAGCAAAAGAATCCCTTGTTCTTGAGTCACATAGCCCCTAGGGCGTCACCATTTTTTGAGCAAAGCAAGACTGACCCATCCTCGTGCGAGGGAACAAACATGAGAGGACATGGCAAGAGCTACTCCATTTCTCAGGAGCCTTTCGGCGTACTTTAGAAGCACATACTTGAAGAAGCTTTGAAAACTGAGACACATGTTGTTGCTATTTGCTGCCCAAGCCAATTGACTACCTATGGGTTATTTGTGCAACCTCGTGCCCTTTTGTGATGGGCTCGTTCTCGGATGGGTCTTGGTTACCACGGACCTTCTTTTCATGAACCCAAGAATGCACACTGCTGGAGAATGATACTAATAACCCAAGACAACCTTTGATGGTGCCATATCTTGTCGAGCTTTTTGCAATCCCAAAGTTGACTCGGTGGGGAATTGACTTGCTGAGGAGATCCAATGTAGAGCTCGTGTAGTTGTCTTCTTTAGAGGCCAGAGATCTCCATTTCTCTTTCCCTTCTCTCTCTCACTCTCTCTCTCTTTTTTTTTATGACGCACCCTGTTTTTTGCCTAGACCTCCCTTTCGGGTTTTCAATCTAGCGGGCATCTCTTTTGCGTCTTCATTTTTTACTCGATTAATGAGGAAGTGTGCATTGACTCTAGCTGAGGATGAGAGACATGTGATTTTGCGGTGAAAACCTTTTGTCACTAATGATGAGTGACATTGACTTGACTAGGGAAGTGTCCCTAGTATTGACATGTATTTTTTATTGAATTGAATGACTCGTGAACACAAGTGAGTCATTAAGAGAGAAGAGAAGGAAAGCCCCAATTTGATTGCAAGAAATTGGGAGTATGCAGAAAGAATAGAAGTCCCTAGACTCGACAAGGAACGCGAAATGATTCCAAATCTAAGAAAGTTGTTCAATCTTTTTGGTGATTAATTCATTGGCAAATGAATCGTACAAAGATGTCTTGACAAGTTCGAGATGAAGGCCGATCACCATAACGCGCTAGGGCTAAACATTTCTTCTTTCTTGCATGAGACCGGACCCGAAGGTTGCCTACGTTCCTCCATTGTAGAGGCTCAGGTCACCGTAGTTCTTGTGAATTCTCCATTCTTCGGATGGAATTGTTGCTTCGTCGTGTAGCTTCGTCCTCCTTTGGTGGATGGAATGATGTTGATCTTGATGTGAACTTCTTTGATTGAGGGGGATTTTTTTTTTTTTTTGTGCTCTAACTTTTGCCTAGGTTGATTTGAAGAGTTCAACCTAGCGAGCATTTTTTTTTTTTTTTTTTTTTTTTTTTAAATCCCCCCTTTGAAACATTGCTTGATTTTTCTCCATGGTTGTTGCTTCACCTTTGATGTCTTGGCTTTGTCTTCGTCGTTGATGATGTTGCCTTCGTCACAATGTTTAGCCCCTAGGCGTTCAAGCGATGTCCTTCATTCCAAAACTCGTTTAGACATCTTTTCATCATTTTGCCAAGAATTAAATTGAACAACTTGGAAGAGTGTATGAGGACAAGAACGACTTTGATTTGATAATTGACTCGAACATTGAACATGGGACGAGAGAAAACTTTAATGCACACTAAAGAGGACTTTGACTCTTTTTTTTTTTTTTTAATCTTATTTCTAGGTAGAGAAAGAGAAACAGAGATTGTTGTCGTCATCCCCCATGTCGTTGTAGTCCTCATTGTCGTTATAGTCTTCCATGTCACTACATTCTTCCATGTCATTGCTTGGGAACCCTTTGTCGTTGAAGCTTGTGTCATAGGAGGACTCGGCCACTTCTCGGAGCAAATTGTCAATTCTAACCCCCGCATCATACATGCTTGAAAAATCGGAGTGAAAAGCCCCACTAAGATGAGTGCGGTAGTCCATTTTCAAACACTTCAAGAAGATGTCCATTTGTTCCTTCTTGGAAGGCCTATCAACCATCTCGGCTAGCTTGTCATTCCAATGGCGATAGAAGTCCCCAAATGATTCATCACCCATTTGCACGGTGCTCTCCAATTCCTTCTTGGTGGGGCGGAATATAGAGTTGCCTTGATATTGTGACTTGAAGGCAAGCATAGCGACATCCCAATTGAGGCGGGTGGAAACTGGAAGACTGTAGATACCCCGGGGAACCACGGCTTGGCTAGAGCGGTGAATTATCCTAGGATGTCTAACTTGTTTTTTAGAGTCGCCACCTATGTTTTGAGGAACATAAGAAAAACCTATAGATTGTAGCCTAAGTTTGATTACGAAAACAGAGATTCTTTGTTTTGAGGTTCGGGGGTTAGATTACGAGATGGGAAGTACCGAAACACCCATCTCGCCCAACTAAAGTTGGTCTTGCTTGATCAAAATCTACATGAATGAAAATATTCTTCTTCTTCTTCTTTAAGTCATGAAAAGGGGGATTTAAAATAGGATTTGGAATGTAGGAGATGACTCCTTAACCAACCTCAATGAGATGAGGTGATCATTAGAGTCATGTCCCAAAATTATTTGGGTGATTTCACGTTTGATTAAAGTAAAAAGAGAGAGAGGGGATGAAGTAGAAAAGAAAGGAAAAGATGGACTTTTACCTACAATTTGAAGAACTTCAAATGTTGCTTAATGAGATCCTTGGAGAACCTTTAGAAAGTGATTTTTTGTCTAGTTTTCGATTGGGTTTTTCCGATGATTTTTCGATCCTTGAAAATGGAGGTGAAGAGAGGTTTTTATAGGTGAAAGAGGGGTGTTTTTGGTGCCAAAACTCAGTCACCAAGAAATCCTTCCCGGGCAAAATCCTGTAAATTGAGCAAGGGAGGGAATCCTGGCCAGAAATCTGTAACTGACGCCCAGAGGCGCGCGCTTCCTGCTTTGGGGGCGGGAGGCGCGCGCGCCTGGCTCCTCCTGTCGGAGGCGCGCGACTCAGAGAAGGCAATTTTGACAGAATGGACTAGAAAGTCAGCCCTGTCATTCAGTTTAGTCCCTGGACTTAACGAAGTCAGTCAGGAACTTAACGGAAGTGACAGAAACTAATGAGAAACACTTAAAATGGGGAGAAACACAAAATCAAATGTGCAATCGGGGTGAGCGGTCCAAGGCAGGGTGTCTACAGAGCCCCTCGGCGACGTGGATTGCAAAGCAAAACGCGTCGACTAAAGTTAAAAACACCCGCCGAGGACATCACCAAGAAAAGGCAAAGACTAGATGAAAGCAGGAATTTGAAATTGCGAGAGATAGTGGTGCGCTCCCTGTGTGAGCGGCTTTTGTTGATAGAGGGGGTGGCATGATCCGTTAGGTGAACCTGCCGGCTGAATGTTTTGAATGAGGCCGTTAGTGAACCTTTTGATGAATCCGTTAGTGAATCCCTTGGATGAGTCCATTGGTGAACCCTTGTTGACGAATCCGTTAGTGAATCCGTTTGATGAATCCGTTAGTGAATCCCTTAGATGAGTCCGTTGGTGAACCCTTGTTGATGAATCCGTTGGTGAATCCGTTTGATGAATCCGTTAGTGAATCCCTTGGATTAGTCCGTTGGTGAACCCTTGTTGACGAATCCGTTGGTGAATCCGTTTGATGAATCCGTTGGTGAATCTCTTGGATGAGTCCGTTGGTGAACCCTTGTTGACGAATCCGTTGGTGAATCCGTTTGATGAATCCGTTGGTGAATCCCTTGGATGAGTCCGTTGGTGAACCCTCATTGACGAATCCGTTAGTGAATCCGTTTGATGAATCCGTTGGTGAATCCCTTGGATGAGTCCATTGGTGAACCCTTGTTGACGAATCCGTTAGTGAATCCGTTTGATGAATCCGTTAGTGAATCCCTTGGATGAGTCCGTTGGTGAACCCTTGTTGACGAATCCGTTAGTGAATCCGTTTGATGAATCCGTTAGTGAATCCCTTGGATGAGTCCGTTGGTGAACCCTTGTTGACGAATCCGTTAGTGAATCCGTTTGATGAATCAGTTAGTGAATCCCTTGGGTGAGTCCGTTGGTGAACCCTTGTTGACGAATCCGTTAGTGAATCCGTTTGACGAAATATTGTTTTGAAGTCTCGTGCCATTTGGAGTCACACTTGACTTTTTTTGAATTGTGGGGTACGGGCACAGTTGACCGCGACCAGAAAGATGTTCCTGCTGGGGATGAAATGTTGAGATTGACTCTTGAGGGGGGTGTGGCACCCGTGACAGAACTTAGGGAGTTCAAAATTTTGAAGAGGACAACCTACTTTTGAGTGGGAGTTTCTATCCTACTTTCGATTTTTGACATGCCTTAAGGGCGGACCAGAAAAAGGTGTGCCCAACTGGGTGTCCGAGGATCGGGACAGTGTCTTGATTTAGGCGGGAGATCTCTGACAAGGCCCTTTTCTTGAAGTGATTTAGACCTGGGAGGCGCGCGCCTTCCTATGTAGGCTTGGGACGCGCGCGCACTTCAGACTGCTGGCGGGTGGCGCGCGCGTCTGGGAGGCGGAATTCCGGGCTTGACATTTGCTGACCAAAAGAGCCCCCAACAGCTATAATATCATCTTCTGTTCGACCACTTGATTCTCACAGCTCCTTTCTGCCATTTTTGAACATCATATTATTGCTTAACTTCGCTTGTGATCAACATTTTCCATGGCTTCCAATTCTTTTGCCCTTGATGCCAAGGTCGTTAGTGCGTATGAAAAGGACTTGGGCACTTTTGTGTATTCTTTCAGGACCCATCCCAAGAAGGCCTTCATTAAAGATTTCGGGTTCCGAATTCTTTTCGCCTTGCGGACGTTGAAGCCGGATTGGGATTTGTTGAGAGCTGCCGCGGCTTTCTGGGATTGCGACAGCCATACCTTCAACCTTTCAGCTAATGAAATGGTGCCGACTGTTGACGATTTCGGGGCCATCCTTGGCATGCCTTTGGCCGGTCGGATTGCCGTCCCTAAATATCACCGCGGTGCCATCGGCTCTTGGGTTGGGTTACTGAATCTCCCTGTTGAGGACGTGAGGAAGATGTTGCATGGTACCGTGATTGACATAACTGAATTGCCGATGTTCTTCAGTTTACACTCGGAGGACCCGATGGTTCAATCTTTCAAAAGAAATGCCATGGCCGTTTGTCTCTTCAGCGAAGTACTGTTTGTTACACCTTTCGGGACTGCGGACGTGCAGTTGGCTGAGATTATTTTGCAAGCTAAGGAGCAGCAATTTAGTGTAATCCCTCTTATTGTAGGGGAGACGTTGCACGGCCTTGATGAGTTACATAGGACGGGCAAGATGTGTCGGGGAAGCCCTTTGCTTTTGACCATATGGCTCCGAGAACACTTCAAGATTTATTCTCCGGATGGTGATTTGTCTCCTTTTGCTGTTCATAGGAGGAAGTTGTTGATCCGGGATTTATCTGAAGATTATTGGAAGAAATTCTTTGCCTCTAGGGTGACCGTCGATATTGAGTGGTGTCCTCCTTCTTGGGGTCTTCGTCCTTTTGTGGAATGGACTCTTGGTTTTCAGCACGTGGTTGTACCCGGTTTGAGAGATTCTTCGTTTTACCAGCCAGAGCGGGTTCTGCGGCAGTTCGGTCGCCAACAGACAATTCCTTTCCGAGGGATGGAATGCTTCGTCCAGTTGCTTACATGGGTCCTGACTTCTCGAGTGAGCTTCAGTCGGCTTGGGGAGATGACCGCAATCGTTGGGCTTTCGCTCCTCTGCATCGGGGGAGTGTCTTCCTTCCCGAGAGCTACTAGGACTATTTATTTAGCACCCTTTACCGTGGCATCACTTGGGTTGATGTGCTTCGTGCCGAGTTGTTGGGACAGGGTTTTGAGCCTAGCAGCACTTTGAGATATAGGGAGGCTGCTGCTGATTCGAGTAACATTCTCGCTGACCCTTTCGGTACTCCTTTGGATGACTTTTATGCTAGGAGACGTGGTGCAACACAGAAGGTTTCGGTGCGTATTAGTGCTCCTTCATTACCCAAGAAGAAAAGGATTGAGAGACGATCGGGTGGTCCTTTGAAAGCTAAGAGAAAATTGGATTTTTCTTAGTACCCTAAGAGATTGCAATTAGACCACTTTGTTTTAGGATTTAATATTTTGATGTCTTTTGTTGCTCAATAAATCCGTTGTAATGGTTTGAATAGTTCATTGAATGAATAAAAATTGCATTTTGTTATTTGAAGTGAATTGGGTATTTTTGATATGTTTTAGACCGCACCCGAAGGTTGCCTACGTTCCTCCAGTTGGGAGGCTCAGGTCTTCGTAGTTCAAACAAACAAAGACCATTTTTTTTTTTTTTTTTTTTTTTTTTTTTTTTTTTTGTTATGGTCTTTGTTTATTAAGCGTAGAACCTCTTGAGCTTGTCGAGGTTGACCTCCTTTGGCAGCTGGTCACCATCTAAATCCATGAGCCGGACTGCACCACCGCTTAGTATCTTTTTGACCACGTACGGACCGATCCATCGGGGTCCCCATTTCCCCAGGGGATTCATGGCATTAGGAGGATGTTGTCTTAAAACCAAATCTCCCACATTGATGTTTCGAGGCTTCACCTTTTTGTTGAAAGCTCTTGCTATCCTTTGCTGATACGCCCTTGTGCGTTCGAGTGCTCTTAACCTTTTCTCGTCGAGCAAGACTAGTTGTTCATATCGACTTTGCATCCAGTCGACCTCGTTGACTTGATTCTCGAGGAGGACCCGTAGAGATGGGACTTCAAGTTCGATAGGGAGTACGGCTTCAGAACCATAGACCAATGCATAAGGAGTTTCTCCTGTTGCGGATCGTATTGATGTGCGGTAGCCCTACAATGCTAATGGTAGCTTCTCGGGCCAATCCCTTCCTATTGAGGCCATTTTCTTGACGATGGTCTCGATGGTCTTATTTGCTGCTTCGACTGCGCCATTTTCTTGGGGCCGATAAGGAGATGACTTGTGCTTGGTGATCTTGTATTCTACCAAAAGTGCATCCATTTCCTTCTCGAAGTGAGAGCCGTTGTCGGAAATGATTTCATGAGGCACGCCGTATCGGCACATGATATTAATCTTTACAAATTCGGCCACTTTCTTGGCGTTGAGGGTTCGATAGGCTTGTGCTTCGACCCACTTTGTGAAGTAGTCGACTGCCACTAGGACGAATGACTGCCCATTGCTCCCGGCAGGATGAACTTTACCGATGATGTCTATCCCCCAACAAGAGAAAGGCCAAGGTGTGACTATGTTGTAAAGTTGTGAGGGTGGAGCATGTTGCAGATTAGCGTGGAATTGACACTTGGCACACCTTTTGACTTTCTCGATACAGTCTCGTTCCATAGTGCTCCAATAGTAACCAATGCGAAGTATCTTCTTGACTAGCATAAACCCATTCATGTGGGGTCCACATTCTCCTTTGTGCACTTCACACATTATCTCTTGAGCTTCGGTCTCATTGGCGCATAAGAGATTGATCCCATCGTGGTGCCTTTTATAGACTCGGTCCCCAATCAGTACGTACCGAGAGGCTAACCTTTGCAGAGCTGCTTGAGACTTCTTATTGATGTTCTCGGGATAAGTGCCGTCTTTGAGGAAGTTCATGATATCCGAATACCACGGAGAGTTTGTTTGAACCTCGTTGATCTCGATACTCATGCAATATGCCGGACTGTTCCTTCGAGCAATTTTGAAAGGCTTCACCATTTTCCCTTTGGGCATTTCAACTAATGAAGCTATAGTGGCCAGTGCATCGGCGAAGCGATTCTTATTCCTTGGCAGGTAGTTGAAATTGATCTCTTGGAATTGTTCAACCAGTTCTTCAAGGTGCTGACCATACTGTTGGAGAGTCGGGTCTTGGGTTCGCCATTTACCCGATTGCTGATTGATAAGGAGCAAAGAGTCGCCGAACACTTCTAGTTCCGTGACGTTTCTTTCGAGAGCTGCTTCGAGCCCTGCTATGCATGCTTCGTACTCAGCAATGTTGTTGGTAGCTTCGAATTCCAGGCGTATGGCAATGGGAGTGTAGATGTCTTTTGGATCGACAAGCAATATCCCTATACCAAAACCGTGTTTATTGGCGGCGCCATCGAAAAAAAGTTGCCACTTGTCTTCCTTGGTTGCAGTACAAATTAAATGCTCATTGGGGAACTGTACATCTTCCCCCTTCACTTCGTCACACGGGAATTCGGCAAGCTGGTCACTGAACACTTTCCCCCTGACGGATTTTAGTGTGACGTAAGTGATATCATAGCCGGCGAGCATGAAGTACCATTTGGCTATTCTTGTTGACATGAAAGGCTTCTCGAAGATGTAGCGGAGTGGGTCCACCTTTGCTACTAGCTTGATCGGAAAAGCTTCCATATAGTGTTTGAGCTTTTGAGTGACCCAAACCAATGCTGCACATGACTTCTCTAAGACAGAGTAGTTCTTTTCGCCTCCTTGGAATCGGCGACTGACAAAATAAATGGCGTTCTCCTTTGTGGACTCTCGTTGCTCTTGTGCTAACATAGCCCCTAGGGCTTCATCATTGACAGTGAGATAAAGCAACAGAGGTTTCTCCTTGTGCGGCGGAACTAGAACAGGAGGGCACGTCAAGTAATGCTTTACTTGATCAAAGGCTTCTTGGCACGCGTCGGTCCATTCTAGAGCCACATTCTTCTTGAGTAGCTTGAAGATTGGCTCGCACATGGAAGTGAGTTGGTGCACAAACCGACTGATGTATTGTAGTCTTCCCATGAAACCTTTAATCTCTTTCTGCGTCTTTGGAGGAGGCATGTCAATGATTGCCTTGATTTTGGAGGGGTCTACTTCGATTCCCCTTTCAGTGACCATATAACCAAGAACTTTGCCTCGGATAACCCCGAATGTGCACTTTGCAGGGTTGAGCCTCATCTTGTGTTGACGAAGCCTTTCGAAGAACTTGCGGAGATCGATTAGGTGTTGACCATCGGTTCCTTTGGAGTGAATGATCATGTCGTCCACATAGACCTCGATTTCTTTGTGAATCATATCGTGGAACAAGTCTGTCACGGCTCTTTGGTAGGAAGCCCCAGCATTTCTTAACCCAAATGGCATGACTGTGTTGCAAAAGGTACCCCACGGTGTTGTGAAGGCTGTCTTATGTTGATCTTCCTCGGCCATAAGAATCTGATTGTACCCAGCGAACCCATCCACGAATGAGCGAACCTCGTAGGCAGCAGTGGAGTCGACTAGCATGTCGATATTAGGGAGTGGAAAATCATCCTTTAGGGAAGCTTTGTTTAAATCCCGGAAGTCCACACAAACTCGAACCTTGCCGTTCGCCTTCCTGACTGTCACAATGTTGGCTAACCATGTCGGATACTCGATAACCTTGATGAACCCCACACCGAGGAGCTTCTCAATCTCTTCTTTGACCTGCAGAGACCATTCTGGCTTGATCTTTCTGAGCTTCTGCTTTACTGGCCTGGCATCTTCTCTGATCGGAATCCTGTGCTCCGCTACCTTTCTGTCTAAACCCGGCATGTCTTTGTATGACCATGCGAACACATCCACGAACTCCCGTAGTAGTGCAGTCAATCTGTCTTTGTCGTCCCCCTTGAAGAAGCTTCCAATCTTAGTTTCTTTTGGCTCTTCTTCGGTACCCAGATTAACAACATGCAATTCTTCGTCAGCCTTTGGACCATTCTCGCCACGACTACAGACTTGTTGAGCAAGTTCATTTAAGTATGTTGTGTTTTCGTGGTCTATTTCATCATAATTTGAATCGTTATTAACTTGTTTGTTAAGTTCATTATTAGTTAATTCATCATTTATGATGTTTGCAATCTCAGGGTACTCAAAAATATCAAATTTTTCATTAGCAAAGAAAGGAAACACACGCTCGGCTATGGCCTCCAAATCCTCTTGGGTGAGGGTATTAGAGACACTCTCGGACTCGAAAGTAAGTGTGAGCTGCTCTTCCTTTGTTGCTGTGCGGGGTATGCAACCCATTTCTTGGACTAAGAATTCCTCGGATACCACGGGCCCTTTTGTTGAATACCAATTGTTGATCGGCTCGGAGCTTGGCGGGATCTCACTGAGAGTCTCGTTCATGATGACGGTGTCATGGATGGCGTTAACTTGGCATTTATTCATCATGGCGAGCTCATCGAACATGGAGGCTAAATCTGTCAGTTCCTCCCCCACAGTGATTTCTGTCTCGGATTCTATAGTCATCTTCCTTCCCCACCATTCACGGGGTGACATGGGAGTTGGTTCTCTTTCGGATATCTGGACCTCACAATCGGAGAAGATTTCGAGGCCGGGCTTTTTGACACCTTTATTGTTAACCCACGGCTCGGGAAAGATCATGTATGGAACGTCTTCCCCTTGGCGGACAAAATAACCATTCAACGTCTTGCGATAAGGCCTTAGATTAGGGACTTCATACCGACGGCCTTCTTTACGAGCTCGGGCCTTTTTGTTCTTGACCGCTTGTTCTTGTTTCAAGTCTTCTTTGGAAGGCTCATACCCCAAACCGAAGGTGTTCTTGACAAATGGGACTTGCACGGGATGTAGGATTCCTTGCTGATATTTCCCTAAGCCTAAACCAGGGAAGTAGTCCATATTCCTCATCATGCGGAGGACTTTGTGATTGCTGGGGGTCCATGATCCGTTTCCCCCTTCTTTGTCAATGGCGTTGATTGAGACGCCGGAGAGAGTGGAGTCTGGTAGACCATGCTGAACTTGGTGGACGGGCTCACCTTTTCTGTGGATAGTGATGTTTTCAGCCATTACGGTCACTATTCCATCACCATTTCAGATCTTGACACATTGGTGGAGAGTTGACGGTACGGCATTAGCACTGTGAATCCATGGTCGACCCAACAGTAAGTTGAACGAGGCCGGGATATCAAGCACTTGGAATGGAACGGACATGACCATGCTCCCAAACTCAATGTCTATTTCGATCATACCCATGACTGTACGGGCGGTGCTGTCATAACCTCGGATTACTTGAGTAGAAGGCTTCAAATCAGAATCCTTAAGCCCCAGTATGCCCATGATTCTACCAAGCATGAGATTGAGTGCGGAACCACCGTCCACTAAGACTCTTGAGACGGGCCTCCCCCTTGCTCGTACCTTGAGGTAAATAGCTTCGTTGTGGTCGGAACCAAACGGTGGAAGGTCCATATCGGCAAAGGTGATGACGTTGCTAAAATGAATGTGACCAATCATTGCCGTGAGGTCCTCGGGAGTAGTATCAGGAGAAACTGATGTATCATCGAGATTGCGGATGACAAGATCTCGGTGTTTCTTTGAGGATGCAATGAGGTCCCAAATAGAGATGTTGGCTTAAGTTTTCTTGAGTTGGACAAGTAGAGGATCTTCGGGAGCGTTGTGAGCTTGCGGCTTTTGAGAAGAGGAGCTCGGTGCGGAAGTGGAAGGGTTGCTTGCTATGACTCGACCGGATCGAGTTAGCATGTTGACGTTCCCATCTTGCTTCTTTTTCCTATTCTCTAGTACTTCCCTCATTACCTCATCGTAAGTCACTACATAACAAGAATTGTCAAGTTTATTCATAACATTGGGGCCCCCCATTCACAATTGGGATTGAATGGGTGGTCCCCTCGATTTATCCTATCTCTATTACATTGACATGCTCGTCATTAGTCACTACAAATTCTTTCTTATCTATGAGATCTTGAATGACATTGCGGAGAACGAAGCATTCCTCGGTGGTGTGGCCACTATATTGGTGGTAGCCACAATATTTGTGGTGAGCATGATTGGATTGGAACGTCTTGGGTTGGTACCCTTGCACGGGTGTGACTTGACCCTTTGCCTTGAGGACCTCGAACACTTTGGTTTGAGTCATGCCTTGGAGAGGCGTGTAGACACGGTCACTTCGGGGCTTCTTCCCTTCAGGCGGAGGAACCTTTTTGTAATTCCCCTTGTCAATAGTGACGGCGTTGACCGAGGCCTCTTTTGTGGAGTTGGAAGCGGCCTTGTAGCGGTAAGTAGGAGTGGTCTTCTTAATCTCCTTGAGCAAGTCATCCATGCGTACCCCCGCTTCATACATTTGGGAGAAGTCGGAGTAGCAAGCCCCACTTAGGTGAGTGCGGAGATCAATCTTGAGACACTTGAGAAATATGTCCATTTGCTCTTTTGTGTTCGGCCTCTCAACAATTTCAGAGAGTTTGTCATTCCATCTCCTTGTGAAGTCGATGAAGGACTCATTGTCTCGTTGAGTAGTGTTCTTTAGCTCTTTCCTTGTGGGCCGGTGAGTGGTGTTGCCTTGGTATTGGTTCTTTGAAGGCAAGCATGGCGGAGTCCCAATCAAGACGGACAGTGAGCGGGAGAGTAGCATACCAATCTTTTGCCGCCCCCTCGAGAGTGAGAGGAAAGCATTGAGCCATCACCTTGGTGGAGACCTTCTTTGGAACCATTGCCCAAATATAAGTCTCAATGTGAGCCATGGGACAAGAGTTGCCCTTGAATTTGCTTATGTCGGGCATCTTGAACTTATCAGGAAGAGCGGCCATAGTACTCATGAGGATGGATGATTGATAAAGGCTTGTGTCGGAACCTTTCCCCATGTTGAGCCCATTGAATTTTTGGTCGAGGTAGGCCATGATAGAATCCACCATTTTGGGCTCATTGTTCTCGGAACTTGGTTCCCCCATTTTCTTGGTGCGGGTGTTGACATAAGGACTCTTGAACAAACCCTCGGTCCATTCGGATTCGTCATCATTGTTCTTGTTAGGCCCAATTGGTAGGAAAATAGGCTAGGGGGGGGGTGAATAGCCTAATTAAGCGCAGCGGAGAAGATATGACTTGTTTTAACTCACACAAAATCAGTTTATAAAAAGGTTTTGAGAGCTTGGTTTAAACACAAAGTAGTTTCTAAAAGTTCAATGCAGTTTCAAGAGATTGGTCAATGGAAATGATGATGAGTCAGCAAGAACAGAATGATTTGCCGGTGATAGAGTTCCAACCGGCAAGGACAGTAAGTAACAGAGGACACAGAGATTTGGAGAGGTTCACAGTGTAAATACTGCTACGTCCTCTACCAAGTTTGGTCAGAACTTGGATTTGGGTTAAGAGCACTATTAAATATCCCTAGTCTATTACAAGAGCGGCTTTGCCGGATACAAAGACTAAATTCTAGAGATAGTTTAATGAATCGTAAAGCAAATATCTGACCAAGTGTATTTGAGCGGCAAGTTCAAAAGAACTTATCTCACTCAGGTGGGTGTGTGAAAACTCAGACAACGTATTCCTTAAAATAATCTAGTTCGGGAATACTAACAGTGTTGTAGAGTTTGTGCACAAGTGTATGTCCTATTAAATGATCTAATGATTATCTGGACAAGGAATGTTTGAGCTTCAATGAATGCTGCAAACAACCAACTCTCTTCAATGCACTAAAATCACCACCCTTCTTCAATGCACTGAGTCCTCTATATATAGGAGGAGTTAATGTCTTAGCTTGTTGAAGAAGGATAACATTTGAATTTCCAGCTGGGTAGGTGAGGAGCATTTAATGCAGTATCCTTGGCATTAATGGCGAGGATACGCGTGCCTTAAAAGTCTGATGGGTAAAGACCCCTTTGTCTCAACCGGTTACCTGCAAAAGCAAGTAGAGACAGAGTATAGCTAAAAGTAGCTATGTGCAGACGGCGTAGAAATCATTACAGAGCAGGTAAACTACTTTATGATAAAACAGTATAGAGACAATCAGCAAGGTTGACTTTAATGAAATGATGTCACCTGACTGATAGTGCAGACTGTCTATCATATCGGCATGTTGTGAATGGAGTTGATCGGCAACTTCTTTAATAAGTTGATCGGCAACTTCTGTAGCAATTTGATCGGCAACTTGTCGCATGTTAAGAATAGAGTTGATCGGCAACTTGTTTACTGGTCTGCTGATTTGCTTCCTCTTGCTGGTTTGTCTTGAGTGAAGAGTTGAAATACACCTGTGCTGGTCACAAAGGATCCTAAGGGCACCTTAAAAAGGTTCTAATGAAATTGGGGGACCCTAAGTGTAGACATGATTGGGATTAAGTAATTCTAGGACCTAGGTATCTATTTGAACAACAATCTCCTCCTAATTACTTAAGTCCAATCACCCTTAAAGCTAAAGACATCTCTAATCTTAGGGAAAAGATTTCTAAGGATATCTAGGTATAACCAAATCCTAAGGTAAGTCACACTAGATGTCTAATGCAAAAGGTGGATTCACCAAAATAAATGGTGAAGCCGGTTCAAGGAATCGGCAAGAGTGATGATCTGCAAAAGGAAATGGCACAGAATAATGCAGATAACAACACAAATATAAGAAAAACATATTAGCACAATAAAAAATTTTATAAGCAAAGAAATTTGTCTGTGAAGGTCTTCAATAAGATATCTACATCATAGGCTATGTGACTCAAGGATCAGCAGCTGGAGGATCAGAAATCTTGGGATCTGCTGCTGGAGTTGAGTCCTTTGTAGATTCAGACTTCCTGGCCTTCTTTCTTGCTTTTTCTTCTTTTCTATCAGCTTTCCTTTTTGCTTTGCTTTGTCTTCTGTGAGCACTCTCTAATCTATCAGATAACATCTTGTTGTTTGCCTCGAGAGCAGCAATCTTCAATTTGGCTTCAAGAAGTTCATTCTGAATATCAGCAAGTTTCTCATCAGAGGCTTCAAGTTTGCTGCGGGTGTCATTGTGCTCGGCAAGTAAGATTTTCTGTTGAGTGACAAGAGAGCCATTTAACTCAGACAGATTGAAAACGCGTTCAGTTCTTTCTTGCAGCAGATTTTTCAAGTCATTGTAAACAGATGTCCTGATTCTGATCACATCCTCCTCCTGATTGGACTTATGAATCTGCTTAGAGAGCTCCTTCGTGGATTGTTTGAACAGGTCCGCAATGGAGTGGGAGAAGTCAACCAAATCACCACGAGTAGGAGGCGCATTCTGATTAAAGTCATCTCCTTCTTCAAAGCAATGAAAATCATAGAGGCTGTTGAAGACAACGGGTCTATCAACATAGATCGGTGCAGCAAAAGAATTTGGATTTCGGAGAACCAGAGAAGGGACAAATTCTTCATTATCCAGATCAGCATCCTCGATCTGTACCTCAACGGCAACAATCTGCATATCATCGTCAGAAATAACGATCGGCAGAGGAGAAGAAGGAACATGAAGAGGAGGTGGAGGCAAAGAAAAAATTCTTTGAAGCACAGGATCTCCATCATCGGCAGAACCATCATTAGTAAAAACAAGATCGGCATCATCAGTAGGAGCAGCAACAATCTCGGTAGCGGAAAGAACTTCAATAGGAATGAATGTGGAGACAATATCATCGGCAGGTCTAGGATAAACAATCTCCAGAGGAAAGTCTGGATGGATAATAACGTCTCTATCCCCTGAAAGATGAAAGATGCCGTTGTCTTCCATAGAAAGCAGCAAAGCAAGCTGAAACTCCAAACAAGCATAGCCTTCCAATATCATGATTACTAATCTGGCATTCAGCAGCCTAGATGTGTAAACCATGTGATCGGCACGCTGACGAGGATGAAACATTGGCAGAGTAATGGCAAGTGCAGCTGATTTGACTAAGTGCACAAGACCACGAGCGTTGAGATGCCGATACTCCAGAATTTCTTTAAGTTCATCATTGATCATAGAGCATCTCCTCATCCAACCATTTGAAGTGATGAGAACTTCTTTAGGAGATAGACCAGGGAGAACGACCTTACCACCTATCTTCAGTTTGCCAGGTAGTAGACATCTAGGTTCATAGACAATCTTTCGCTTCAGTCTAGAAATCCGAGGAGTCTTTCCCTTTGTACGAATACGGTCATCTTTGATCCATGGAAGGAATATTGGTCTGTCACTGGTTGAGGCACCAGAAGAGAATGGATGCTTGGTGACATGAGGGTGATCTTTGCCAAACGGAAGTAGACGCCTTTGGAGGGTATACTTGAATGATAGCCTTGGATGAACATTAAAGAGAGGCTGTCCAAAGCTGGTGGAAGGGATGGAAACATTGGTAGTGTACCAGTTTGAGCACATCATATCCTTCCCATTGAGAGAATAATCATAGCTGGGTGGTGGAGAAGTATCAACAGCATCAGGATCAACAAAGGCTTGTTCTCCAACCACCATGTAATCAGCAGGATCTATCTCATCGGCATGATCTACATCGGCATGAGCAGCAGCAGGAGCCGGCAAGAGAGGAGTGATAACAGACGGCAAGCTGAACAAAGGCTGTAGAAGAATTTCTTCAAACTGTAGACTAGCAGCAATGTCAGCATCCAGATTAGGAGTAATATCATCAGCACCTCCTCCCAACTCCACAACCTCCTTAATACCAGTAGGGGGGACAATCTGTATTTCAGGAGTAACTGCAACTAACTGAGTGTCTGTAGTTTGCTCAGCAAGATGAGTGTCAGTAGTTTTCTCATCAGTCTCTCCTCCTGAAACAGATACATCCATCTGTTGAGTGTCTATAGTTGTCTCAACTGGGGCAGGTAGGTCGGTAGATACTTCAATCAGAGGTTGAGTGTCAGTAGTTGTCTCAACTTGAAATTCCACTATCTCCTTAAAGTGTTCATCAGCATGACTTTCTTCAACACTACTACTATCATCCTTCAATACAGATTCTGCAAAGACTTCAGCAGAGGGAGCTTTAGTCATGACAGTTCTGATTGGCATCTTGTCACTATCTGTTGTAAGTGAAGTGGAAGGAGAGTCAGCAGCAACTTTGTGAGCACAAACTAAATCACCAAATAAATCAGCACCATCATCTTCAGCAGCATCATCACGCCCATCGGCAACAACATCTTTATCAGCAGCATCTGCATCATCGGCAGAGTGAACATCGGCATCTGTCTCGGTCTTGCTGCTGCTTGGCGAAGGAACATGATCATCTTTATCGGCAAGGTCTTCAGCAGCACGGCGATCGGCATCTTGCTTCAACAGAAATTCATTAGACTTTTCAATCAAGTCCATAGTGACCTTCTTTACTGATCTATGAAAGTGAGCATTGAGAGGACTGACAGCAGGAGCCTCATCATCATTGTATGGCAGCAAATCATCATCATTTTCAAGTCTTCCAATCTGATACGGATCAAACTCTGTGAATTGAGAGAGCTGATTAAATATCCTGGCATAGATGAGCCACACGTCCTGAACCATCAAGTCTTGTCTAATTCTATCTTGAAAAAGATAGACTTGGTTCCAGTGAAGTGGTAGGAACTCAAAATACCGACCAAAATTGAGCTTTAGTTCAGCCTCTTTCAACTGCTTGAACTTTGATAGAGGGACAAACTTCTCTTTCCACATATCAGTGCGTCTGTCCAAACTCTTTTGATCAACATAATCAGCAGGATTTCCGGGAGTGACAGTGTCTTTCATCTCTTCATGAAACTGAAGAAGACGACGAATAAAGGGAGGCAGATGGTCAATCGGAAAGACCCATTTCTTGAGCAAGACCTTGTTGGTGAAGGACCAAGGATTCTTGTAGAAGGTGTGGAAAGTTGGGTTTCTGATTGGAGCGCATTTCCTAGGAGTCTGAGACTTAAGCTTCTCAATGACATCCTCAATACTTTTGCCATCGGCAAAGTCATCAGTGAATTCTTCATCAGGAATTTCAACCTTGACAGCAGGATCGGTAGTTAGGGAAGCACCGGCAAGATGTGCAGGGGCAAACCTAATCAGCTTGGCTCTTGGATCAGCAGGAGGAATAGTGGAAGAAGGAACTTCATCGGCAAGCTTCACCTTCTTTATTACCACTTGATCGGCAACCTTTACCAGTTTCCTTTTCTTTGGAGCACCAGGAGTAGAATCGGCAAGAATCCTATCAGTTGAAGGAGCAGGAGTAGAGACTGCTGCTGATTGAGAAGCAACTGAAGGAATGGTCTTTGCCTTCTTCTTCCTCTGAGTCATAACAGGTGCAGGAGCAACAGAGGGGGCATCGGCACTGGAAGCATTCTTTGAAATCCTTTTCCAATCCTTAGCATCAAAGAACTTCAACCTATTGAACGGCAAGCTGGATGGAAAGCGATCGGCAGCCACTACATTGGCATTTCTCCTCAGAATCATACTTATCAACAGATAATGGCATCCTTTTCCAGGATTGGCCTTGTTCTTCAATCTGTCAGAAGCCCACTTATCAGCAGCCGTAGCGATAATCCTGAATATGTAGGCACACCAGTTGAACTCAATCTGCAGAACAATGGCGGCCATAGCTTCAAACTGCACATCAGTAATATTGCTGTGGGATCCAGATCGGCAAATGAGACATCTATCAACTATCTCAGCCAAAGCATAGTATCTTCGGGGATAGTGAATCTTCAGATGATTAGTGCCACTAAGCCTTGTACCAGCACCTCTCATGATAATCCAAGCCCTATCCAGTTCCTGCTCATCAACTAGAGCACTCAACCCTTCATTCCCAAGATTGGGAAAAACTTCAGAGATAGAAGAGGGAGTAAGAGAGATCGGCACACCCAAAACAGAAGAGTTGATGGAGACAATAACGGAGGAGTCAGCACGAGAGCGGACAACAGAAGAGTTTGAGAAGAATTCTTTGACAAGATCCACAAATACTGAACTAACTCCTGATGGAGTGATGAACGAATCAAGCAGGGACCCAATAAGAAGATTCTTCAAGAAATCCCCGTCGGCTTCGTCGTTGAAGTAGTCGGAGTCAACATAGCCTCCGTAGATATCTTTTTCACCGGACATTGTCTGCAAAATTTCTCAAACAACTCTCAATGTTAGAAATAAAGACAAATCAAACCATAAATGATTAGAAATGAGTAGAGTAAAAACATTAACACTTACCAGATTATGAATAGATTAACAAATAAAACGATGAACTGATAATCTGAAAAGAGGAGAGATAGAGAGAATAGAGAGCAGAAAAAAAATGGCGGAGAAAAAGCTTAATGGAATTTTGAAAGGCGTTATATATGTTATGGGGGAGAGAGAGAATATGAGAGGGCAAGGGAGAGAAATAACTGTTCCTATAATCTCGAAGAACGTGCGCACGCAAAAATTAATGCGCACACAAATCAGTAAGGTGAACAGTTAAAAGTAAGAGGGAGAAAGGGTAAATTAGTCAAAAATAAAATAGAAGTGATGATGACCTGTTTACCTTGCTGATGTATCGCATTAAATGGAATACATCTTGACACGATTTTGGATAAGAAAGGTACACACACGTGTCAGGGAGATGTGTGACCGATGTACCTTTGAATTGATTGCTTACGTCATGTGTCAGGAATCTTAACTTTTGCAGAGACGTGCTGATTTGATTTTATCAATCGGCAAGATAACTTGAATCGACAAAATGATTGAATCGGCAAGATATTTAATCGGCAAGATATATAGATAGAATCGGCAAGATGATTTTGACAAAATTTTGATCGGCAAGATTTTGTCGGCAGGTTCATAGTCGGCAAGATAGTTGATGGTCTGCTGATTTGATCGGCAGACTAACACAAGTAGCAAAGTTAGCACAATTTTAACCATAAAAATCAATCATACCTAATTCACCTCTGAGGAATTCAAATCTTTTCTGATCCAAGGGCTTTGTTAGTATGTCTGCTCTTTGGAAATCGGTATGGACTTTGAGCAGCACAACATTCCCTTTTTTAACATGTTCCTTCAGGAAGTGGTATTTGATGTCTATGTGTTTGGTTTTGGAATGCATGACCGGATTGTTTGATACTGAAATTGCTGATTGGTTGTCACAATAGATGGGACAAATTTGAGATGGAACTTCATAGTCAACCAACTGCTGCTTCATCCATAGAATCTGTGAACAGCAACTGCCGGCAGCTATGTACTCAGCTTCAGTAGTGGAAGTGGAAATTGATGCTTGCTTCTTACAGGACCAAGACACCAATCTATCACCAAGAAATTGGCAAGTTCCACTTGTACTCTTTCTGGTCACCCTACAAGCTGCAAAGTCTGCATCTGAGTAACCTATTAGATTGAAAGATGAATCTCTTGCATACCATAATCCAAGGTTAGCAGTGCCACATAAATATTTAATAATACGTTTTACAGCCTGCAGATGGGATTCCCTAGGGTCAGCTTGAAACCTGGCACAAACACAAACAGCAAACATAATATCTGGTCTACTGGCAGTAAGATAGAGGAGTGAGCCGATCATACCTCGGTAGACAGTCATGTCTACTTTCTTACCAGACTCATCCTTATCTAAATGAATGTTAGTGCCCATTGGTGTGCTTTGAGAGTGAGCATTGTCAAAGCCAAACTTCTTGATAAGTTCTTTGGCATACTTGGCTTGACTGATGAATATTCCTTCATGGGTTTGTTTGACTTGAAGTCCAAGGAAATATGTTAGTTCACCCATCATGCTCATCTCGAACTTGCTCTGCATCAGTTTCTCAAATCTCTTGCAAAGTGATTCGTTAGTGGAACCAAAAATAATATCATCGACATAAATTTGAACAAACAATGAATGACCCTTATGCTTGGCAACAAATAAAGTAGTATCGATTTTACCTCGAGTGAAGCCTAAGCCATCGCTAAGTAAGAACTTAGATAGGGTTTTATACCATGCTCTTGGAGCTTGCTTTAGGCCATAGAGAGCTTTCTTCAATCGGTAGACATGATCAGGCTTCTTGGAGTCCTCAAAACCTGGTGGTTGTTCAACATAAACTAGTTCTTGGAGTTCTCCATTCAGGAAGGCACTTTTCACGTCCATTTGATATAGCTTGAATTCTTTGAAGGCAGCATAGGCTAAGAAAAGTCTTATAGCTTCCAATCTTGCAACAGGAGCAAATGTCTCATCGTAGTCGATTCCTTCCTCTTGACGGTAGCCTTTAGCAACTAACCTTGCTTTGTTTCTAATGATTTTCCCAGCTTCATCCAATTTGTTCCTGTAAACCCACTTAGTACCAATAACTTGCTGAGAAGTTGGTCTTGGCACAAGTTCCCATACTTTGCATCTTTCAAACTGATTCAGTTCCTCTTGCATGGCTTCAACCCAACCAGGATTGGCAAGAGCTTCTTCAGTCTTCTTTGGTTCTATATCGGAGACCATAGCAGATGAGAAAAGGCTTTCAGCAAATGCTCTACTAAGGTTCCTTGTTAATCTGGGACCAAAGACATCACCAATCACATTTTCTAATGGATGATCACGAACTGTTCTGACTTCTCTCGGCACATCTTGTCTTACTGATTCTTGTTGTAAGGATTCTAGAGGAGGATCAAGATCAGCAGATGGTGTAGGAGAAGAACTTTGAGTGAGAGGTGGAAGAAAGCTTGGAGGAAAAGGTCTTATAACAGAAATTGGTTGAGGGCTAGATCTGTCTTCAGGATGATCAGCAGAGTTTGCATCGGCAAACGGATTATGAAATTCATCAGCAGGTTCTGGTTCTGCTGATGAAGGAAAATACGGAGCATCTGCTGATTCTTCTGCTGAAATGACTGGATCAGCAGCTGGAACTTGATCTGCAGGATTAGTATTACTGGATTCACCTGTCTCATGAGCACTAGACACATTAGTACTATCTGGAGCCTTGTCAGACTCTAACAAATCAAATTCATCAAAGGTTACATGAACAGATTCAACAATTTTCAAAAGTTTCTTATTGAAAACTCGAAAGGCCTTACTGTGTTTAGCGTATCCAACAAAGATTCCTTCATCAGCTTTCTCATCAAATTTACCTCTGTGCTCTTTTCCATTGTATAGCACGTAACATTTGCAGCCGAATATCTTGAAGAATCCAATGTTGGGAATTCTGCCTCTCCAGAGTTCATAAGGAGTCTTGTTATGGAATTTGTTGATTAGAGATCTGTTCAGGGTGAAGCAGGCTGTATTGATCGCTTCAGCCCAAAAGTACTTCGGCAGCCTGGCTTCGGCAATCATGGTCTTACCAGCTTCAATGAGAGTTCTGTTCTTCCTCTCAACAACACCATTTTGTTGTGGTGTACCGGCAGCTGAGAAGTTGTGGTCTATACCATGATCATCACAGTACTGAGCAATACCATTGTTCTTGAATTCAGTGCCGTTGTCTGATCTCATACTGATGATATCGCTTTCTTTCTGAGTTTGTAGTAGTCTGAATAACTTGGTGGCAACAGCATAGGTGTCATCTTTGTGACTGAAAGTTTCCACCCAAGTGTATCTAGAGAAATCATCTACTACAACCAAGGTGTATCTACTTCCCCCGATACTTGCTGTAGATGTGGGGCCAAATAGATCAATATGTAGCAATTGGAGGCACTTAGAAGTTGACATGCAGGGCTTGCTTCGGAAAGATGACTTATGTTGTTTTCCAAGCTGGCAGGCCTTGCATTTCTTTGCTTGATCAGCAGACACTTGAGGCAGACCGGTAACGAGATTTGAACCGGCAAGCTTGGATAGATATTTGAAGTTCAAGTGACTGAGTCTCTTGTGCCATAGCCATGAGTTCTCACTGATGTTCTTAGCTACAAAACAAACATTAGCAACACCAGTAATAGCACTTAAGTCTACTGCATAAATGTTACCTTTACGTTTGGCAGTGAGAAGAGTTTCATTGGAAGCAATGTCTTTCACATAGCAACTGGAAGTAGTAAATACGCATTGCATTCCTTTATCGCAGAATTGTGATATTGATAGAAGGTTGTGTTTCAGACCATCCACTAGAGAGACCTTCTGTACAGTAACTGCACCTCTCTTGATGGTACCTATACCGACGATTTTTCCTTTGGCATTGTCACCAAACACTACTGGGGGACCTGATGCTTCGATAGTATCGGCAAGAAGATCTGCAAATCCTGTCATATGTCTAGAGCAGCCACTATCTAGAATCCACAAATCCTTGCTTGCACCAGTTGAGGCCATGAAGCATTCCTGAAATAAAACGGTATGCTTATGGTCCCCCTTATTCAAGGGTCCGAGGGTTAGTTCCTCTTTGGCAACCACATCTGGCCACAACTTGAGGATGAAACCTCAGTGGGTCCAGATAGGTGCTTCAAGAGGCATTCATGAGCCTTGTGACCATAATCAAAACAATTAGAACATCTCACTTGACTGATAGGCTGTGGAGTCGGTAGAATATCATTCTGTTTAGTCGGTGCATCGGCAGAACTAGGGAATTGAGCAGGCACAAACTTAGTAGGTTTAAAGGTGCCAGTGTTGCCTTTCTTTCCATTCTTTTTACCTTTGGCAGTTACAATTTTAGGCACTTGTCCATCGGCAGCAGAGGAGGTCAGATCGGCAGCACTTGCTCTGCTGATGTACTCACCAAGAATACCGTTATCGGCAGACTCAATATCAGCAACCTTAACATATCTTTGTTGTGCTTATCATTCCTTTTGTTCTGGTTCTTAGGATACTTCATTGCCACAGCACTGTATATTGGCTTAGCATCCTTATGCACTGAGTTAACAGGATTACATTCAACTTTCTCATCCTTTTTCTCGGTAGCACAAGTTTCAGTAGAGCTACTGCTGCTGGAATCAAATCCTAACCCAGATTGGTCCTTATATGACATTTGGGTCTGTAGGATTGTTTCAACAGCAACTCTAGATTTTGTGTAAGAATCAACAATCCTTGAGAGATGATTGTTTCTTTTCACAAGATCTTCGATCTGAGCTATCAATACTGCTACTTGGCATTTGAGATCCAGGTTTTCTTTCTTTAAAGAAATAGACTCAAGCTCGTGTCTTTTGAGAACTGAAAGTTCAGACATAAGCGAGCTATTCTCGTTAGAAATTCTTTTGAAATCAGCAGCCATCACTTTATGAACGCTACTCAGCTTCTCATGATCGATAAAAAGTTCATCCATTGTCTCTATCATTTCAGCTTTGGATATTTCAGGACAAGGATCAGCTAAATTTTAGGAGCAGAGGCAATGGGTTCAGGAGAGAAGTCAGGTAGGGAAGAGATGGGTTTTGATATGTTTTTGGCAATGCTAGATTGTTCATTGAATAATAGTTTTCTGGTCATCGGTAAGGATTTTGATTTGTTGGTGATAAATTGAGAAGAGTTACACTGGCCATAGAGTGAGGTTCCCACTTGGTGTACTTTGTATCCATATGGGTTTCAGCATTGACACTTATTTCTTTGAAGTGTGGTTGAGGTCTTCCAGCAGATTCTTCTTTGACTGGAGTTCTTGGTGGAGATGGATCTCGGTAGACTGGAGTCGGCAATGATGATACATCGGCATCTTCCAAATCTAGGGCGACAAAACTTACATCGGCATCTTCATCTTCATCGGCATCTTCATCAGAATCAGTTTCACACCAAACCGGCAAGGCCTTTTCTGTGCTTTCATCGGCAACAAAGCTTCTAGACTTAGGATGTCTCTGGTTGAATGACTTCCTCATGTATTCATATTTTGGTTGAGGACATTTAGAAGCAAAGTGACCAGGTTTTCTGCAGTTGAAGCAGACCAGATCACCTTTGTTGTTCTTTCCATCGGTAGCACTGGTAGAGGGTTTATTGTAGCTTGCTGGTTTCTGAAATGGTGGTGTGAAGGATTTTGGTTGCTGGTAGTTTCCTTTCTGCATCCTTTTGAAGTCTTTAAACCTTTTGTAGTTCCTAGCGAAGGCGGCAAATTCGTCTTCTTCCATAGGTTTTTCAGAGGTTATTTCATGGGTATTGGAACTGCAGGATGTTTGAGGTGGATCTATAGGAGGGAATTTGTTTGAAGGAAAGGATATCTGTGACTGAGCTGATAGAGACAAGTTTTTGAAATTTTTGTCGAGAACGTTAAGTTTTTGCAGTTCTCTCTCATACAGAAATAGACTAGACACAAGATTCTGAATAGAAGTCTTGTTTAAGTCTCTCACTTCTCTAACAGCGGTGACCTTAGTATGATACTCATTTCCCAAAGAACTTAAAAAACGAATATTAAGATCTTTCATAGTATAAACTTTACCTAATGAAGCACATAAATTACTTACCTCGCAAAATCTGTCGTAGGCACTCCTTAGTGATTCACCATCTTGTTTCTTGAAGGATTCAAACTCAGCAATGCAATCGTAGAGTCTGTTGTCCTTCACCTGCTCGTCACCTTCAAAGTATGCCAGGAGCTTGTTCCAGCATTCTTGAGCCGTGGAGCACAAGTCAATAAGTTTGTATTGCTTGTCATCCAAACCACAAGAGATAATGTGGCATGCTTTTCCATCTAGGGCAGCAGAAAGTTTGTCGTCGTCGGTCCATTCCTCTCTGGGTTTCTCAATCAAAGTTTCATCAATCTGAACATGGGTTTCCTGTTCAGTTTCTCGATCAGCGTGTTGTGTCAGCGGAGTGGAGGGAATAGGTCTGTAGGTGGTTGAAACTTTTAACGGAATGATTGGACCACCTTCTATGACCTTCATCAACCGGTCATCAATTGAGTTCATATACTTTATCATACGAGATTTCCAGACACCAAACTCGTTGACATTCAACAACGGAATGGTGGTGATGTTGAATGACTGCATGATTTTTCCTGCCATGGTATCGGCAAACAAGCTGCAAAGCTTGGAAATTTCTTTCAAAATTCCAAGCTCTGATACCAATTGTTAGGCCCAATTGGTAGGAAAATAGGCTAGAGGGGGGGGGGTGAATAGGCTAATTAAAACTTTTTCAAAGAAACACTTTTATAAATGCAAAGTCACTTATCAGATTGCAAACTATTTCAGTAAGCGCAGCGGAGAAGATATGACTTGTTTTAACTCACACAAAATCAGTTTATAAAAAGGTTTTGAGAGCTTGGTTTAAACACAAAGTAGTTTCTAAAAGTTCAATGCAGTTTCAAGAGATTGGTCAATGGAAATGATGATGAGTCAGCAAGAACAGAATGATTTGCCGGTGATAGAGTTCCAACCGGCAAGGACAGTAAGTAACAGAGGACACAGAGATTTGGAGAGGTTCACAGTGTAAATACTGCTACGTCCTCTACCAAGTTTGGTCAGAACTTGGATTTGGGTTAAGAGCACTATTAAATATCCCTAGTCTATTACAAGAGCGGCTTTGCCGGATACAAAGACTAAATTCTAGAGATAGTTTAATGAATCGTAAAGCAAATATCTGACCAAGTGTATTTGAGCGGCAAGTTCAAAAGAACTTATCTCACTCAGGTGGGTGTGTGAAAACTCAGACAACGTATTCCTTAAAATAATCTAGTTCGGGAATACTAACAGTGTTGTAGAGTTTGTGCACAAGTGTATGTCCTATTAAATGATCTAATGATTATCTGGACAAGGAATGTTTGAGCTTCAATGAATGCTGCAAACAACCAACTCTCTTCAATGCACTAAAATCACCACCCTTCTTCAATGCACTGAGTCCTCTATATATAGGAGGAGTTAATGTCTTAGCTTGTTGAAGAAGGATAACATTTGAATTTCCAGCTGGGTAGGTGAGGAGCATTTAATGCAGTATCCTTGGCATTAATGGCGAGGATACGCGTGCCTTAAAAGTCTGATGGGTAAAGACCCCTTTGTCTCAACCGGTTACCTGCAAAAGCAAGTAGAGACAGAGTATAGCTAAAAGTAGCTATGTGTCAGACGGCGTAGAAATCATTACAGAGCAGGTAAACTACTTTATGATAAAACAGTATAGAGACAATCAGCAAGGTTGACTTTAATGAAATGATGTCACCTGACTGATAGTGCAGACTGTCTATCATATCGGCATGTTGTGAATGGAGTTGATCGGCAACTTCTTTAATAAGTTGATCGGCAACTTCTGTAGCAATTTGATCGGCAACTTGTCGCATGTTAAGAATAGAGTTGATCGGCAACTTGTTTACTGGTCTGCTGATTTGCTTCCTCTTGCTGGTTTGTCTTGAGTGAAGAGTTGAAATACACCTGTGCTGGTCACAAAGGATCCTAAGGGCACCTTAAAAAGGTTCTAATGAAATTGGGGGACCCTAAGTGTAGACATGATTGGGATTAAGTAATTCTAGGACCTAGGTATCTATTTGAACAACAGTTCTTGTTCTTTCCCTTGGCAAGGTTGGTGAGCTTTTCTTTCATTAGCTCCATTTCGGCCTCGTGGGCCTCCCTTTGGTTGTCGAGGTGGGATTGCCAAATGTCGTCTTTGCTTTGTGCCTCTTTGTTAAGGGTGGAGACTTGCTCTTGGAGGATTTGGACCATAGTTGAGAGCTATTCGAGAGACATGGTGTTGCTGCTGCCGGTCATGGTTGATGTTAGAGCTGTTGGAGTGATCTCTTCATGGACTAACCGATTTGCTGAATCCCGGTAGACTTTGTAAGTACCAATTGAACCTATATTGCAGAAGAGGCCCTTGTCAGTCTTGAGTAACACTTGCGGTCCATGAAGAGGCTTAGAACACACAGTTGGGCACACGACTCGAACCACATAAGAAAAGACTCTTTTTTTTTTTTTTTTTTTTATAAGTCGGAGGGAATGAATCCCTTTTTGGGTTTCTAAGAAAATAATGGAATCGTCACACTAGTATATAGACCATCTCGCGGTCCCATATACTCATCGGATTCCATCGCGCTTGTGAATCCTACATGTATCGGGATTAAACTAAATTAATGTAGTAAAGCATACATGCGGGGACGGATTTTTATTTTCGTCCAAAATAACCACTTTTTGGGGACGGATTTTTATTGCGTCCATTTCAACAAGTTGGCATGTATGATTTGAAGACATTAGTTTAGGGAAATCTCGGTACATGGAAACCGACTTGAGTCAGGGAGTGTTAGACCCTAACTAGAATTGTGTGGTTTGTGCTCGGCTTGAATATGAGGCTCAAAGGTCACCCCCGGCATGTAGTCTTGAAATACGCCACGGGCTGAGGTTTACCGCTTCGAAAGAGCCAAGGTCTGGTGGAGCTTGAAACTTTCTAGGACGGGCCTCGACGGGTTTGGGGTTGGACTTGTGCGACTCGATAGTGAGCAGTTCATAGGAATATGTGCATGTAGCGTGAGGTCTAACAAGTGACAATTTTTTTTTTTTTTTGTTTATATTTTTTTTGAAAAGAAAGAAAAACACACAAAACACATAAGCACATAAAATTACAACTCCCGAATCACCCGTGTGACCGGTAAATAACACACAAAATTAAAACAGTCCAAAGGTTCAATTCTGTTCTGATGCAGGCAACTGTGCCCACACCCCACTGTTCTGCTCAGTCACTGAAACCTGTTTCTGTTCTGGAAACCAACCCAGAAGCGTGCGCCTCTGAGTGCTGATGTGGGACGCACGCGCATGGCGCAATGCTTATCGGAGGCGCGCGCTTCTGGGTCACACCTGTCAGAATGTCAGACTTTGGACTCAGGGGATTGCCCTGGTCCCATGTTCATATTGTAACCCCTGCAGAAGTGATTAGTGCAGAATAACAGAAGAAGAGGATGAAGAACATGAAGAAGTGGGCGATTCTGGTTCTTGATGCGGGATGCGCGCGCCTTAGGCTTAAAAGGCCAGACGCGCGCGCCTCCCCCATCAGGAAACAGAATGCCCAGAAAAGATGTAGATTTCGATCAGAATGCAAGTTTAACCCTCAAATACGTCCCCAGCAGAGTCGCCACTATAGATACCCCGGGGAACCACGGCTTGGCTAGAGCGGTGAATTATCCTAGGATGTCTAACTTGTTTTTTAGAGTCGCCACCTATGTTTTGAGGAACATAAGAAAAACCTATAGATTGTAGCCTAAGTTTGATTACGAAAACAGAGATTCTTTGTTTGAGGTTCGGGGGTTAGATTACGAGATGGGAAGTACCGAAACACCCATCTCGCCCAACTAAAGTTGGTCTTGTTTGATCAAAATCTACATGAATGAAAATGTTCTTCTTCTTCTTCTTTAAGTCATGAAAAGGGGGATTTAAAATAGGATTTGGAATGTAGGAGATGACTCCTTAACCAACCTCAATGAGATGAGGTGATAATTAGAGTCATGTCCCAAAATGATTTGGGTGATTGCACGTTTGATTAAAGTAAAAAAGAGAGAGGGGATGAAGTAGAAAAGAAAGGAAAAGATGGACTTTTACCTACAATTTGAAGAACTTCAAATGTTGCTTAATGAGATCCTTGGAGAACCTTTAGAAAGTGATTTTTTGTCTAGTTTTCGATTGGGTTTTTCCGATGATTTTTCGATCCTTGAAAATGGAGGTGAGAGAGGTTTTTATAGGTGAAAGAGGGGTGTTTTTGGTGCCAAAACTCAGTCACCAAGAATCCTTCCCGGGCAAAATCCTGTAAATTGAGCAAGGGAGGGAATCCTGGCCAGAAATCTGTAACTGACGCCCAGATGCGCGCGCTTCTGCTTTGGGGGCGGGAGGCGCGCGCGCCTGGCTCCTCCTGTCGGAGGCGCGCGACTCAGAGAAGGCAATTTTGACAGAATGGACTAGAAAGTCAGCCCTGTCATTCAGTTTAGTCCCTGGACTTAACGAAGTCAGTCAGGAACTTAACGGAAGTGACAGAAACTAACGAGAAACACTGGGGAGAAACACAAAATAACCAATCTTTTGCGGAGAGCGGTAAGCTACAGAGACATCAATGTGTAGGAGTCAACATGAGCGTCGGGGCAAGAGTTGCCGTTGAACTTGCCAATATCGGGCATCTTGAACTTTTCGGGAAGAGCCTCCATTGTGTTCATGAGGAGAGAAGATTGATGAAGATCGGTGCTTGGGCCCTTGTGCAAATTTAGCACACTAAGCTTTTGGTCAATGTAGGACATGAGAGTGTTGACCAAACCGGTATCAATGCTTTGGACCTTTCTTTCACTCGTGAGCCCTTTCAATTGGTTCTCGAGTTTGGATACTTCTCTTTTATGGGCCATTTCCACAAGCTCGTAACGGGCTCGCCATAAATCATCCTTGCGGCGAACATCCTCGGCTAGTGTATCAATTTGCCCTTTCAATACTTTCACCATGCGGAATAACCCTTCGTTGGACACGGGAATGCCGTTGTCGTTCCCGTTTGAAGCCATTGGACCTATGGAGGGAACACGGTTGATCTTAGGATGGCCCCACAAACACCTTTTGAGTAAAATGATTTCACCCACAAACAAGAAAAGACTCAACCACATAAAGAAAAATGACTCTTTTTTTTTATTTACAAAAGTCGGAAGGACGCGGTCCTTTTTGGAGTTTCTAGAAAAATAGTGGAATCATCACACTAGTATATAGACCTTCTCGCGGTCCCATATACTCATCGGATTCTACCATGCTTGTGAATCCTACATGTGTCGGGATTAAACTAAATTAATGTAGTAAATCATACATGCGGCGACGGATTTTTTATTTGCGTCCATTATGACCACTTGGGGACGGAGTTTTATTTCGTCCATAACAACGAGTGGCATGTATGATTTGAAGACATTAGTTTAGGGAAATCTCGGCACATGGAAACCGACTTAAGTCACGGAGTGTTAGACCCTAACTAGAATTGTGTGGTTTGTGCTCGGCTAAAGAGAGGCTCAAAGGTCACCCCCGGCATGTAGTCATGAACTACGCCATGGGCTGAGGTTGACCGCTTCGAAAGAGTCAAGGTCGGGTGGAGCTTGAAACTTTCTAGGACGGGCCTCGACGGGTTTGGGGTTGGACTTGTGCGACTCGATAGTGAGCAATTGATAAGAATATGTGCATGTAGTGTGAGGTCTAACAAGTGACAAAATATATATATATATATATATATTTTTTTTCAAAAGAAATAAAAAAACAAATAAGCACATAATTACAACTTTCGAATCACCCGTGTGACCGATAAAAATAAACAGAAAGTAAAAACTGTTTTGTGCAGGCCCGGTGCCCACACACTGTCAAAACCCCTCTGTTCTGTGCACTGTTCTGTTTCTGGAAAATGCCCAGAAGCGCGCACATTAGGATGCCTACTCGGGAGGCGCGTGCGTTAGACAAAGAGGGGCAGAGGCGCCCGCATCTGGGTAACAACCTGTAAATCAGCGGGTTCAAAGGATTGCCTTGACCCTAAATAAAAATGCTTTCCCCTGCAGAATTTGTTAGCACAGAAACATGGAATGGAATGACAAGAAGGAAGACGGGCGATTCTGATAATTAGAGTCGGACGCGCGCGCTTTAGGCCAAGGAGGCCAGAGGCGCGCGCTTCCCACCTTTTTTTTACCAGAATGCCCAGAAAACAGTAATAAGAACACCAAAAGTTAAGAACGCAAGCTTAACCCTCTAAATCGTCCCCAGCGGAGTCGCCACTGTAGATACCCCGGGAAACCACAACTTGGCTAGAGCGGTGAATTATCCTAGGATGTCTAACTTGTTTTAGATTGTTTAGAGTCGCCACCCATGTTTTTTAAGGAACATAAGAAAAACCTAGAAATAGCCTAATTTATGTACAAAACCAGAGATTCGGGAGAGAAGGGTTCGGGGGTTAGGCGACGGAGTGGGAAGTACTTAAACACCCACTCCGCCCCGCTTATGCGGGTCTTGCTACTATTGGTGTTCTAATGCTAAATGTCCTTCAATTTATTAATAGTGCTAACAATTATAATGTAAAGAAAAAGGGGAAGAAAAGAGAATTGTTTTATTTATAAATTTATGCTAAACAATTACATTAAGAAATGTATAGGAAATTAAAGTAGAGATTAAAATGTAGGGAGATAACCTTAACCAACTTTAATGTAGTAAAGTGGTCATTTGGTCATGTCCCAATTGATGGGGATTGCATACTAGTAAGACTAGAATAAAAGAGAAGAAGAATAAAAGTACCTTTAGAAAAGAGGACCTTAGACTTTGACTTGAAGATGGTGTTATTTGTAGAGAAATGGTTGTGCAACACTTTGTGTAGTGTTTGTTTGTAGGGAAAATGTGTTGAGAGAACTTGTTTATAGTTCTTGTAGGGATGATGAAGTTGGTCCAAAGAGTGTAAAAAGAGTCACTTTCTAAGGTAGAAGATGATTGTTTTTATAGGTAAAAAAGAGAGGGAAAGGTTGGAGGGAAATTGGTCAATCCATGTGAGATGGAATTGACCAATAGAAAATAAGATAAATAAAATAATAAATTAAAGAAATAAAAGAAAATCAAATAAAATAAAAATGAATTATTTTGTTTTAAAGAGATGGCTAGAATAATGGGATTGGAGGTTATAAAACTAGGGGGGATGAATGTGGATGAGAAAAGAAGTCTTTTGTGATCAAGAAAGAGATGTTGCAAATAAGAAAAGGGAGGGAAATAAGGTGCAATCCGTTATTGCCAAAATGGGAAGCGCGCGAGTCCCGCTTTTGGGGCGAGACGCGCGCGCAGCCCGTTAACAGTTCCGGAAGCGCCCGCGGCAGAAAAGGACAGAATGATAGAATGACCCTAAAAGTTAACTCTGTTATGCAGTTTAGTCCAAAACTAACGGAATCAGTTAGGAACTTAACCGAAGTAACAGAAATTAACGAAAATTAGTTAAATAAAAATACTTTGTATGCAATCAAAGTGAGAGGTCCAAGGCAGGGTGTCTACAGACGAACACCAATAGTAGCAAGACCCGCGTAAGCGGGGCGGAGTGGGTGTTTAAGTACTTCCCACTCCGTCACCTAACCCCCGAACCCTTCTCTCCCGAATCTCTGGTTTTGTACATAAATTAGGCTATTTCTAGGTTTTTCTTATGTTCCTTTAAAAACATGGGTGGCGACTCTAAACAATCTAAAACAAGTTAGACATCCTAGGATAATTCACCGCTCTAGCCAAGTTGTGGTTTCCCAGGGTATCTACAGAAGCTTGATGAAGAATTCTGGGTTTACTAAGGAGATCTTGAAGGTTTGAATATCTGGGTAAAATCTTCAAAGCAAATTTTGAACACTTGGGAATATTATCTCTTGAAGCTCAGCAACCTTCATTGTTGAGAAATGAAGGCTATTTATAGGCAGTGCACCCTTGTGACCGTTGGACAAAGATTTGAATTAAATCTGCTACAACTGCTGTCAAAATCTCATTGGTTGAGCTGTCATTTTCGTCCTTAGTTTTGTCTTGTAGTCCTAGGTAGATGTAGCACCACTACCTGACATCTGTCATTTGTTGCAGAAAAGGACTAACGGTAAACATTTGAATTTGCTGGACAGAACCGACATTCCTTGCAGAAACTCCAAGTTAACTCGAAGTTATTTTGTCAACTCATAAAACATTCCTTTATGGTCATAAAGGGAATGTTTGTCTCAAGGAATAAATGACATAAGTGAATTCTTCAATAAATGCTCTGCGGTTCCACCAGGTGCTGGAGCGGTTCCATAGATGAACTTGATGTTTGGTTTCAATGAAAATGTAGTATGCGGTTTCATGATCTGTGGTTCTACCAACGTAGCATCAGAGGTTCCATAAGTAACTTGAAGTGAGGTTTCATCAAAGACACAAAATGCAGTTTGGTGAAAATATGTGGCTCCATGCTGGCGGTTCAAGAATAGCACGAGTGCGGTTTGAAGAACTAAACCGCTGAGGTCAAACCGAATCAAAACTCAGCCTAGACAAATAATAATCTAGAAATGGACTTATCTAAAAATTGAAGTATAACTTCATTACATGATTCCTAAAGTCCATAAAAAGACACGTGTCATGGATCAATCAAATCTAAGAGGGTGTACAAACAAAGAATCATAACAATCTCCCCCTATTTGATTGATGCCATTACCACACTATGATGAAGCAAAACATTGTACTTGGTAATAACATGTCCAACTGAAGTTTTCTTGAAACTGCATGCCCTAAGTCAATCCATACATTATGCTCAATCATAGATTCCTAAACTATCTAAAATAAAGGAAATGAAAAAAAAAACAGATAGAAGGAATAATCATTCAGATACATATATAAAGATATGATTTTAAAGATCAGATATGCATGTTTAAAACAAATGCACTTAAAAAAAAAATCCATGATGAATATAGTGCATGACTTTTGAAAAATGCAAGCATTGTTTCACAAACAAGCAGTTTGAATAAACAAGGTTTTGAAACTATAATGCCATGCAATCATTCTCATTATAATTCATTCACAAGGTTTGGAAATTACAGGAATATGAATTACAAGAGAATATCAAAAATGAAACAAGCCACAAAAAATACTAAGTACAATAAACTATGCGGCTTGATCATCATCGCCAGGATCCCTTTTAGTTGCAGCATCCTCTGCAATTTGATCCTGAGCGGTTTTGTTAGGCCCAATTGGTAGGAAAATAGGCTAGAGGGGGGGGGGTGAATAGCCTTTTAAAACTTTTACAAAGAAACACTTTTAAATGCAAAGTCACTTATCAGTTTGCAAACTATTATCAGTAAGCGCAGCGGGTAAAATATGACTTAGTTTTAACTCACACAAAATCAGTGTATAAAAGATTTTCAGAGCTTAGTTTAGACACAAAGTTGTTTCTAAAAGTCCAATGCAGTTTCAAGAGATTGGTCAATGGAAATTACAATGAATCAGTACGAACATATGCAATCTGCCGGTTATAGAATTCCAACCGGCAATGATAAGGTAAGCAACAGAGACACAGGGATTTGGAGAGGTTCACAGTGTAAATACTGCTACGTCCTCTACCAAGTTTGGTCAGAACTTGGATTTGGGTTAAGAGTACTATTAGATTTTTCTAGTCTATTACAAGCACGGCTTTGCCGGTATATAAACACTAAGTTCTAGAAATTTCTAATAGATCGTAAAACAATTCTGACCAAGTGTATTTGAGCGGCAAGTTCAAGAGAACTTATCTCACTCAGGTGGGTGTGTGAATAACTTAAACAACGTATTCCTTATATGATCTAGTTCGGGAATACTAACAATGTTGTTTGAGTTGGTGCACAAGTGTATGTCCTATTAAATGATCTAATGATTATATGGACACAGAATGTTTGAGTCTTTAATGAATACTCAAAAACATTCAACTCTCTTCAATGCTCTATTTTCACCAACCTTCTTCAATGCTCCGAGTCCACTATTTATAAGAGGAGTAAATGTCTTGAGTCTTGTAGAAGAAGGCTTGCAATTTGAATATCCAGCTAGGTAGTTGAGGAGCATTAAATGCGGTATCTTTAGCATTAATGGCGAAGATATGTGGTACACGCATGCTCGCAAAAGTCTGATGGGTAAAGACCCCTTTGTCTCAACCGGTTACCTGCAAAAAGCAAGTAGAGACAGAGTATAGCTAAAAGTAGCTATGTGTCAGACGGCGCATCAATCATTACAGAGCAGGTAAACTACTTTTAGATAAAACAGTAAGAAAGGACAGGGACAATCAGCAAGGTTGACTTTAAGATGAAACGATGTAACCTGACTGACAGTACAGACTGTCTTTCTATATCGGCAAGTTGAGAATGGAGTTGATCGGCAACTTGTTTAGCAAGTTGATCGGCAACTTGTCGCATGTTTAAGAATAGAGTTGATCGGCAACTAGTTTACTGGTCTGCTGATTTGCTTCCTCTTGCTGGTTTGCCTTGTTTGAAGAGTTGGAATACACCTGTGCTGGTCACCAAGAATCCTAAGAGTACCTTACAAAGGTTCTAATAAAATTGGGGGATCCTAAGTGATAACTATGATTAGGATTAAGCAATTCTATGTCCTAAACATATATTTGATCAACAATCTCCTCCTAATTGCTTAAGTCCAATCACCCTATCCAAGAACATCTATCTTAGCTTAGTAAAAGAATGTATAAGGAATGTCTATTTATTATCATTCCCTAAGCCAAGTCACACACTAGATGTCTTAAAGAGGTAAAAATACAAAATGATAAAAGTAAGAGTAAAAGACAAGAAAGATGAGTTGCTGATGGCTTAAGATCAACAGGGAGAATAATAATCTGCAAAACAAAGTTAGCATGAATAGCAACAGATATTATGAGAGAATATAACATATAAAAACAAGCACGCATAAGACAGTAATGGTTAGCAAAGAAGTCTTGGATAAATCGTTGAAGGTCTTCTGGATATCTATATCATTAGCCATATTGACTAGGAAACAGGAGGATCCTCTTGCTGGTCAATGGCCTTTGATGTAGAGTCGGTAAGCTTGGCTTTCTTCTTTGCTCTCTTCTCTTTCTTTTCAGCTTCTCTCTTCTTCCTTCTTTGAGTGCTCTCCAGTCTTTCAGTCAGCATTGCATTGTTGGCTTCCAGAGTAGCTATCTTCATTTGAGCATCAGCAAGAGCAGACTTGGCAACAGATAAATCTTTTTCAGTCCTTTCTAGGTCTCTGATCTGCAACCTTTGGTCATCAACTAGTTGTTGTTGAATTGAATGCATACTCCCCAAACTTTCTAAAAGGGCAATCAGCCTAGATTCTCTGTCCTCCAACAGATCTTTCAAGTCTTGGATTCTCTTGCATTCCTCCTCCTGATTGGACTTAAGGATTTTGTCGGAAAGATCCTCATGAATACGGTTCAACTTGTCACGGAGGAAGAGGCCAGTATCGCCCAGATCGGCACGAGTAACAGGCACTTGCATATTTTCAGTATCCCCTTCAAGGTAACTGAAGTATTCATACATACTATTCAGTACCACGGGTTTTGACAGTCCAAGAGAAGAATGCATCAGGAAGGAATGAATGAAGTATTCATTGATAATATCAGCATCTTCTACAAGACCTTCAGGAGCAGGCACAGTCAACTCATCATATGAAGATAGAACAATCAGTAATGGAGAGGCTGGCACAGGAGAGGGAGCAGCTGGAAGAGACAAAACTTGTTGAAGCAAAGAAGCATCAGCAGCATATCTGTCAGCAAGAAGGAACTCAGCAGGAACAGATGTGGAGGCAATAGGATCGGCAGAAGTTACATCGGCACGGACGATCGGCAAAGGAAATGAAGGATGAATAATAACTGCACGTTCAACCGGCAGATGAAACACACCATCGTCCTCCAGAGAAAGAAAGATAGCCAGGATAAAATTCAAATAAGCACGACCTTCAAGAATCATGGTCATTAACCTGGCATTCATCAGCCTTGAAGTATAGACCATATGATCGGCACGCTGTCTTGGATGAAACATCGGCAGAGTTAATGCAAGAGCAACAGATTTTACCAAGTGCAAAAGACCTCGAGAATTAGTAGCTCGGTATTCAAGAATGTCATGGAGTTCATCATTTATCATCATGCATCTCATCATCAGTCCATTCGTGGTGATGCTGACTTCCTTGGGTGATGGACCAGGTAGATGAATTTTGCCGCCAATTTTGAGCTTTCCTGGCAAGCAATGGAGAGGTTCAAACGCAGGTGGTCCTTTCACCTTGAGCTTGGAGACCCTTGGAGCTTTCCCTTTCCTTCTTTTGAATTCAGGTTTAATCTAGGGTAAGAAAGTAAGCTGTTCACTGGTTGAGCTTGGAAGAAATGAGTGATTGGGACCAAAAGGATTAGGAATTGATCGGAGAGAATTTGACGGCAGCTCTATATAATCATCAGTATCTATTTCATCCGAGCTGTCATTCCCACCGACAGCTGCGGCAATAGGAACAGGTTGTGCTTCATTAGTAACAACTGGAGCAATGAGGGCCTCGGGAGCAGGAAGCAAAGGGAAGGAAATAGGAGCAAATAAAGCATCCTGAAATTCCTCAAATTGTAACTCAGCAGCAATCAGAGCATCAAAGTCAGCATTATGATCTTGATTTGCAATCTCTGTATCAGCACCTCCTCCCAACTCAACAATCTCTCTAACACCAGTAGGAGCTACCAGAATCACATCAGTAGAAGAGATAGGGGTCTTAATAATCTGAGTGTCGGCAGTTGGCTCAGATGGATGAGTGTCGGTAGTTGGCTCATCAGCATACACATCAGCAATAACCTCTTCATCAGCACAATCTCCTCCTGATATCAGCAAGCCACCAACTTCATCAGCAGATTGAGTTTCTTTAGTTTCCTCAATTGATGCAAGTTGGTCTTCTTTAACAATCAGAGGTTGAGTGTCTATAGTTTCCTCAACTTGATTCACAAAGGATTCATCAGCAGTGCTGGTTTCATCAGCAGGTTGAGTTTCTGAAGTTTTCTCAACAGTCTGTTCAACAGACTTATCAGCAGAGCCACGCTCAGAGCCATCACTGGCTAGAACTGAGTCAGCAAATGCTTCAGCAGAAGATATAGAATTGGGGGTAGCAGCTGCATGAGCTTGATCAGAAGAGGGCTTTTTGAAGACAATGCTTAATCTTATCATACTCACCGACTGAATCAAAAGAAGTGATTGTTTCACCAGCAGCTTTGTGAGAGCAAACAAAATCAGCAGTATCAACAGAACTGACTGGAGTTGGAATGGGTGAGATTGCTGGTGAAGGAACTTGTTCAGGAATAGATGTAGATGCTGGTGTAGAAGCAGCTCTAGCCTTAATAAAGGCCTCTGAATCGTTCAACAGATTCAGTGTAATCCTCTGCACATTCTTCACAAATTGAGTAGCTTGAGCACTCTTCTCCAGCCCTTCATTATCATTGAAGTTCAGCAATCATCCTCATCTTCTGGTCTTCCCAACTGATAAGGATCTTGTTCGTCAAAGTTCATCAGCTGGTTGAAGACTGAGGCATAGGCAACCCAAACGTCTTGCACCATCATATCCTGCCTGATCCTATCTTGAAATAGATAGACTTGATTCCAAGGAAGGGGTAGCAAATCAAAATATCTTCCAAAATTTAATCTCAACTCACCTTTAGACAACCTTTGGAATTTCTGAACAGGCACAAATTTCTCTTTAAACATATCGGTGACCCTGTTCAGACTTGTTAAATCAACATAATCAGCACGATTGCCAGGGGGAACTGTCTCTTTCCTTTCCTCATGAAATTGGAGCAACCGGCGAACAAACGGATGGAGATGATCAATGGGGAACACCCAATTCTTTGATAAGACCTTATTGGTGAATGACCAATGGTTTCTGAAAAGATGTGAAATGTTGGGTTTCTAATAGGCTTGCATTTTCTGACAGAGGGTACAGAGGCTACATCAGCAGCAGCATGGAGCTCAGGCAAGTATGGAAGATCTAGAATTCCATTTTGAAGAGGGACTCTTACCCTTAAGTCAGAACCAATCAGTCTTCTTCTCTCAGCCATTTCATCGGCAGCATCGGTTTCAGACTTGATAACCACAGAGGGAGCAGTAAGTGTTGCACCGGCAAGAAGAGATGGTGCAAACCTGATCTGCTTAGCTCTTGGATCAGTAGAAGGAATTTGAGAGGAAAGAACTTGAGTAACTGAAGGCTTTGGCTTTGGAGCAGCAGGAAGATCATCAGTAGATACAACCTTTGACTTCTTGACTTGAGCTTTATCGGCAGCTTTGACTAGCCTTCTCTTCTTTGGAGCTGCTGGAGTAGAATCGGCAAGAATCCTGTCGACAACTGGAGCACGAGTAGAAACGTCAGCAGGGACTACATCAGCAACGTTGACAACTTTCTTTGCCTTCTTCTTTTTGGGAGTACCAGCAGCAGGAACAACAATTGTGCTGGTAGGAGCCTTCTTGGAAATCCTATTCCAATCGGTAAGCTTAAAGGATTTGAGCTTATCAAAGTCAAGACTAGGGGGTGCCGGTGAAGCCCTAACAATTGCTAAGTTGCGCCTCAAGATAGTGCTAATCAGCATGTAGTGGCATCCTTTACCGGGGTGAGCTTTGTTCTTCTTTCTATCCTCCTTATACATAACGGCAGCAATGGCAATGACCTTAAACAGGTAGGCACACCAGTTGAACTCTTCTTGCAACACGATGGCTGCCATTGCTTCAAACTGTACGTCAGTAACATGGCTATGAGAGCCAGATCTGCATCCCAAACATCTATCCACAATCTCTGTAAGAGCAAAGAATCTTCTCCTGTAGTGAGCTTTAAGATGATTATCTCCACTGAGTCTAGGACCGGTTCCCCTCATAAGGGTCCATGCCTTGTCCAAAGTCTGTTCATCAGTAATGGAGTCAGCACCCTCATTCCCAAGCAGAGGGAATACATCATGAATAGAAGAGGGAGTAACGGAGATAGGCACGCCGGCGACAGTTGAGGCGATGGAGACGAATACAGAGGAGTCATTGCGATCAGTGATGACGGAGGCATTTGAGAAGAACTCTTGAACTTGACCCAAAAATATAAACTCAATACCCGTTGGAGAGATGAAGGAGTCTAGAAGAGAACCGATCAGAAGATTCCTCAAGAATTCACCGTCAAGGGTGTCGTCGAAGAAGGTGGAGTCAACATAGCCTCCATAGATATCCTTTTTGTTGCTAGACATTTTCTGCAAAATCACTCAAAAGATCTCACAAGTTAGAATAAATTAGTTCAAAATTGATTGAAATGAAAGTGTAAAAACATCAAGTAGTTACCCGAAAATAGTGTTAACTCTGGTTGAAGAACGTAAGAGAGAATGAAAGAAGACGAACAACACAAGCAGTAGAGATATCAAGAGAGAGTGAAGAGCGAAAAGACCAATGGGATATTAAGTGAGGCTTATATATGTTATGGAAGAGAGAGAGAGATAATAGAAAGGGTTTGCATGGGAGAAAGAGAAATAATGATGAGTTTAACTGTAGCGAATACCTCGGAGAACGTGCGCACACAATGCATTAAATGCACGAACCGGACAGTTTAATTTAGACGGTTAAACTTAGGAGAGAGAAAGGGTAGAAACGGCAACAATAAAGTTTAAGGTTACCTTTCTGATTTATCACAAAGAGTTGGGATAAATCTTTGACACGATTTAGGTAAGACGGAGCACACACGTGTCAGAGAGGAGGTGTGACCGATTGTACCTTTGATTTGACTAAGCTTACATCATGTGTCAGAGAATCCTTATCCGTTTGAATTGAGATCTACCGATGAATTTTGAATTTTGATAAATCGGCAAGACATGGTTCGGCAAGTTGTTGATCAGCAAGATAATTATTGGCATGATGTTGTCAGCAATATTTTGTCGGCAATAAAATTTGGTCGGCACGATTTTCACACTTGCTGATGAGATCGGCAAGACTAGCACAATAGGCAGAGTTAGCACAGTTTTAACCATAGAAATCAATCATACCTAGTTCACCTCTTAGGAATTCAAATCTTTTCTGATCTAAGGGTTTTGTCAGTATGTCTGCTCTTTGGTAATCGGTATGAACTTTGAGCAGCACCACATTTCCCTTTTCAACATATTCCTTCAGAAAGTGATACTTGATGTCTATGTGCTTGGTTTTGGAATGCATGACCGGGTTGTTGGAAACTGAGATGGCAGATTGGTTGTCACAATAGATGGGACAAACTTGAGATGGAACTTCATAGTCAACAAGCTGCTGCTTCATCCAAAGGATCTGTGAACAGCAACTGCCGGCAGCTATGTACTCAGCTTCAGTAGTAGAAGTGGAAATTGATGCTTGCTTCTTACAGGACCAAGACACCAATCTATTACCAAGAAATTGGCAAGTTCCACTAGTACTTTTTCTAGTCACCCTACAAGCTGCAAAGTCTGCATCTGAATAACCTATTAGATTAAAAAGATGAATCTCTAGCATACCATAATCCAAGGTTAGCAGTGCCACATAGATATTTAATGATACGTTTAACAGCTTGCAGATGGGATTCCCTAGGGTCAGCTTGAAACCTGGCACAAACACAAACAGCAAACATAATATCTGGTCTACTGGCAGTAAGATAGAGGAGTGAGCCAATCATACCTCGGTAGAATGTCATATCTACTTTCTTACCAGACTCATACTTATCTAAGTGAATGTTAGTGCCCATAGGTGTGCTTTGAGAGTGAGCATTGTCAAAGCCAAACTTCTTGATTAATTCTTTTGCATACTTGGCTTGACTGATGAATATTCCCTCATTGGATTGCTTGACTTGAAGTCCAAGGAAATATGTTAGTTCACCCATCATGCTCATCTCGAACTTGCTCTGCATTAGCTTCTCAAATCTCTTGAAAAGTGATTCATTAGTAGAACCAAAAATAATATCATCGACATATATTTGAACAAACAATGAATGACCCTTGTGCTTGGCAACAAATAAAGTAGTATCGATTTTACCTCGAGTGAAACCTAAGCCATCACTAAGTAAGAACTTAGAAAGGGTTTCATACCATGCCCTTGGAGCTTGCTTTAGGCCGTAGAGAGCTTTCTTCAATCGGTAGACGTGATTAGGCTTCTTGGAGTCCTCAAAACCAGGTGGTTGTTCAACATACACAAGTTCTTGGAGTTCTCCGTTTAGGAAGGCACTTTTCACGTCCATTTGATATAACTTGAATTCTTTGAAGGCAGCATAGGCTAAGAAAAGTCTTATAGATTCCAATCTTGCAACATGAGCGAATGTCTCATCGTAGTCAATTCCTTCTTCTTGTCGGTATCCTTTAGCAACTAACCTTACTTTGTTTCTAATAATATTCCCAGCTTCATCCAATTTATTTCTGTAGACCCATTTTGTACCGATCACTTGTTGAGATGATGGTCTTAGCACTAGTTCCCATACATTGCATCTTTCAAACTGATTTAGCTCCTCCTGCATAGCTTCCACCCAGCCAGGATCAGCAAGAGCTTCTTCAGTCTTCTTTGGTTTTATATTGGAAACCATAGCAGAAGAGAAGAGACTCTCGGCGAATGCTCTACTAAGGTTTCTTGTCAATCTTGGTCCAAAGACATCACCAATCACATTTTCTAATGGATGATCACGAGCTGTTCTAACTTCTCTCGGCACATCTTGTCTGACTGTATCTTGTTTGAGTGATTCTAGAGGAGGATCAAGATCAGCAGATGGAGAAGGAGAATTAGAGTTCTGGGTGTGAGGTGGATTAGATTGAGAGCTTGTTGGGAAGGGTCTTATAACAGAAATTGGTTGATGGCTAGATCTGTCTTCAGTATGATCAGCAGAATTTGCATCAGCAAATGGATTATGAAAGTTATCGGTAGGATCATGTTCTGCCGTGTTGGTGTTGGTGCCCTAGGTACGTTTGTTGAACGTTGTAAGTTATCATGATAATAAAGAGATAATAGGATTATTATTGTGGCTCGTGTTTGCTTATAATAATCTCCGTCCCTAGAGCTTCTTAAGTACTAGTATAAAGGCTAAATGATCATGGGATGATCATGTTAGATTTATGGGTACTTGTTTGGAACAAGGTACTGGACATGACCCGCGGTATGAGATTTATGTCATGGTCGATGTCATATATAAATCTCATATTAGTTATGTCATTTGAATCCTTAGACATGAAGTTATTATAGTCTTCCACTTGATGAAAATTATGTTTGACATATTCAAACGCTGCCTTAACACGGTAGTTATAAAGGGTATGATTGGCATGATTGGATTCACGTAGGGAAGAATAATAAGCCAAATGGATTTGTCTCTCTTCGGAGAGATGTCAAGCTTGGGCCCCTCGAAGGAATGATGTTGGTGAAATGTTTGGCCAAACTCAAATGGATTGATTGGATCAATGTCATTTGGATTATCAACATATTCGGGATCGAGAAAAGTATTGAACAATACAAGTTGACTTGTTGACCATGACTTGTGTTCAATGACATCGTGGACAAAGGGATTATGACATGTTCTAAAAGGAATGCGAACTTGTATCTAGTTACACTATTTGGGTAGGTATGACGGTTTGCTAGAACCTAATCATATCTTATGGGTTCATGTTTGAGCTCATTGCCAACTTAGTGTAATCCTAGAGGGTCACACACAAATAGAACGAATCGTAAAGGACTAAATGGGAATTATGGAAAAATATCAGTGTTTGGCTCTGGCACGGTCGTGCGCCTTAAAATGGCACAGTCGTGCCATAAATCCAAACCAAGGCAAACCTGTCGACATGATTGGCACGACCGTGCCAAATTACCAAGCACGACCGTGCCGAAAATGGGCGGCTGGGGAATGCGCGCGGACTAGATGGCAAGACCGTGCCAGATTGTAGGGCACGACCGTGCCAGTCAAGTCGGCCAGAATTCCTTGTTGCCTAATTTGGTGACAGGATTTAGGTTTCCTAAGTCCTTAAGGGTTAAGGATTAGGACCTATTTAAGGATCCTTTCAGCAGCCATTAGACACATGATTATGTGTGCCTCCAAAGGGTTTTGGGAGGTTATTTTCTTGTTCTAAGATCCCAAAAGTGAAGAACAAGAATATTCATAATTCCATATAGTTCTTACAATTGTGAAAGCGTGTTTCATAATTTGGTCTAGCAACCAAGATCAAGGGTTCTTGATATTCGTTCGTGGTGTGGATACCGCTAGAGGGTGAAACTTATCATCTTCATAGTTCGTGATTCTTGCTTTGTTCGTGATCAAGATTTCAAGCCTCCATCGAATTCAAGGTTGCAAAATCAAAGGCATCAAGGGTTAGTATTCTAGTATTCATTATGTTGTATTTGACTTAATCATATGAATGGATCTATGGGCTTTGGGTTTCATAAATTTTAAATGCTTAATTCCGCTGCGCATGTTACTACGAAACCCAACAGTGGTATCAGAGCCCCGTTCATGTTGATTATTTCAATACATAATCATGTTGTGTGTATATAAATTGTTTATGTGCCTAGCATGATTTGAATATTGGGATTATGATGTTTATGTGGTCTATGCGTTTTATGTGGTTTATAGTTTTATAAACTTTAATCGCACTGTTCAATCGCAATTAAAATTATGGTGGATTTAAAATTGTTTGGATTATCAATTTTTGATTGGATCAAAGCTTTGATATTCTAGGGATTCAAGAATAAATCGGTTATTCAAGGTTTTGATGATCATGGTGATTGGATCACCAAGAACACCAAATCCTAATTGAATCGGGAAAAACAATTTTGAGATAAATTTTGGAACTTTAAAAATTCAGATTTTTCGCAAGGGGTCCGACCGGACCTAGGGTTTGGCGTGGGGGTAGGGTTTGGGTTTTGGGTGTGGATCTTGGGTTTAAATCTCCTATTTGTTTTAGTCTTGTGATTCTAAGATTAGTTCAAGGTTTGGATGGCTAATCTACGTTCATCGATATTGTGTTTCCCAAACTTGATCGCAATCAAGGTTTCAAAGATAAAACGAAATTGGAATTATGAAGAGTTCATAATTGCTAAAATTGAGAAACAAAGTTCTTGATTCAATGATTGGAGATCCATGTGGAATTGTGAATGTAATTGGCCTACGTTCATCAAGACCATCTATTGCTTAGTTTCGGCCACATGGACTACTTTCTTGGTTTCTTGAATTAGTGCGGAATTGTGGTTGCCAATGGCTTAGTTCGGCCGCACTTCTTGTTGTCTTGATTTGGAGATGATGACCAAAGTTCAAATAATCTCATCCTCATAATCATAGAGAAACTAATGACACATAAATATTATGCTTAAATTAATGGAGATTAATTTAGTGGCTAAACTTGATGCGTAACATGTTTAATTTATGTGCTCATAAATGTGTTGTATGCTATATGTGATGAACCTTCAAGAAAGTTTTAAGTCCTTTTTGCCATGCCATGATTAAAACACTTGTAAGTACACGGGTATTTTCATGTGGGCTCGCCAAAGCGAGGTGCATTGATTTTATCTTTGTATGAGCAAGATGAGTGAATAAGAGTTTCCTATGCGTTTAAAATGGTTGGACTTAATTAGGCGTCAAAACAGTTTTGGGCCTAGGCAAAAGATGAGATTAAACATGCTTTTTGAAATTGGATTTCTTAAATAATCTCATGAAAAGAACTGAGAGTCATATGAGATATGATTGACAAGAGTTGTCTACCTAATTGATTTAATTTTGAGCGGTGCGCCAAAGCGTACTCAAAATTAGATTAAAGCGGGATCTCAACCCATTTAAATTATATTATACATTGGATGTATATGAAGGTTATATAATTTAGTGGGAGTATTTTTAGAAAATACATTATTTATCTCTTTAATGAGATTGGTACTTGTAAAATTTTGGAAATTTTGCATAAGTTGTAGATGACAACTAACTTCGTTGCGATCAATCCTTTAGAAGGATGAGCTTCATAGAGAATGGTACAAACTTCATGGATTGGATCCTGAGCCTAAGAATTGTTCTAAGGCAAGAAGATGTGTTGTACATTCTTGATGGGCCTATTCCTGAAGAATCCAATGCCAGAGATAGACAATCACAAGAATCATGAATATGATTTTAGGAATGTGAGTTGTCTTATGCTCACGATTATGTGCTCAAAACTCCAACAAAGTTTGGAACTTGTGGAAGCCTATTAGATAGGCGTGGAGTTGAGTTACATGTTTCAAAGAGCAATCTAGGCAAGAAAGGTATAAAACCATTATTGCATTCACTTCTTGCAAAAGGAGTAAAGGGTAATAAGTGGAACCTCACATGCTTAAGATAATGGCTACAAAGAGCATCTTGAGAAACTTGGGAGTCCAATTGGATTGGAGCTAGCCATGGATATTATTCTTAATTCATTGACTAAGGGTTATAATCACTTTGTGATGGACTATAACATGTTTAGAATGAATAAGAATTTCTTCGAATTGCATTAACATGCTAAAAACTGCGAAGATGAAGATATTGGAGAATGGTTCTCCAGAACTCATGGTTCATAAGGAAAAGGGCCAAGTGCCAAAAGAAAGGTAAGACAATAGTTGTCAAACCTAAAAGAAATAATTATGGTTAAAATAATAACTCTAATTGATGCAATTTGGTAAAATGGCAATTGGATTGACCATTTAGAATTGTAGTCAAAATTCTGGGTGATCAATAAAAGGAATGGTAGTGGGACTACCACTTGGGAATTTTATGTTATAAATTATTCTTTCTAAATTTAATTATTGGGTATTGGATACCAGAATAATTACTAAAATGAAAGACTACTTATAGTAAAGTTTTATCTACAAACGGTAATAATGTAATGGTTGCAACATTGTTCGTAGAACACTTGTAAAGTGACTTTACTGATGAAGTAGAAAAACATTATTTTGTTAAAAGATAATGAAGGATATTAATTTCTTGTTTGGAATAAGAAAAGTGCTTTATTTATTATGATTTACTTCATTGTGTTATCATATAAATAAATCTTATATCCTAAATCTTGAAAAACAAAGTAATAAAGGCTATAACATCAATAATTAAAAATTCTTTATGCATTATTGTTTTGATCAAATAAATAGAAGATGCATATCTAGAATTCCATGGGACGGAGTTTTAAGTCATATGATTTGGAATCACATGATTTATGCAAATCTTATTTACTTGGACCAAGACATCTTTTACTATGATTGGTAAAAGGCTAATATCTTAATTGACCTAATACATTTTGATGTGTATGGTGCATTAAGAAGCAATGCTAAAAGAAATTTTTATTATACTTGGTAAAACTATTCAAAAATTATGATTGGATCATGATGATGGATAATTAAACCGAAAATTTGACAGTCATCATTAAAGTTGTGAAATAGTTTCACAAATTAACTTCACTAAGAATATCATTCTAAATGATATGTCTGCGTGAAAGTATAAGAACCTTATTGGATATGGTTCATTAGATGATAAAGTCAAATTGATCTTCCATTATTAATTTTGGGGTTATGTATTTGAAACCGCTATGATTATACTAATCTGAATTCCAGCTTGAGAGGTTAAAAGATGAAAGAAAACTCGGTTTGCCTTTCGCAAAGATTTAAGATGGTGAGACCTTTTGGAAAGGAGTTGTCTGGGACACACTCACATTTAAATCTAATAAATATATTTTCATGGGATATCCTAAGGAAACTTGAGGATATAATTTTACTCATAAGAAACAAATGGTTTGTTGATTATGATGATACTTTTCTAGATAAATGGTTTATCTCTAAAAGAATCAATGGGAGTAAAATGTATCTCGAATGGTTCGAGACCTAGAAAATATACATTTTAACCTAAGATGGAAGTTGAACAAGTTTTCACAAGGAGTCGTGAAAAGTCCGTTCAAAAGATATACAAGAACTTGCGTATGTGATAGGACACAATCTATTGCAAGAAATATTGGATATTTCGAAATAGAAAGTGTTGAGGTAAAGTTCATTTGGAATGAAGTATTTACCATCTATCAAAGATGCAATGTCAACTCCACATATTTAGATTAATGACTTGGAGTCATGAAATCTAAAAGGCAACCCATGTGTAATAATCAAGTTTGGAACTTGATCATTCGAACCTAAGGTGTAAAAACCAAAGGAGAGGAATGAGTTTTCTTGGAGAAAATTTTACATAGATAGCAAATAAATTTACTAGAATTCTCGTAGTCACATGTTCATATTTAGAATATGAAAATTGACAAAATGATGTCAAAACAAGTGTTCCTCAACGGGAACTCACTTAAGGATGTATTGGATACAACCTAAAGGTTTTGACAGTCAAAGAAAATTCTGATAACTTATGAAAGTTGCAGAAATCCATTGGATGGATTAAAGCAAACTTGTGGGAGTTGGAATCTCCGTTTTGATAAATCAAAAGAGTTTGACTTGATGAACCTTGTATATACAAGAAGATTAGTGGGAGCATAGTGATATTCCTTAAATTAAATATGTGGATGACATATTGCTCATTGGAAACGAAATTCCTATACGTTAGTCTGAAAATACTTTGTTAAGAAAGTGTTTCGCAATAAAGAATATGGATGAAACTGCATATGTCCTTGGCATTAAGATCTATAGAGATAGATCAAAGAAGCTAATTGATTAAGCCAAAGTACATACATTGACAAAGTCATTAGAAGATTCCGCAAAGAAAATTCTAAGAGAGGACGGTTGTTAATGTTACATGGAGTTTTCTATGCAAAGACTCAAATGTCCTGAGACAAATGATGAGCATGAGAAGAATGAATGGGATGCAATTTGCTTCGGCAATTGGATCCATTATACCATGATAAGTACTAAGCCGGATATATCTAAATGCTTGGAGCATGACGAGTAGATATTAATCCGACAACCGGTGAGAATCACTGGATGGCTGTGAAACAATTCTTAAAGTACTTAAGAAGGACTAAAGATTTGTTTTGATCTATGGAGGGATGGAAGATGATCTCGTCGTATATGAGTACACGGATGCATACTTACAAACTGACAAAGATAATAGAAAAATCGCAATCGAGTTTTATAACTAATGGTGAAGCTGTAAGTTGGAATGGTTCCAATCAGAGTACAGTCACTAATTCTATGACTAAAACTAAGTATATCGCTGCATAGGATGCTGCAAAGGAAGTTGTTTGGATTAAGAAGTTCATTGGTGAACTTAAGATGGTTCCTAGTATTGCTAATCCAATAGACCATATTAGTGATAATAGTGGTGCTATTGATCAAGCAAAGGAACCAAGAGCACATCCCAAATCCAAACACATACTTAGGCGTTCTCTTATCATTCGAGAAATCGTTGATAAGGGAGACGTACATATATGCAAAGTACCTACTAATGATAACGTTACGGACACACTAAACAATGGGACTTCCACAAGCTAAGACATGATGGTCATGTTAGGTCCATGGGTATTAGATACCTAGGGAATTGGGCCTAGGGCAAGTGGGAGATTGTTGGTGTTGGTGCCCTAGGCACTTTTGTTGAACGTTGTAAGTTATCATGATAATAAAGAGATAATAGGATTATTATTGTGGCTCGTGTTTGCTTATAATAATCTCCGTCCCTAGAGCTTCTTAAGCACTAGTATAAAGGCTAAATGATCATGGGATGATCATGTTAGATTTATGGGTACTTGTTTGGAACAAGGTACTGGACATGACCCTCGGTATGAGATTTATGTCATGGTCGATGTCATATATAAATCTCATATTAGTTATGTCATTTGAATCCTTAGACATGAATTTATTATAGTCTTCCACTTGATGAAAATTATGTTTGACATATTCAAACGCTGCCTTAACACGGTAGTTATAAAGGGTATGATTGGCATGATTGGATTCACGTAGGGAAGAATAATAAGCCAAATGGATTTGTCCCTCTTCGGAGAGATGTCAAGCTTGGGCCCCTCGAAGGAATGATGTTGGTGAAATGTTTGTCCAAACTCAAATGGATTGATTGGATCAATGTCATTTGGATTATCAACATATTCGGGATCGAGAAAAGTATTGAACAATACAAGTTGACTTGTTGACCATGACTTGTGTTCAATGACATCGTGGACAAAGGGATTATGACATGTTCTAAAAGGAATGCGAGCTTGTATCTAGTTACACTATTTGGGTAGGTATGACGGTTTGCTAGAACCTAATCATATCTTATGGGTTCATGTTTGAGCTCATTGCCAACTTAGTGTAATCCTAGAGGGTCACACACAAATAGAACGAATCGTAAAGGACTAAATGGGAATTATGGAAAAATATCAGTGTTTGGCTCTGGCACGGTCGTGCGCCTTAAAATGGCACGGTCGTGCTATAAATCCAAACCAAGGCAAACCTGTCGACATGATTGGCACGACCGTGCCAAATTACCAAGCACGACCGTGCCGAAAATGGGCGGCTGGGGAATTCGCGCGGACTAGATGGCACGACCGTGCCAGATTGTAGGGCACGACCGTGCCAGTCAAGTCGGCCAGAATTCCTTGTTGCCTAATTTGGTGACGGGATTTAGGTTTCCTAAGTCCTTAAGGGTTAAGGATTATGACCTATTTAAGGATCCTTTCAGCAGCCATTAGACACATGATTATGTGTGCCTCCAAAGGGTTTTGGGAGGTTATTTTCTTGTTCTAAGATCCCAAAAGTGAAGAACAAGAATATTCATAATTCCATATAGTTCTTACAATTGTGAAAGCGTGTTTCATAATTTGGTCTAGCAACCAAGATCAAGTGTTCTTGATATTCGTTCGTGGTGTGGATACCACTAGAGGGTGAAACTTATCATCTTCATAGTTCGTGATTCTTGCTTTGTTCGTGATCAAGATTTCAAGCCTCCATCGAATTCAAGGTTGCAAAATCAAAGGCATCAAGGGTTAGTATTCTAGTATTCATTATGTTGTATTTGACTTAATCATATGAATGGATCTATGGGCTTTGGGTTTCATAAATTTTAAATGCTTAATTCCGCTGCGCATGTTACTACGAAACCCAACAGTGGTATCAGAGCCCCGTTCATGTTGATTATTTCAATACATAATCATGTTGTGTGTATATAAATTGTTTATGTGCCTAGCATGATTTGAATATTGGGATTATGATGTTTATGTGGTCTATGCGTTTTATGTGGTTTATAGTTTTATAAACTGTAATCGCACTGTTCAATCGCAATTAAAATTATGGTGGATTTAAAATTGTTTGGATTATCAATTTTTGATTGGATCAAAGCTTTGATATTCTAGGGATTCAAGAATAAATCGGTTATTCAAGGTTTTGATGATCATGGTGATTGGATCACCAAGAACACCAAATCCTAATTGAATCGGGAAAAACAATTTTGAGATAAATTTTGGAACTTTAAAAATTCGGATTTTTCGCAAGGGGTCCGACCGAACCTAGGGTTTGGCGCGGGGGTAGGGTTTGGGTTTTGGGTGTGGATCTTGGGTTTAAATCTCCTATTTGTTTTAGTCTTGTGATTCTAAGATTAGTTCAAGGTTTGGATGGCTAATCTACGTTCATCGAGATTGTGTTTCCCAAACTTGATCGCAATCAAGGTTTCAAAGATAAAACGAAATTGGAATTATGAAGAGTTCATAATTGCTAAAATTGAGAAACAAAGTTCTTGATTCAATGATTGGAGATCCATGTGGAATTGTGAATGCAATTGGCCTATGTTCATCGAGACCATCTATTGCTTAGTTTCGGCCACATGGACTACTTTCTTGGTTTCTTGAATTAGTGCGGAATTGTGGTTGCCAATGGCTTAGTTCGGCCGCACTTCTTGTTGTCTTGATTTGGAGATGATGACCAAAGTTCAAATAATCTCATCCTCATAATCATAGAGAAACTAATGACACATAAATATTATGCTTAAATTAATGGAGATTAATTTAGTGGCTAAACTTGATGCGTAACATGTTTATCTTATGTGCTCATAAATGTGTTGTATGCTATATGTGATGAACCTTCAAGAAAGTTTTAAGTCCTTTTTGCCATGCCATGATTAAAACACTTGTAAGTACACGGGTATTTTCATGTGGGCTCGCTAAAGCGAGGTGCATTGATTTTATCTTTGTATGAGCAAGATGAGTGAATAAGAGTTTCCTATGCGTTTAAAATGGTTGGACTTAATTAGGCGTCAAAACAGTTTTGGGCCTTGGCAAAAGATGAGATTAAACATGCTTTTTTGAAATTGGATTTCTTAAAGAATCTCATGAAAAGAACTGAGAGTCATATGAGATATGATTGACAAGAGTTGTCTACCTAATTGATTTAATTTTGAGCGGTGCGCCAAAGCGTACTCAAAATTAGATTAAAGCGGGATCTCAACCCATTTAAATTATATTATACATTGGATGTATATGAAGGTTATATAATTTAGTGGGAGTATTTTTGGAAAATACATTATTTATCTCTTTAATGAGATTGGTACTTGTAAAATTTTGGAAATTTTGCATAAGTTGTAAATGACAACTAACTTCGTTGCGATCAATCCTTTAGAAGGATGAGCTTCATAGAGAATGGTACAAACTTCATGGATTGGATCCTGAGCCTAAGAATTGTTCTAAGGCAAGAAGATGTGTTGTACATTCTTGATGGGCCTATTCCTGAAGAATCCAATGCCAGAGATAGACAATCACAAGAATCATGAATATGATTTTAGGAATGTGAGTTGTCTTATGCTCGCGATTATGTGCTCAAAACTCCAACAAAGTTTGGAACTTGTGGAAGCCTATTAGATAGGCGTGGAGTTGAGTTACATGTTTCAAAGAGCAATCTAGGCAAGAAAGGTATAAAACCATTATTGCATTCACTTCTTGCAAAAGGAGTAAAGGGTAATAAGTGGAACCTCACATGCTTAAGATAATGGCTACAAAGAGCATCTTGAGAAACTTGGGAGTCCAATTGGATTGGAGCTAGCCATGGATATTATTCTTAATTCATTGACTAAGGGTTATAATCACTTTGTGATGGACTATAACATGTTTAGAATGAATAAGAATTTCTTCGAATTGCATTAACATGCTAAAAACTGCGAAGATGAAGATATTGGAGAATGGTTCTCCAGAGCTCATGGTTCATAAGGAAAAGGGCCAAGTGCCAAAAGAAAGGTAAGACAATAGTTGTCAAACCTAAAAGAAATAATTATGGTTAAAATAATAACTCTAATTGATGCAATTTGGTAAAATGGCAATTGGATTGACCATTTAGAATTGTAGTCAAAATTCTGGATGATCAATAAAAGGAATGGTAGTGGGACTACCACTTGGGAATTTTATGTTATAAATTATTCTTTCTAAATTTAATTATTGGGTATTGGATACCAGAATAATTACTAAAATGAAAGACTATTTATAGTAAAGTTTTATCTACAAACGGTAATAATGTAATGGTTGCAACATTGTTCGTAGAACACTTGTAAAGTGACTTTACTGATGAAGTAGAAAAACATTATTTTGTTAAAAGATAATGAAGGATATTAATTTCTTGTTTGGAATAAGAAACGTGCTTTATTTATTATGATTTACTTCATTGTGTTATCATATAAATAAATCTTATATCCTAAATCTTGAAAAACAAAGTAATAAAGGCTATAACATAAATAATTAAAAATTCTTTATGCATTATTGTTTTGATCAAATAAATAAAAGATGCATATCTAGAATTCCATGGGACGGAGTTTTAAGTCATATGATTTGGAATCACATGATTTATGCAAATCTTATTTACTTGGACCAAGACATCTTTTACTATGATTGGTAAAAGGCTAATATCTTAATTGACCTAATACATTTTGATGTGTATGGTGCATTAAGAAGCAATGCTAAAAGAAATTTTTATTATACTTGGTAAAACTATTCAAAAATTATGATTGGATCATGATGATGGATAATTAAACCGAAAATTTGACAGTCATCATTAAAGTTGTGAAATGGTTTCACAAATTAACTTCACTAAGAATATCATTCTAAATGATATGTCTGCGTGAAAGTATAAGAACCTTATTGGATATGGTTCATTAGATGATAAAGTCAAATTGATCTTCCATTATTAATTTTGGGGTTATGTATTTGAAACCGCTATGATTATACTAATCTGAATTCCAGCTTGAGAGGTTAAAAGATGAAAGAAAACTCGGTTTGCCTTTCGCAAAGATTTAAGATGGTGAGACCTTTTGGAAAGGAGTTGTCTGGGACACACTCACATTTAAATCTAATAAATATATTTTCATGGGATATCCTAAGGAAACTTGAGGATATAATTTTACTCATAAGAAACAAATGGTTTGTTGATTATGATGATACTTTTCTAGAGAAATGGTTTATCTCTAAAAGAATCAATGGGAGTAAAATGTATCTCGAATGGTTCGAGACCTAGAAAATATACATTTTAACCTAAGATGGAAGTTGAACAAGTTTTCACAAGGAGTCGTGAAAAGTCCGTTCAAAAGATATACAAGAACTTGCGTATGTGATAGGACACAATCTATTGCAAGAAATATTGGATATTTCGAAATAGAAAGTGTTGAGGTAAAGTTCATTTGGAATGAAGTATTTACCATCTATCAAAGATGCAATGTCAACTCCACATATTTAGATTAATGACTTGGAGTCATGAAATCTAAAAGGCAACCCATGTGTAATAATCAAGTTTGGAACTTGATCATTCTAACCTAAGATGTAAAAACCAAAGGAGAGGAATGAGTTTTCTTGGAGAAAATTTTACATGGATAGCAAAGAAATTTAATAGAATTCTCGTAGTCACATGTTCATATTTAGAATATGAAAATTGACAAAATGATGTCAAAACAAGTGTTCCTCAACGGGAACTCACTTAAGGATGTATTGGATACAACCTAAAGGTTTTGACAGTCAAAGAAAATTCTGATAAATTATGAAAGTTACAGAAATCCATTGGATGGATTAAAGCAAACTTGTGGGAGTTGGAATCTCCGTTTTGATAAATCAAAAGAGTTTGACTTGATGAACCTTGTATATACAAGAAGATTAGTGGGAGCATAGTGATATTCCTTAAATTAAATATGTGGATGACATATTGCTCATTGGAAACGAAATTCCTATACGTTAGTCTGAAAAGACATTGTTAAGAAAGTGTTTCGCAATAAAGAATATGGATGAAACTGCATATGTCCTTGGCATTAAGATCTATAGAGATAGATCAAAGAAGCTAATTGATTAAGCCAAAGTACATACATTGACAAAGTCATTAGAAGATTCCGCAAAGAAAATTCTAAGAGAGGACGGTTGTTAATGTTACATGGAGTTTTCTATGCAAAGACTCAAATGTCCTGAGACAAATGATGAGCATGAGAAGAATGAATGGGATGCAATTTGCTTCGGCAATTGGATCCATCATACCATGATAAGTACTAAGCCGGATATATCTAAATGCTTGGAGCATGACGAGTAGATATTAATCTGACAACCGGTGAGAATCACTGGATGGCCGTGAAACAATTCTTAAAGTACTTAAGAAGGACTAAAGATTTGTTTTGATCTATGGAGGGATGGAAGATGATCTCGTCGTATATGAGTACACGGATGCATACTTCCAAACTGACAAAGATAATAGAAAAATCGCAATCGAGTTTTATAACTAATGGTGAAGCTGTAAGGTGGAATGGTTCCAATCAGAGTACAGTCACTAATTCTATGACTAAAAATAAGTATATCGCTGCATAGGATGCTGCAAAGGAAGTTGTTTGGATTAAGAAGTTCTTTGGTGAACTTAAGATGGTTCCTAGTATTGCTAATCCAATAAACCATATTAGTGATAATAGTGGTGCTATTGATCAAGCAAAGGAACCAAGAGCACATCCCAAATCCAAACACATACTTAGGCATTCTCTTATCATTCGAGAAATCGTTGATAAGGGAGACGTACATATATGCAAAGTACCTACTAATGATAACGTTACGGACACACTAAACAATGGGACTTCCAAAAGCTAAGACATGATGGTCATGTTAGGTCCATGGGTATTGGATACCTAGGGAATTGGGCCTAGGGAAAGTGGGAGATTGTTGGTGTTGGTGCCCTAGGCACGTTTGTTGAACGTTGTAAGTTATCATGATAATAAAGAGATAATAGGATTATTATTGTGGCTCGTGTTTGCTTATAATACTCTCCGTCCCTAGAGCTTCTTAAGCACTAGAATAAAGGCTAAATGATCATGGGATGATCATGTTAGATTTATGGGTACTTGTTTGGAACAAGGTACTGGACATGACCCGCGGTATGAGATTTATGTCATGGTCGATGTCATATATAAATCTCATATTAGTTATGTCATTTGAATCCTTAGACATGAAGTTATTATAGTCTTCCACTTGATGAAAATTATGTTTGACATATTCAAACGCTGCCTTAACACGGTAGTTATAAAGGGTATGATTGGCATGATTGGATTCACGTAGGGAAGAATAATAAGCCAAATGGATTTGTCCCTCTTCGGAGAGATGTCAAGCTTGGGCCCCTCGAAGGAATAATGTTGGTGAAATGTTTGGCCAAACTCAAATGGATTGATTGGATCAATGTCATTTGGATTATCAACATATTCGGGATCGAGAAAAGTATTGAACAATACAAGTTGACTTGTTGACCATGACTTGTGTTCAATGACATCGTGGACAAAGGGATTATGACATGTTCTAAAAGGAATGCGAACTTGTATCTAGTTACACTATTTGGGTAGGTATGACGGTTTGCTAGAACCTAATCATATCTTATAGGTTCATGTTTGGGCTCATTGCCAACTTAGTGTAATCCTAGAGGGTCACACACAAATAGAACGAATCGTAAAGGACTAAATGGGAATTATGGAAAAATATCAGTGTTTGGCTCTGGCACGGTCGTGCGCCTTAAAATGGCACGGTCGTGCTATAAATCCAAACCAAGGCAAACCTGTCGACATGATTGGCACGACCGTGCCGAAAATGGGCGGCTGGGGAATTCGCGCGGACTAGATGGCACGACCGTGCCAGATTGTAGGGCACGACCGTGCCAGTCAAGTCGGCCAGAATTCCTTGTTGCCTAATTTGGTGACGGGATTTAGGTTTCCTATGTCCTTAAGGGTTAAGGATTATGACCTATTTAAGGATCCTTTCAGCAGCCATTAGACACATGATTATGTGTGCCTCCAAAGGGTTTTGGGAGGTTATTTTCTTGTTCTAAGATCCCAAAAGTGAAGAACAAGAATATTCATAATTCCATATAGTTCTTACAATTGTGAAAGCGTGTTTCATAATTTGGTCTAGCAACCAAGATCAAGTGTTCTTGATATTCGTTCGTGGTGTGGATACCGCTAGAGGGTGAAACTTATCATCTTCATAGTTCGTGATTCTTGCTTTGTTCGTGATCAAGATTTCAAGCCTCCATCGAATTCAAGGTTGCAAAATCAAAGGCATCAAGGGTTAGTATTCTAGTATTCATTATGTTGTATTTGACTTAATCATATGAATGGATCTATGGGCTTTGGGTTTCATAAATTTTAAATGCTTAATTCCGCTGCGCATGTTACTACGAAACCCAACATGCAGATGATGGGAAATAGTGAGTATCTGCTGTTTCTTCTACTGAAATGACTGGATCAGCAGCTGGTACTTGACCTGCAGGGTTAGAATTACTGGATTCACCTGTCTCATGAGCACTAGAAGCATTAGTACTATTTGGAGCCTTGTCAGACTCTAACAAATCATATTCATCAAAGGTTACATGAACAGATTCAACAATTTTCAAAAGTTTCTTATTAAAAACTCGAAAGGCCTTACTGTGTTTAGCGTATCCAACAAAGATTCCTTCATCAGCTTTCTCATCAAATTTACCTCTGTGCTCTTTACCGTTGTAAAGCACGTAACATTTGCAGCCGAATATTTTGAAGAATCCAATGTTGGAAGTTCTGCCTCTCCAGAGTTCATAAGGAGTCTTGTTATGGAATTTGTTGATGAGAGATCTGTTCTGAGTGAAGCAGGCGGTATTGATGGCTTCAGCCCAAAAATATTTCGATAACCTGGCTTCAGCAATCATGGTCTTACCAGCTTCAATGAGAGTTCTGTTCTTTCTCTCAACGACACCATTTTGTTGTGGTGTACCGGCAGCTGAGAAGTTGTGGTCTATGCCATGATCATCACAGTACTGAGCAATACCATTGTTCTTGAATTCAGTGCCGTTGTCTGATCTCATGCTGATGATATCGCTTTCTTCCTGTGTTTGTAGTAGTCTGAATAACTTGGTAGCAACGGCATAAGTGTCATCTTTGTGACTGAAAGTTTCCACCCAAGTATATCTAGAGAAATCATCTAGTACAACCAAGGTATATCTACTTCCCCCAATACTTGCTTTAGTTGTGGGGCCAAATAGATCCATATGTATCATTTGGAGGCACTTAGATGTTGACATGCAGGGCTTGCTTCGGAAGGATGATTTATGTTGTTTTCCAAGCTGGCAGGCCTTGCATTTCTTTGTTTGATCAGCAGACACTTGTGGCAGACCGGTAACCAGATTTGAGCCGGCAAGCTTGGATAGATATTTGAAGTTCAAGTGACTGAGTCTCTTGTGCCATAGCCATGAGTTCTCACTGATGTTCTTAGCTACAAAACAAACATTAGCAACACCAGTAATAGCACTTAAGTCTACTGCATAAATGTTACCTTTTCTTTTGGCAGTGAGAAGAGTTTCATTGGAAGCAATGTCTTTCACATAGCAACTGGAAGTAGTAAATACACATTGCATTCCTTTATCACAGAATTGTGATATAGATAGAAGGTTGTGTTTCAGACCATCCACAAGAGAGACCTTCTGTACAGTAACTGCACCTCTCTTGATGGTACCTATACCGATGATTTTTCCTTTGGCATTATCACCGAAAACCACTGGGGGACCTGATGCTTCTGAGATATCGGCAAGTAGATCTGCAAATCCTGTCATGTGTCTTGAGCAGCCACTATCTAGAATCCACAAATCCATGCTTGCACCAGTTGAGGCCATGAAGCATTCCTGAAATAAAACGGTATGCTTATGGTCCCCCTTATTCTTGGGTCCGAGGGTTAGTTCCTCTTTGGCAACCACATCTGGCCGCCACTAGAGGATGTAACCTCAGTGGGTCCAGATACGTGCTTCAAGAGGCATTCATGAGCCTTGTGACCATAATCAGAACAATTTGAACATCTCACTTGATTGATAGGCTGTGGAGTCGGTAGAACATCATTCTGTTTAGTCAGTGTATCGGCAGAACTAGGGAATTGAGCAGGCACAAACTTAGTAGGTTTAAAGCTGCTAGTATTGCCTTTCTTTCCATTCTGTTTACCTTTGGCAGTTACCTTTTTAGGCACTTGTCTATCGGCAGCAGAGGAGGTTAGATCGGCAGCACTTGCTCTGCTGATGTATTCACCAAGAATACCGTTATCGGCAGACTCAGTATTAGCAACCTTAACATATCTTTGTTTGTGCTTATCATTACTTTTGTTCTGGTTCTTAGGATACTTCATTGCCACAGCACTGTAAATTGGCTTAGCATCCTTATGCACTGAGTTAACGGGACTACATTCAACTTTCTCATCCTTTTTCTCAGTCGCACAAGTTTCAGTAGAGCTACTGCTGCTGGAATCAAATCCTAACCCAGATTGGTCCTTATATGACATTTGGGTCTGTAGGATTGTTTCAACAGCAACTCTAGATTTTGTGTAAGAATCAACAATCCTTGAGAGATGATTGTTTCTTTTCACAAGATCTTAGATCTGAGCTATCAATACTGCTACTTGGATTTTGAGATCCAGGTTTTCTTTCTTTAGAAGAACAGACTCAAGCTCATATCCTTTGAGAACATTAAGTTCAGACACAAGCAAGTCATTCTCTGCAGAAATTCTATTGAAATCAGCAGCCATCACTTTATGAACGCTACTCAACTTCTCATGATCAATAAAAAGTTCATCCATTGTCTCTACCATTTCAGCTTTGGATATTTCAGGAAAGGGATCAGCTAAAATTTTGGGGGCAGAGGTAATAGGTTTGGTAGAGAAGTCAGGTAGAGAGGAGATGGGTTTAGATAAGCTTTTGGCAATGCTAGGATGCTCGGTGAATGAGAATTTTCTGGTCATTGGTAAGGGTTTAGGTTTGATGGCAGTGAATTGAATAGAGTTACACTGACCATAGAGAGAGGTTCCCACTTGGTGAACTCTGTATCCATTTAGGTTCTCTGCTTTGACACTAATCTCTTTGAAGTGTGGTTGAGGTCTTCCAGTAGCTTCTTCTCTGACGGGAGATCTTGGAGGAGATGGATCTCGGTAGACTAGAGTCGGCAATGTGGATGTATCAGCATCTTCCAAGTCTAGGGCGACAAAGCTTACATCGGCATCTTCATCTTCATCGACATCTTCAACTGAGTCAGTTTCACACCAAACCGGCAAGGCCTTTTCTGTGCTTTCATCGGCAACAAAGCTTCGAGACTTGGGATGTCTCGTGTTGAATGACTTCCTCACATACTCATATTTTGGTTGAGGACATTTAGAAGCAAAGTGACCAGGTTTTCTGCAGTTGAAGCAAACAAGATCACCTTTGTTGTTCTTTCCGTCGGTAGCACTTGTTGATGGTTTGTTGTAACTTGCTGGTTTTTGAAAAGTTGGTGCGAATGATTTTGGTTGCTGGTAGTTTCCTTTCTGCATCCTTTTGAAGTCCTTAAACCTTTTGTAGTTCCTAGCGAAGGCGGCAAATTCATCTTCTTCCATAGGCTGTTCTGAGGTAGTTGCAGGGGTTTTGGAGCTGCAGGGTATAGGATGGGGATCTATAGGAGGGAATTTGTTTGAAGGGAAGGATATTTGTGACTGAGCTGATAGAGACAAGTTTTTGAAATTTTTATCGAGAACGTTAAGTTTTTGCAGTTCTCTCTCATACAGAAATAGACTAGATACAAGATTCTGAATAGAAGTCTTGTTCAAGTCTCTCACTTCTCTAACAGCGGTGACCTTGGTATGATACTCATTTCCCAAAGAACTTATAAAACTAATATTCAGGTCTTTCATAGTATAAATCTTTCCTAATGAAGCACATAAATTACTTACCTCGCAGAATCTGTCTTAGGCACTCCTTAGTGATTCACCATCTTGTTTCTTGAAGGATTCAAACTCAGCAATACAATCGTAGAGTCTGTTGTCCTTTACCTGCTCATCACCTTCAAAGTATGCAAGGAGCTTGTTCCAGCATTCTTGAGCCGTGGAGCACAAGTCAATGAGTTTATATTGCTTGTCGTCCAAACCACAAGAAATAATGTGGCATGCTTTTCCATCTAGGGCAGCTGAAAGTTTGTCGTCCTCAGTCCATTCCTCTCTTGGTTTCTCGACCAAGGTTTCTTCAATCTGAACATGGGTTTCTTGTTCAGTGTCACGATCAGCATGTTGTGTCAGCGGAGTGGAGGGAATAGGTCTATAGGTGGTTGAGACTTTTAAAGGAATGATTGGACCACCTTCTATGACCTTCATCAACCGATCATCGATTGAGTTCATATACTTTATCATACGAGATTTCCAGACACCAAACTCGTTGACATTCAACAACGGTATGGTAGTGATGTTAAATGACTGCATGATTTTTCCTGCCATGGTATCGGCAATACAAGCTGCAAAGCTTGGAAATTTCTTTCAAAATTCCAAGCTCTGATACCAATTGTTAGGCCCAATTGGTAGGAAAATAGGCTAGAGGGGGGGGGTGAATAGCCTTTTTAAAACTTTTACAAAGAAACACTTTTAAATGCAAAGTCACTTATCAGTTTGCAAACTATTATCAGTAAGCGCAGCGGGTAAAATATGACTTAGTTTTAACTCACACAAAATCAGTGTATAAAATATTTTCAGAGCTTAGTTTAGACACAAAGTTGTTTCTAAAAGTTCAATGCAGTTTCAAGAGATTGGTCAATGGAAATTACAATGAATCAGTACGAACATATGCAATCTGCCGGTGATAGAATTCCAACAGGCAATGATAAGGTAAGCAACAGAGACACAGGGATTTGGAGAGGTTAACAGTGTAAATACTGCTACATCCTCTACCAAGTTTGGTTAGAACTTGGATTTGGGTTAAGAGTACTATTAGATTTTTCTAGTCTATTACAAGCACGGCTTTGCCGGTATACAAAGACTAAGTTCTAGAAATTTCTAATGGATCGTAAAACAATTCTGACCAAGTGTATTTGAGCGGCAAGTTCAAGAGAACTTATCTCACTCAGGTGGGTGTGTGAATAACTTAAACAACGTATTCCTTATATGATCTAGTTCGGGAATACTAACAATGTTGTTTGAGTTGGTGCACAAGTGTATGTCCTATTAAATGATCTAATGATTATATGGACACAGAATGTTTGAGTCTTTAATGAATACTCAAAAACATTCAACTCTCTTCAATGCTCTATTTTCACCAACCTTCTTCAATGCTCCGAGTCCACTATTTATAAGAGGAGTAAATGTTTTGAGTCTTGTAGAAGAAGGCTTGCAATTTGAATATCCAGCTGGGTAGTTGAGGAGCATTAAATGCGGTATCTTTAGCATTAATGGCGAAGATATGTGGTACACGCATACTCGCAAAAGTCTGATGGGTAAAGACCCCTTTGTCTCAACCGGTTACCTGCAAAAAGCAAGTAGAGACAGAGTATAGCTAAAAGTAGCTATGTGTCAGACGGCGCATCAATCATTACAGAGCAGGTAAACTTCTTTTAGATAAAACAGTAAGAAAGGACAGGGACAATCAGCAAGGTTGACTTTAAGATGAAACGATGTAACCTGACTGACAGTACAGACTGTCTTTCTATATCGGCAAGTTGAGAATGGAGTTGATCGGCAACTTGTTTAGCAAGTTGATCGGCAACTTGTCGCATGTTTAAGAATAGAGTTGATCGGCAACTAGTTTACTGGTCTGCTGATTTGCTTCCTCTTGCTGGTTTGCCTTGTTTGAAGAGTTGGAATACACCTGTGCTGGTCACCAAGAATCCTAAGAGTACCTTACAAAGGTTCTAATAAAATTGGGGGATCCTAAGTGATAACTATGATTGGGATTAAGCAATTCTATGTCCTAAACATATATTTGATCAACAGGTTTCAGCATGTTCAGCAGCATCCCTAGCCCCGGTTGCACAAGTTGTTGAAAAGTCAAAGTCTGCAGCATGAAGCCAAACTAAGGTAGGTTTCTTCATGGTCTCTTCAATACTTGCAATCTGTTTTGTCATGATATCAAAATTTTCATCTAAGGCATCCATCCTGGTATCAACAGCTTGCAGCTTCAAGGAATAGAGATCATTGTTGGTCCTTATGAGATCTTGAAGGGCCAATTGATTTTCGAGAATTCCATTCAATTTCTCATTAAGCTGCTGATGCTTTGAAGAATCTTCAAACTTCTCGCTTACTCTCTCCCCCTTAATGGCATCAAGGTCTGTTTGAATTATGAAGAGGTGAGAGTCAAACCGCGATGAGGAGGCCATCTGATGCATTTGAATATTCCTAATCGCATCCACTAACTCTGCATTTGTGGCATTGAAGGGCAAAAGTGAATAGGTTGGAATTGAAGGAAAAGGCTCATCAGAAGGTGTATAATTAGGAATCATCATCATCATCATCATCATCATCATCAGACAATGAGATGGTATCAACGGTTTGAGGAGGAGAGGAAGACATGGCGGTTTTACCTTTCAAAATTTTATGGGCATCATCTAATGATTCACCCATTGAAACCCTAATTGCCATTTCCAACTCTAAAGGATCAAACTGTAACGGTTGGGAGAATGGAACAATGGCAGCGGTTTCATCTGGAGGGCTTGGACATAAAGTCCACAGTTGAGCCGGAGATAAAGAAATGGAAGGCAAAGGAGAGGCAAAATTTTTTAATAGAGTGGGATAGGATCTATGATCATACCGTAGAAAGAATTAAGAACAAAGGGTTGGGTCATTCATGACTTGGACTGCAATGGCTTCCAACATCTCATCTATAGCACCAAGTATAATCCCATCAACCACGGCTTCAATATCATCGGCTGGGAAAATGTAGAAGGAAAGGTTGCGGCCTGATTTCTCGGCTTGATGCTCGGCCTTAGCAGCAGATTTGGCATGCTTTTCTCTCAGTTTGTCAGCCTTGAACCGTTTTAGATAAGTTGCAATATCAGCAGCATGCTTCCTTTTCTTAAATGTCGGTTTTGGTGGTGAAACCTATGGTTGAGCCGAAGGTTGAATTGGAGATGATAGAACCGGAGATGGGGTTCTTTCAGGAGAATCAAAGTCCAGTTTTCGTTTAAGTACAAGAGAAGGAGAATCTTTAGATAGAGTTACTGCGGCTTGTTCACGCAACTGCCTTGTAAAACTGCCTTCTTGAGGCGAGCGATCCTTTTTGCCAAAGGCATTGCTGAAATCTACCTCACCAAGTAACCTGGTTTGCCAGTGAACTTCAAAGTCAGATTTCTTAATCAATATCCTTCTCTTTCTTAATGGTTGAACCTCAGGATTTTCTTCCTGCTCAGGTTCAACTGCTGCCTTAGACACCTCAGTCTGCTTAGGCAGAACCACAGCCTCAAACTCCTCATTTTGCATAAGCTGAACAACAGCCTCAAACACATCGGTTTGCTCAGGCTCAGTTCCGGTTTTAGAGAGGGTAAGACTTTGAAAATTTGTTCCAACTATTCTTTGGTAAATTGAACAGTGGAAGGTTTGGAAGATGATGATTTAAGTGGAGGTTCGGTATGAGAAGGGTCGGTTTGAAAGAATTCAGTTAGAATGGTTTTAGGTGAATGTTTAGGTGGGGATTGAGGTTTGTATTGAATAGATTTGGATTTTGCGGCTTTGAGTGCAGCTGCATCACGTGCAAACTGCATTGATTTTTTAACTGTCGGTTTGATGGGAGGAGATGGCGGTTTGGTCACTATCGGTTTGGATGAGGTTGGTTTAGAAAGTGTTCGGGAAAGTTTAATAGAAGGCATTGAGGGTTTTGAGGTAGGTTTAGGAACTGCATGTTTGGGTAATGGTTTGAGTAAGTCTTCCTTTGAGATTTTAGGAGGAATCACTACAGTCCCTTTCCTCTTTCTTGGCACTGCGGTTTCCTTGGGCAGAGCCGCAGTTCTAGATCATGCTGTAGGCTCCCCATCAACCGCATGCTCCCCCTTAGCCTGTGCAGCGGTTTCAGTAAGGCCACTCAACCCCAAATTTTCCAAAGTTTCATTCTGTGTCTCTTCTCTCATCAAAGTTGTAGCAGCTTGATCTGCAATGGCGCTCGCATACGGTTTCCCCGACTTGTTCAACCGCGCCTCTGGATATTGACCCCTTTGATTTTCAGGAAGAGGGTCTTCATTCCATGTGGCTTGAGCATACCTCTAGCCGAACTTCGTTCTGAAAGCATCAAACTTGGACAAACCAAAAATGGTCTTGTCGGCTGGGGCCATCCAGTACGAGCGGTTTGTGGATGACAACTTATAGATGTCTTTTTCTTGGTTGAGTAATTTGGTTAATAGCCTGCAGGGAGTTCTTATTTTTGACTTTCCTGCGACTTTGTCACTATTATGTCAGTTTAGAGCGTTCATCAGCTCATTCATCAAAATTTTAGGCCAATGCAGTTGCTTCCTTTGAAGATGGCCACACAATAATTGTATTGTTCAGTGGTGAAGTTGTTGTGATTGCCATTCTTGCACATCACTCCAGAATCCACTAGATCACACAAATGTGTCATAACCTCACCAAAATCCTTCTTGGTGGAATGTCTTGTGGAAAATGAATTCATCCCTATCAATTCCATAGTAGTGCTGTTCATCAACTCCGGTTTTGGACTCATGATTCCAGAAAATTCAAGTCCAGCCAGCACACCAATCTTGGTTGCAGTTAGGGTCACGGTCTTGCCACAAGCTTTTGACCTAACAGCATCCTCAAACTTTATTTCTCCAGTCTCCAAATCCCTTATCTCTTCACCTTTTCCGTTCAACAGTGCAGTGTTAGTTTTTACACCGTTCTCAAAGAACTCGGCACAAATAAGAGGCACAAACTTAGGTTCATCCAGATGAAACAACTGTTTGAGTTTTGACTTTGTCAGCAAATCCAAAAGCTTCCTTCCAACCGTGTCCTTTTTGAATTCATTCTCAAGTATTCTTGAGCCTGACACAAAGTTAGTAGGATCCTGGAAAAAAAAATCAAAGTTAGAAATAATTTGTGAAACTGCGGTTTGAAACAGTAAGAAAACCGTGCGGTTTAATCCAACTGATTTCACCAAGCGGTTCAACCAAATGGACAGACCTTGCGGTTTGAGTGAAGCTCACAAAACCGCATCAAAGGAATCCTAACAATGTAACTGTTGTGGGCAAATTTCCAAGTCGTTTACATCTTGATCTTATTTTTAGGATTGGAACATCTTGAGGGTCAGGTACATATTATGTGTAATTAATAATTCTGTTTTATTAATTATATTTGCAGGATTAAATCATGAACAACACGTTCCTATTAAAAGGGAAGCAAGCTTCAATGGCAGGATCAACCACTTTTCTCAAGGCTGAGAAGATGGAGCCCGAGTTTATAGGATAGTTTGTTATTGTTTTTAAATAGGACTCTTGTATGTAATTCTATTAAAACCAAACTTGGAGGAACACTAACACACACGCTCACAAACTACTTTGTACTCCTCCTCAGTTCAAAACAAAACAAGAAAATCAATACCCTCGTTCGGGTTGGAAGGTGCTCTTAATCACCTCCCGAGGTTTTTTGTCGGCGAGATAATTGTCTCAAGGGCTTTCCTCATTATATCCTTGTGCAATCTTGAATTCTGCAATTCTTGAGTTTATATTCCATTTAACCATCGATACCTTTAATCCGAAATCATCAATCTAGATTATATTCCATTGTTTTTTCTACCAAAACAGTTTGGCGCCCACCGAGGGGTATTTGGTTTTTAAAATTCATTGAGTTGTTACCAATTCAAGATGACTACTCAACCCATGATCTCCGGCATCGGCAAGTCGACCAGTTCCACCAGTGGTATTAATACGTCATCTGGGGGGCATCAGTCCTAGGACATCAATGGGTGGTTCTAGTGGATTGCCACCTCTTCCACCCGTGGGGACAGGCAAGAATCAAGTACCTCCCAGTCCAGATTCAGAGCTCAAGAACATGCTCATCCAGATGAAACACCAATTGGATCAACAAAACAAGAGTACATCCTTGATAGCTGACGCTTTGGTGAAGATGCAGAAGGAGCAGCAGGTCTTATCTGAGAGGATAGATTTAGTATTTCCCGTACGTCCCAGGATCCTTGATTTTGGCTCTGGAGCTAGCTCATTAATTTTCAATAAATGGATCCCAATGAGTTCAACAGTGAATGTGAAGACTACCACATCTCCAATGGTGACAACGTCTTCTATGATGTCAGCACCCGTTGCTCCCACTATCTTTGATTTGACGACAGAGTGAAATACCTATTCACCCCCCATGCTCAACATCTCTAGGACATCTCAAGGTGGCCCAATCTTCACCAGCAGCACGATCGTTAAATCTTTGGCTGATAATACCCATCCATTCGGTAACGTTAATTTTTCAAATGCTTTTGATAATACTACTCATGCTACTAACCCTTTTGCAGGTAACTATATAGCAAGTCAACTCCAAGAATTGATGGATTTGGTTATGAATGTACCTGGTGTCACTCTGCCCATCCAACAGGTCTCCCCAACATGTTAAAATCAATCACGTTTTGTACCGGCTATTGCACAAATTGACATCCCCAAAGACTTCAATATCCCAACTATGAAGTTATATGACAGAAGCAGCGATCCTGAGGAGCATGTCGCCCATTCTCAGGAGAAGATGGAGATTGTCAGAGTGCCTCTTCAGTACAGAGAATCTTGCCTGTGTAAAGGATTTGGCTTAACATTAGTGGGACCTACTTTGAAATGGTTGATCCGTCAACCACCAGGGTCTATCGGGTCATTTGCTTAGCTTGTCAACATGTTCAACAATCAATTTTCTTGTAGCAGACAGTTTGAGAAGCTCACCAGTGATCTTTACCGCATTATCCAACAACCTTCTGAAGCTTTGAAGGACTACGTTAACAGGTTCAACAAGGAAGTCTTGGATATCCTGTAACGACCCGAAAACTAGGCTCTATTTTATTAGTAATAACTAATTATTATTTATTTATTTGCTTAATTATTTATTTAAATTATTATTTATTTAAATATTTTGTGTGCATTTTATGTTCATCATAATTATGCTTAGCATTTTATTTGAGTCATTCGGGTTAGTGTAATATTGTTGGGTCTTAATAGTTAGTAGGGAGTGTAAGTAATTGTGTGTAGTGTAGAGGAGGGGCCTGAGTGTAAGTTTTGGAAATAATTCCCCTACTCCCCTCTTCTCCCTCACCTCCCTACTCTTTCACCCTCACTCTTTCATTTCTCTCTCCCAGCTTTCTCCCTCTCCATTTGTCAAGAAAAGGGTAAGTTTTCTTCTCTTCCTTCTCTCTTCTTTTTCTTCATCTTCCTCTCATAATCTCTTATTTCCTAAAACTTGAACCTTGTTTAGATCGTCGATAGGATCGTTGGAAGCCAAAAATATTTGAAATCCATCAACTTTGAGATTTATCAAGTAAGTTACTTTTCCCCCATTTTGATGATAAAATGTTCATCTCATGTTTATATGATGTTTGATGTGTTATATTTGAAGTTTGGTTGAGTTTAGAATTTATTTTGAATTTATTTGAGTTTTTGGGTAAAAATGGTGAAATCTTGAATGTGGGGATTTGGTGTTAGTTTGGATGATTAAAGGGTGTATTTAGGTTCCCTTTAGGTTGGATGTTGTTTAGGAGCTTTAGAAATGTATTGGGAAACTTTGATTTTGATAACTTTAGTGAAAGTTGTGTTTTGGTTCGAAAATGGTGAACCCAGGAAGAAATCTGGGCATTGTTCTTCTGGCACGGTCGTGCTCCTTTATTTGGCACGGTCGTGCCAATATTCACTTTCCCTCTCGAAATGGTTGGCACGGTCGTGCTCCTTTATTTGGCACGGTCGTGCCAATATTCACTTGCCCCTCGTCATGTTTGGCACGGTCGTGCCACTTTCTTAGGCACGGTCGTGCCAAGCTAAAATTCTGGTATATTCTTCCTTTTTCTTCTAAAACTGTTTCCTCCATAACTTTCTCATCCGGACTCCGTTTTTGGCGTGTAAACTATCGTTTCGAAGCTCTATCAGATTACTACAAGATAGTATAGGTTGTTCAGTTAAGTTATAAGTTTTATACTTTGGGATTTTATTGGGTGTTTGGGCATCTTATGATGTGTTCGTGGTTCTTCCAATCAAATTGATTTTCGAGTAAGACTTGGTCTAGGTTTTAGGCGATGTCCCATAGTACCTAGGGGGTTGTTATTGAACACTAAAGTGTAGGGTTTAGTCCAGTCGTGATCATGTTCTAATAAGGGTAACCTTTTGGATTCGTTTGGGTACTTGCGGTTTGATTAACCTTAAGGTGTATTCATTCTGATTTCCTACTTTGGAATTCCAGGTGTGATGAGATGGTTGAGTTCATAGTCCTAGTATATCTTTATGAGTAAATGTTTAGGGTCATTATGGTAATAGTCCTTGTACTATTTGTGAGCGACCGTTTGGGTTGTGTTCCTTATGAGTAACTTATGGGTATCATCTTTGAAATGTATCTGGTATGGTTCTTCTTTATGGAATTATCGTATTCTAATAATCATTGTTGTTGTGCTCCTTATGAGCAATTCCTTTTATCGTTGTCGTGCTCTTCATGAGAAACTCTTGTTATCGTTGTTGTTAAACTCTTCATGAGTACCCGTTGCATCTTTATGGTGATTTAATTGGTATGGTTCCCTACTTTGGAACCCTAAGTTGTTTAATTAAGCTAGTATTTATTACTTAGCATTTATTTGGAAGTCCAGCTGGTACTTTGTTAACATGATGTTTAGTGAGAGGATTATAATGGCTCCTGAACCAAGTCCTTTATAATGTTCTTCACTCGTTCCCGTTCCCCTTCTACTGGCCATAGTTGGGATGATGTTGAACTCCCTTTGGTGAGTATTATAGAGTTTGGGTAATGACTTCGTGTCATGTACCCCGTTCCCGTTATCGTTCATCGATTATTGGTTGTTGGTTGGTTCTGACCGGGGTCCTCTTCAGTTGTTATGCTACCGAGGTTCTCTCCAGCTGGTTATGCTGCTATGGTCGATGGGTTATCGGTGATCGGTTATTGGATATCGGTTTCTGAACCGGCTTATTTAGCTCTTGATGCTGTTTATTGTAGCGGCTCTTCGATGCGGTTATGTTAATATTGATCAGATCGATTCACCCTTTTGGGAAACCTTGGTTCAGTATCCTTTGTTACTTGTTTATTTCCGCTGCTATCTGTTAATTGTTATTTGCTATGTGCTACGTGAGATTATTATTATTGGTTATTGCACATTAGCATGTCATGTAGTTGCATTAGTAACTTACTGAGATTTATTCTCACCCCGTTTCTTGTTTCAAATTGTTTTCCTTAACCCCCCCCCCCCAGGAGGAAAAAGGATTAGGATTCGCGGATCGAGGAGGACGTCGAGAGGATTGAGATTTTGGGGTAGGTTGTTATGGATCGGTTTACATTATTTAAATGTATAACCTTTTGGGGATAGTTTTACCATCAATGACGTCATTAAGATTTGTAATCTTTTGTATTTTTTGGGGTGAGCTTGCGAAGCTTATTCTAGTAGTTTGTTGTTGTTGTTAAGCTGGGATTTCTAAAACTTGTTTTAAACATTTTGGGTATAAAAATGGAATTTTTATCTTCATTATTTTGGTGTATTGTTGTAAGTCGACGTCCAGCTCGCAATCTCGGGCCCGCGGGGTTCGGGGTCGCGACAGTTGGTATCAGAGCTATGGTCTAGCTCTATGTATAAGTATAGGTGGACTAGAATGACCTAGGAGGGTAGTTGTGTGCGGAGTGAGTAACGGTTGATGTTTTATGCAGGTAATTGTTCTCAATGGCTAGAAGAAGAATGGGTGAAGGTTCTAGTGGGGCACAGAATCAGAATGACACAAGGGAAGAAGCACGTGCTATGTTCCAAGGAATGTTTGAGGCCGCTATGAAGGCCATTCATGATCAAGGGCCACGAGAAGAACATGTGGCACCACCGAGATATGGGCTAGAGCAATTTCTGAAATTGAAGCCAAAAGAGTTTGACGGTGAGCCGGATGTAAAGAAGGTTGAGATGTGGATTGAGTCTATGGAGAAAATTTATGATGTGTTTGGGTGCACGGACGAGGATAGGGTCCGGTTCGCGGCTTATAAGCTTGTGGGTGCCGCCGAGCATTGGTGGAGAGGGGTTAAAGCTAGTTGGGATGACACTCACACCGTCTATGCATGGGATTTGTTCGTGCGGAAGTTCAAAGAGCATTTTATCCTGGTAGTGGACCAGAACCGAAAGGAGATCGAGCTACTCAACTTGGAGCAAGGTTTGTTGTCTATAGCTCAGTACTCGGCTAAGTTCATAGAATTAGCCCGGTATTGTGACTATCTTGTGCGGACCGAGGAGCAGAAAGCCATGAGATTTATCCGGGGTTTGAAGACGTCCATCCGTACTCAGCTTATAGCCCAGAGGATTGTGACATTCCAGGATGCGGTGGACCGAGCCTATTTGATTGAGCAAGATATTAGGGAACACAAGAGGACGACCGAGGTGGCCAACCCGAGCAAACAAGGAGGGCAAGGCAAGTCACAACCGCAGCGATCGGATAACCGAGATAACTCTGGACGGCAGCCGATGGTGAGAAATCGAGGTACAAATCAAGGGACACGAAATGGGAAGATCTGCAGCTATTGTCAGGGGGAAGGACACTCAGAAGACAAGTGTTGGAAGAAACAAGGAAAATGTGTTAATTGTGGTCGGTTTGGGCACTTTGCGAGAGACTGTACTAAATTCAGATATCAATCATCGGGAAGTGAAGCTGGTACTGCACAGGGTCAGAAGAGAGATGCTTCGGGGAACCCTAAGGTATAGGGCAGAGTAATTGCGATCAATCAGTACCCCCCCCAGGTAACGGATAATTTCAGGAGGTATTATTTTGCGTCGTGAGAGCGAGCGCGTGCATTTTAGGATCATCGCATTTATGTGTTTCTGTGCATTAGTTGCATTTATTTCTTCTGAGTCCTTGACTTATGTGTTGTAGGTGTCTACTCCTAAGGAGGAGTTTAGGGTATCTGATGAAGTCTTATGTGCTTATGATGTGCTTAAGCATGGTTATGTCTCACCTGCTAAATTAGCCATGTTGCTATTACAAGATTTTGATGTTACTATTGCTTTAGTCTATTGTTGTAGGGGGATTGTTATATTCTCCATTCCTAATTTCTTAAAATTGTTGAGACCGTTCCTTTGGGTAGAATTACTCACCTTTCCTTATATGGGATTAGAATATATAACTTAAGTGGGTGACAATGGGATGTCTATACCAATTATTGGGTGTATTTATCGTTTGTTAAAAATTTCTATTTTATTTCTGAATAGTACCTAGTATTGGGGAGAACCTTGGGTTAAATTGAGTTGTTATAGTACAAGGTTGTAGTGCTAATATTTAGATCAATGTCCTTATGGCATCGGTTGGGTTATAAGAGTTGAAGATTCAAATTGAGGATTTCTGGATAGGAGATTTTGTTTACTTGTAGTGCATCTACGTGAGCGCATCGGAATTGGATAGTATGAGGAAAAGCATGGTGTGTTATGGGATATGAGTATATTATGGAAGTTATAATCATCGATAGTGGTGAGCGCGTAAGTTTGAAAGGACTAAGCACATTTCGGGAGAGTAATAAATTGCGAGCTATATCAAAGGCATTTTGAGTTTTAGTTAAAGGGGTGTTCTATGGTCCTAAATCTTGTCTTGGTGGCATTTCTTATTTTGGATTATAAGTAAGTGAAGAAAGTTGAGTATAAATACTCGGGCATATTAAAGAATACTATGATTTGGTATTGGGTCAGTTGGAAGGTGACTAGCTAATTGGTTTATTATGATGGTAGTACCATTGAGCTTAAATATATTAAGTTAATAAAGGTATGCGTGAAAGATTAACGTGGCTTAGCTATTGAGGATTTGAGATTTGGTGACTTCCTTGGATATATGAGCACAGATTAATAACTAAAAAGGGAGCTAGAGGAAATCCCTTGAAGATAAAATTTAGACCATTTTCGGACTATTGAGTATTCGTAATTATTTTAGGCTTTCAAGGATTGGAGTGTTATGACGATGACATTATGGCGTAAATTTAAGTGAACATTTTGTATTAAAATTTTGGGTTTACATTACACCTTTAGTTTAAAGTGCTACCTAGAGCGAGAGCACTATAATGGGAATCCTTAGAGATATAGCCTTTGATGAATATTGTGGAAATAGAAATTTCTTTAGCCTTTTATATTTTAAAAGCTAATTTAGCTCGAGATGGTAAAGTTTTGAATTTCTGGGGAATACTACTAAGTATGCGATTTACGAAAGGAAACACCTTTGCAGTGTAATTAAGGTTATGAATAAGGTGAGCTTGGGATATCTCGAGAGTTATGATTGGGAGCAATTGGGATTCCCCAATTTTGATTGTGGATTCTAATTAGTAGTGAAGGTTATGATTGAAGGAAGTTATGTGCGAGAGGTCGTGGTATCGTGAACATTATTTAAGGTTACTACGTGATGGTTTAGAATGGACAATTGAGGAATTTGAGAATAGGCGGAACTATCATATCCGTAGCTATTTGGTCTTTCGGGTAAGTCCCGTTAAAATTCGGGTCGAATTTTCTTTAAGGGGGAGTGAATGTCACGACCCGAAAACTAGGCTCTATTTTATTAGTAATAAATAATTATTATTTATTTATTTGCTTAATTATTTATTTAAATTATTATTTATTTAAATATTTTGTGTGCATTTTATGTTCATCATAATTATGCTTAGCATTTTATTTGAGTCATTCGGGTTAGTGTAATATTGTTGGGTCTTAATAGTTAGTAGGGAGTGTAAGTAATTGTGTGTAGTGTAGAGGAGGGACCTGAGTGTAAGTTTTGGAAATAATTCCCCTACTCCCCTCTTCTCCCTCACCTCCCTACTCTTTCACCCTCACTCTTTCATTTCTCTCTCCCAGCTTTCTCCCTCTCCATTTGTCAAGAAAAGGGTAAGTTTTCTTCTCTTCCTTCTCTCTTCTTTTTCTTCATCTTCCTCTCATAATCTCTTATTTCCTAAAACTTGAACCTTGTTTAGATCGTCGATAGGATCGTTGGAAGCCAAAAATATTTGAAATCCATCAACTTTGAGATTTATCAAGTAAGTTACTTTTCCCCCATTTTGATGATAAAATGTTCATCTCATGTTTATATGATGTTTGATGTGTTATATTTGAAGTTTGGTTGAGTTTAGAATTTATTTTGAATTTATTTGAGTTTTTGGGTAAAAATGGTGAAATCTTGAATGTGGGGATTTGGTGTTAGTTTGGATGATTAAAGGGTGTATTTAGGTTCCCTTTAGGTTGGATGTTGTTTAGGAGCTTTAGAAATGTATTGGGAAACTTTGATTTTGATAACTTTAGTGAAGGTTGTGTTTTGGTTCGAAAATGGTGAACCCAGGAAGAAATCTGGGCATTGTTCTTCTGGCACGATCGTGCTCCTTTATTTGGCACGGTCGTGCCAATATTCACTTTCCCTCTCGAAATGGTTGGCACGGTCGTGCTCCTTTATTTGGCACGGTCGTGCCAATATTCACTTGCCCCTCGTCATGTTTGGCACGGTCGTGCCACTTTCTTAGGCACGGTCGTGCCAAGCTAAAATTCTGGTATATTCTTCCTTTTTCTTCTAAAACTGTTTCCTCCATAACTTTCTCATCCGGACTCCGTTTTAGGCGTGTAAACTATCGTTTCGAAGCTCTATCAGATTACTACAAGATAGTATAGGTTGTTCAGTTAAGTTATAAGTTTTATACTTTGGGATTTTATTGGGTGTTTGGGCATCTTATGATGTGTTCGTGGTTCTTCCAATCAAATTGATTTTCGAGTATGACTTGGTCTAGGTTGTAGGCGATGTCCCATAGTACCTAGGGGGTTGTTATTGAACACTAAAGTGTAGGGTTTAGTCCAGTCGTGATCATGTTCTAATAAGGGTAACCTTTTGGATTCGTTTGGGTACTTGCGGTTTGATTAACCTTAAGGTGTATTCATTCTGATTTCCTACTTTGGAATTCCAGGTGTGATGAGATGGTTGAGTTCATAGTCCTAGTATATCTTTATGAGTAAATGTTTAGGGTCATTATGGTAATAGTCCTTGTACTATTTGTGAGCGACCGTTTGGGTTGTGTTCCTTATGAGTAACTTATGGGTATCATCTTTGAAATGTATCTGGTATGGTTCTTCTTTATGGAATTATCGTATTCTAATAATCATTGTTGTTGCGCTCCTTATGAGCAATTCCGTTTATCGTTGTCGTGCTCTTCATGAGAAACTCTTGTTATCGTTGTTATTAAACTCTTCATGAGTACCCGTTGCATCTTTATGGTGATTTAATTGGTATGGTTCCCTACTTTGGAACCCTAAGTTGTTTAATTAAGTTAGTATTTATTACTTAGCATTTATTTGGAAGTCCAGCTGGTACTTTGTTAACATGATGTTTAGTGAGAGGATTATAATGGCTCCTGAACCAAGTCCTTTATAATGTTCTTCACTCGTTCCCGTTCCCCTTCTACTGGCCATAGTTGGGATGATGTTGAACTCCCTTTGGTGAGTATTATAGAGTTTGGGTAATGACTTCGTGTCATGTACCCCGTTCCCGTTATCGTTCATCGATTATTGGTTGTTGGTTGGTTCTGACCGGGGTCCTCTTCAGTTGTTATGCTACCGAGGTTCTCTCCAGCTGGTTATGCTGCTATGGTCGATGGGTTATCGGTGATCGGTTATTAGATATCGGTTTCTGAACCGGCTTATTTAGCTCTTGATGCTGTTTATTGTAGCGGCTCTTCGATGCGGTTCTGTTAATATTGATCAGATCGATTCACCCTTTTGGGAAACCTTGGTTCAGTATCCTTTGTTACTTGTTTATTTCCGCTGCTATCTGTTAATTGTTATTTGCTATGTGCTACGTGAGATTATTATTATTGGTTATTGCACATTAGCATGTCATGTAGTTGCATTAGTAACTTACTGAGATTTATTCTCACCCCGTTTCTTGTTTCAAATTGTTTTCCTTAACCCCCCCCCCCAGGAGGAAAAAGGATTAGGATTCGCGGATCGAGGAGGACGTCGAGAGGATTGAGATTTTGGGGTAGGTTGTTATGGATCGGTTTACATTATTTAAATGTATAACCTTTTGGGGATAGTTTTACCATCAATGACGTCATTAAGGTTTGTAATCTTTTGTATTTTTTGGGGTGAGCTTGCGAAGCTTATTCTAGTAGTTTGTTGTTGTTGTTAAGCTGGGATTTCTAAAACTTGTTTTACATTTTGGGTATAAAAATGGAATTTTTATCTTCATTATTTTGGTGTATTGTTGTAAGTCGACGTCCAGCTCGCGGTCTCGGGCCCGCGGGGTTCGGGGTCGCGACATATCCCCAACCTCGATATGGCTACAGCAACAGAAGCGTTTAGAATGGGCCTGAAAAAGGATTCCCCATTCTATGAAGAATTGGTGATGAACCCTTACAAGAAAATGGAAGATGTACGCAACAGGGCATTAAGATTCATCAGACTTAAGGAAGAAAAGATGCAGCAATCAAAGGCCTCTGGAAAAGCGTCGACATATGATAATCTAGACAGGAAGATTGAAACATCTCACTAGAGGCAGAACAGATCCAGACCTTATCACAGAAACGATCCTGATAAGATCAATTCTATTGAAGATGAAGACTAGAATAATACTCAATGTCCAAAAATTTCTGATTATTGTTTTTCTGTTGATGTTGCAGGAATCTTGTGCACCATAAGGCAATGACCAATGCATCGTGATGAGGATCCAGAACATTTTCCCGATCTTCTTCTTTGAAGGTGATGACGTCTTGAGAGATCAACTTTGAGGTCTTCTTCTGACTTTTTCGCTTATCATCCTTGGAGTCCTTGGCATGTCGTTTAGTTGCAGAATAAGAAGTACCACAAATAACAGAACCACCACTAATAACATTAATTACCTTAGTTACCGGTGGAGTAGAAGGTGGTCTCTTGGGAACTGCTTTGTTGTTCTTTGTCTTGTTCTTTCTGTGGCTGAGGAGTTCTTTGAGGTACCCCTTGGAAAGCAGGTAGCTCAGTTCTTTCCTCAAGGCGATGCAATCTTCAGTAAGGTGTCCAAAATCTTCGTGGTAGGCATACCACTTGGATTTATCCTTCCATCCTGTAGGTTTGTCATTCTTCCTGGGCCACCTTGCTTTGTCAAGGTGAGGCGAATTCTGGTAGATGGGGGAAGTTCCGTAAATCTTCTCACAGTAGAGGCCTTGAAAGAGATGAACATCCCAATGGATAATGTAGTCAAAAGAACTTCAGTTCTTGTGGGCTTTAGTGGAGAAACTAAAGACACTATGGGGAAAATTATGCTCCTAGTATATGTTGAAGGTTTTAATTCTATGGAGCGATTTTCTGTGATCGACTGTGCAACGAGCTATAATGTTATCTTGGGTAGACCCTGGATACATGTGTAGATACCCCGGGGGCCACGGCTTGGCTAGAGCGCGTGAGTTACCCTAGGATGTCTATTCATGTTTTAGAGTCGCCACCTATGTTTTAGAGGAACATAAGAAAAACCTAATGTTTATAGCCTAAGTTTGATTACGAAAACAGAGATTCTTTGTTATGAGGTTCAGGGGTTAGGTTACGAGATGGGAAGTACTTAAACACCCATCTCGCCCAACTAAAGTTGGTCTTGCTTGATCAAAATCTACATAAGTGATGAAATGTTCTTCTTTTTCTTGGTGATGAAAAGGGGATTCAAAAAGAGGTGTTTGGAATGTAGGGAGATGCTCCGTGACTAGCTTCAATGAAGTGAAGTAGTCTTTGGTGTCATGTCCCAAAAATGTTTGGGTGATTGGAATTTTGATTAAAGTAAAAGAAAGAGAAGAGATGACGTAGAAAATGAGAGAAAAGAGTAGTCTTTTTACCTATACTTCAAAGAACTTCAAAGACTCCTTCAAGAGGTTCTTAGGAAAATGCCTTGTAAGTATTTGTGTATAGTTTTTGTTAATGATTCAAATCTTCCTCCTCTACAATGTTGAATTAGAGGGGTTTTTATAGGTAAATACGGTGTGTTTTTTGTGCCAAAACCAAGTCACAAAGGTCAGTTTCCCGGGAAAATCCTGTTACTTCTGTAACTGACGCCCGGGTGCGCGCGCCTCCTGCTTTGGTGGCGGGATGTGCGCGCCTCTGGCCCAAAAGGGTGAAAGCCCGCACCTTGGAGATGGAAAAAATGACAGAATGGACTAGAAAGTCAGCACTGTTATTCAGTTTGGTCCCTGGACTTAACGAAGTCAGTCATGAACTTAACGGAAGTAAAAAAAACTAACGAGAAATACTTAAAATAGGGAGAAACATAAAATCAAATGCGCAATCGGGGTGAGCAGTCTAAGGCGGGGTGTCTACAGAGCCCCTCGGCGATGTGCATTGCAAGGCAAAACGCGTCGACGAAAGAACAAAACATCCGCCGAGGACATCACCAGGAAAAAAGCAAAGACTCGATGAAAACAAGAATCTTGAATTTACAAGAGATAGGAGTGCGCTCCCAGTGTGAGCGGCTTTTGCTGATACTAGGGGTGCGGTGATAGAAATTGGCCCACCGTGGCCAAAATTTAGAGTCCGTATAGAGGATTTGGAGGGATTGGAGAGTCTGCCTGCAGATGTAGAGGGACTCGAAAGTCTACCTGCTGATTTGGAGGGACTGGAGAGTCTGCCTGCCGATGTAGAGGGACTCGAAAGTGTGCCTGCTAATGTAGAGGGACTCGAAAGTCTGCCGGCTGATTTGGAGGGACTGGAGAGTCTGCCTGCCGATGTAAAGGGACTCAAAAGTCTACCTGCTGATTTGGAGGGATTGGAGAGTCTGCCTGCTGATGTAGAGGGACTGGAGAGTCTGCCTGCTGATGTAGAGGGACTTGAAAGTCTGCCTGCTGATGTAGAGGGACTCGAAAGTCTTCCTGCTGATGAAGAGGGACTGGAGAGTCTGCCTGCCAATGTAGAGGGACTCGAAAGTCTGCCTGCTGATGTAGAAGGACTCGAAAGTCTGCCTGCTGATGAGGAGGTGATTTCAGTGGTTCACCGCGGACCAAATTTTTCTATTTTGAAGCTGTGTTTTGATGTACACTGTCTGGAGTAGCGTTTGCAGTTGACTTTTGCGGGGTACGGGCACAGTTGACCGCAGACCGGGAAAATGTCGAGATTGACTTTGACTTTAAAGACGCACCCTACTTTTAATTTTAGTGGGAGTTTCTCTCTTATTTCGATTTAGACATGCCTTAGGGGCGAACCGAATTAATGTATGCCCAAATGTGTCTCCAAGGGCGGAGTTGCCGTGACTTTGATGAAGAATGTAGATCCTTGCTGATTTTGGGAGCGTCTGGACTCTGTTTCTGCATGATTTCTTCTTCTGACAGGGGTCGGCCGAGGCACTTCTGAAGTGGGAGGCGGGCGCCTCAGATGGCGGATGTGGGATGCGCGCACTTCCCAAGTGGGTGTCGGGAGGTGCGCGCTTCTGGGGAGCGAATTTCGAGACTTAATATTTGCTGGTCAAAAGATCCCCAACAACTATAATATCAGCCTCTGTTCGAACACCTTCTTCCAACAGCTCTTTTCTACCATTCTTGAACATCTTTTCTTTGCTCAATTTAGATTGTGATCCACTTTTTCCATGGCCTCCAATTTTTTCACCCTTGAATCCAAGGTTATTGGTGAATATGAGAAGGATTTGTCAACTTTTGTGTACTCTTTCAAGACCCACCCCAAGAAAGATTTTGTAAAAGACTTTGGATTCCGCATTCTCTTTACATTACGGACGTTGAAGCCAGACTGGGATTTATTGAAGGCCGCTGCAGCTTTTTGGGATTGTGACAGCCACACCTTTAACTTTTCGGCAAATTAAATGGTGCCGACCGTTGATGACTTTGGTGCCATTCTTGGCATGCCGCTGGTGGGTCAAATTGCCATCCCCAAATATCATCGTGGAGTGATAGATTCTTTATCTGACTTGTTGAACCTTCCCATCAGATATGTGAGGGATATGTTGCATGGTATCGTGGTAGATATAACCGAGCTGCCGATGTTTTTCAGCTTGCATTCGAAGGACATGTCGGTTCAATCTTTCAAGAGGAATGCCGTGGCAACTTGTCTCTTTAGTGAGGTTCTTTTCGTTACACAACTCGGAACAGCAGATGCGCAGTTGGCCGAGATTATCTTGCAGGCCAATGAGCAACAATTCAGTATAATCCCTCTTATAGTGGGGGCGACCTTGCATGGATTAGATGAGTTGTACCGGACGGGCGAGATGAGACGAGGAAGCCCCTTGCTTTTGACCATATGGCTTCGGGAACACTTCAGGATTTATTCTCCGGAGGATTATCTATCTCCTTTTGCTGTTCACAGGAGAAAGCTGCTAACTCGGGATTTATCTGAAAATGGTTGGAAGACATTCCTTGCGTCTCGGTTATCGGCTGACATTGAGTGGTGTCCTCCTCCTTGGGGTCTCCGTCCTTTTATGGAATGGACCTTGGGTTTTGAGCAAGTAGTCTTACCCGGCTTGAGAGACTCTTCAGTTTACCATCCGGATCGGGTTTTGAGGCAGTTCGGTCGCCAACAGATTATTCCTTTCCCGAGGAGTGGGGTATTCCGTCCAGTTTCATATATGGGTCCGGACTTTTCAAGAGAGCTTCAGTCAGCTTGGGGAGATGATCGCCATCGGTGGGCTTCTGGCCCTATTCATTGGGGTAGTATATTTCTTCCCTAGAGTTATCTGGATTATCTGTTTGGCACCCTTTATCGCGGAATTACTTGGGTTAACGTGCTTCGCACTGAGTTGCTAGGAAAGGACTTTGAGCCCAGCAGTGCTTTGAGATATAGGGAGGCTGCTGCTGATTCTTGCAACATTTTGGCTGACCCTTTTGGCAGTCATTTGGATAACTTTTACACTCGGAGGCGTGTTGTTGCTCAGAAGATTTCAGTCCACCTTAGTGTTCCTAGACCTCCCAAGAAGAGTAGGATTGAGAGCTGCTCGGGTGGCCCTTCGAAAGCCAAGAGAAAATTAGATTTTTCCTAGTACCCTAAGATTGCAATTAAGTAGACCACTTGTTTAGGATTTAATGTTTTATGTCTTTTATTGCTCAATATTGCCCATTGTAATGGTCAAAGTAATTCAAGAGTTGAATAAAAATTGCATCTTGTTACAACGTGATTGGGTAAAAATTATTGTTTTAGACCGCACCCGAAGGTTGCCTACGTTCCTCTCGTAGAGAGGCTCAGGTCTCCGTAGTTCAAACAAATGAAGACCTTTTTTTTGTGTGTGCACCCTGTTTTTTGCCTAGACCGCCCTTTCGGGTTTTCAATCTAGCAGGCTTCTTTTTTGCACTTGCTCTAATTTTTGCCTAGGCCTCCCTTACGGGTTTTCAACCTAGCGAGCGTTTTTTTAATGGTCTTTATTTGTTAAGCGTAGAACTTCTTGAGCTTGTCGAGATTGACCTCCTTTGGCAATTGATCCCCATCCAAGTCTACGAGTCGGACTGCACCGCCGCTTAGTATATTCTTGACCACATAGGGACCAATCCATCGAGGTCCCCATTTCCCAAGGGGATTCATGGCATTGGGGGGATATTTTCTTAGGACCAAGTCTCCCACTTTGAAATTTCGGGGCTTCACCTTCTTGTTGAAAGCCCTTGCCATTCTTTGTTGATAAGCCTTTGTGCGTTCAAACGCTCTTAACCTCTTTTCGTTGAGTAGGGCTAGTTGCTCATATCGACTTTGAATCCAGTCAACCTCGTTGACTTGGTTCTCGAGTAAGACCCATAGAGAAGGAACCTCGAGTTCGACCGGTAGTACCGCTTTAGAGCCATAACTAATGAGTACGGGGTTTCTCCCGTTGCTGGCCGTATTGATGTGCGGTAGCCCCACAATGCTAGTGGTAATTTCTTGGGCCACTCCCTTCCTGTTAAAGCCATTTTTTGTATGATGACCTCGATTGTCTTATTTGCTGCTTCCACCACTCCATTTGCTTGGGGACGATACGGGGATGACTTGTGCTTGGTAATTTTGTAGTTAACCAAAAGTGTATCCATTTATTTCTCAAAGTGAGAACCATTGTCGGAGATGATCTCATGAGGAATACCATATCGGCACATGATGTTGTTCTTCACAAATTCAGCCACTTTCTTGGCATTGAGAATTCGGTAAGCTTGTGCCTCGACCCATTTTGTGAAATAGTCCACGGCCACAAGGATGAATGACTGTCTGTTTCTCCCCGTAGGATGGACTTTGCCGATGATATCTATGCCCCAACAAGATAATGGCCAAGGTGTGGTCATGTTGTACAGTTGTGACAGTGGGGCATACTGCAGATTAGCGTGGAACTGGCACTTGGCGCATTTCTTGACTTTTTCTATACAGTCTTGTTCCATTGTAGTCCAATAGTAACCAATACGGAGTATCTTCTTGGCCAACATATTCGCCTTCATGGACTTCGTGCATGATTTCTTGAGCTTCGGACTCGTTTGCACATAAAAGATTGATCCCTTGATGATATCTCTTCTAGACTCGGTTTCCAATAAACACATATTTGGCGGCTAGCTTTTGTAGGGCTATTCGGGTTTTCCTATTGCTGTTCTCGGGAAAGGTGCCGTTGTTGAGAAAATTCATGATGTCAGTGTACCACGGGGGGTTATCTTGGACTTCATTGATCTCAATGTTCATGCAGTATGCCGGACTGGTCCTTCTTGAAATTTTGAAGGGTTTCACCATTTTTCCTTTGGGCATCTCAACCAGTGAGGCTATAGTAGCCAAAGCATCGGCAAAGCGGTTCTTGTCTCTTGGCAAATAATTGAACGTGATGTCTTAAAACTGTTCAACCAATTCCTCGAGGTGTTGACCATACTGTTGGAGGGTCGGGTCTTGGATCCGCCATTTACCCAATGTTTGATTGATAAGGAGGAGGGAGTCACCGAATACTTCTAGCTCTGTGACATTTCTTTCTAGGGCTGCTTCTAGCCCTGCTATGCATGCCTCATATTCGGCAATATTGTTGGTAGCTTCGAATTCAAGACGAATGGCAATCGGAGTGTAGATGTCCTTTGGATCGACGAGCAACATTCATATCCCATAACAATGTTTATTGGCAGCGCCATCGAAAAAGAGTTGCCACTTATTTTCCTCGGATGTAGTGCAAACCAAGTGCTCGTCGGGAAACTGTAAGTCCTCCTCCTTCACTTTGTCACGCGGAAATTTAGCAAGCTGATCACTGAACACTTTCCCCCTGATGGATTTGAGTGTGACGTAAGTGATATCATAGCCAGCGAGCATGAAGTACCATTTGGCTATCCTTGTCGACATAAAAGGCTTCTCGAAGATGTAGCGGAGCGGGTCCACTTTTGCTACTAACTTGATCGGAAAGGCTTCCATGTAATGTTTGAGCTTTTGAGTAACCCAAACCAGTGCTGGACATGACTTCTCCAAGACGGAGTAGTTCCTTTCGCCACCTTGAAATCGGCAACTGACAAAATAAATGGCATTCTCCTTTGTGGAGTCTCGTTGCTCTTGTTCTAGCATAGCCCCAAGGGCTTTATCGTTCACTGTGAGATAGAGCAAAAGAGGCTTCTCCTTGTGAGGTGGAACCAAGACTGGGGGGCATGTCAAGTAATGCTTCACTTGGTTGAAAGCTTCTTGGCAAGCGTCGGTCCATTCCAGAGCCACATTCTTCTTGAGTAGCTTGAAGATTGGATCACACATGGAAGTAAGCTGGTGCAAAAACCGACTGATGTACTGAAGTCTGCCCATGAAACCTTTGATTTCTTTCTATGTCCTAGGAGGAGGCATATCAATGATTGCCTTGATTTTTGAGGGACCTGCTTCAATTCCCCTTTCAGTGACCATGTAGCTAGGAACCTTGCCTCGAATAACCCCAAAAGTACACTTTGCGGGATTGAGCCTTATCTTGTGTTGTCGAAGCCTTTCAAAGAACTTGCGGAGGTCGATCAAATGTTGACCGTCGGTCCCCTTCGAGTGGATGATCATGTGGTCCACATAGACCTCGATCTCTTTGTGAATCATGTCATGGAACAAGTCTGTCACGGCCCTTTGATAAGTAGCCCTAGCGTTCCTTAATCCAAACGGCATAACTGTGTAGCAAAAGGCGCCCTACGGTGTTGTGAAAGCAGTCTTGTGTTGATCCTCCTCGGCCATAAGAATCTGATTGTACCCAGCAAAACCATCCACAAACGAGCGGACCTCGTAGGCAGCAATGGAGTCGACTAGCATGTCAATGTTTGGTAGTGGAAAGTCATCCTTTGGAGAAGCTTTGTTCAAATCCCAGAAGTCCACACAAACACGAACTTTGCCATTAGCCTTTCTGACTGTCACCACATTGGCTAGCCATGTCGGATACTCAATAACTTTGATAAAGCCCACACTGAGAAGCTTCTCTATCTCTTCTTTGACTTGTAAATACCATTCTGGCTTGATCTTTCTGAGTTTCTGCTTTGTCGGCTTAGCATCCTCTCTGATCGGAATTCTGTGCTCAGCGACCTTTCTATCTAAACCCGGCATGTCTTTGTATGACCATGCAAATACATGCACGAACTCTTTAAGCAGTGCAGTCAATCTGTCTTTCTCTTTCCCTTTGAAGAAGCTTCTGATCTTAGTTTCTTTCGGCTCTTCGTCGGTACCCAAATTAACAACATGCAATTCTTCGTCAGCCCCTGGACCATTTTCACCACGACTACGGACCATTTTCGTGGTCTATTTCATCATTATTTGAATCGTTATTAACTAGTTCATTAAATTCATTATTAGTTAATTCATCATTCATGATGTTTGCAATCTCGGGGTACTCGGAAAGATCAAATTTTTCATTAACAAAGAAAGGGAACACACGCTCGGCTATGGCTTCCATATCCTCTTGGGTGAGGGTATCGGAAACACTCTCGGACTCGAAAGTGAATGTGAACAAGTCTTCCTTTGTGACCTTGCGCGGAATGCAACCCATCTTCTCGACCAAGAATTCCTTGGATACCACGGGTCCCTTCGTAGAGTACCAGTTGTTGATCGGCTCGGAGCTTGGATGGATCTCGCTGATAGTTTCTTTTCTTGTGTCGGTGTTGTAGATGGCATTTACTTGGCACTCGTCCATGATGGCCAATTCTTCGAACATGGAGGCTAGATCCGTCGATTCCTCCCCCACGGTAATCTCTGTTTCAGACTCTATGGTCACTTTCTTCCCCCACCATTCTCGGGGAGACATGGGAGTTGGTTCCCTTTCGGACTTCTGAATCTCGCAGTCGGCAAAGATTTCAAGACCGGGCTTTTTGATGCCCTTGCTGTTAACCCATGGCTCAGGAAAGATTATGTACGGAACCTCTTCCCTTTGACGAACAAAGTAGCCATTCAGTGTCTTTCGGTAAGGCCTCAAATTGGGAATCTCATAATGACGGCCTTCCCTTCAGGCTCGGGCCTTTTCATTCTTAATGTCTTGCTCGTGTTTCAAGTCATCTCTGGAAGGCTCATATCCCAAACCGAATTTTTTCTTGACGAATGGGACCTCCACGGGTTGCATCCTACCCTGTTGGTATTTCCCTAGGCCTAAACCGGGGAAGTAGTCCATATTCCTCATCATACGGAGGACCTTGCGATTGCCGGGGGTCCAAGATATGTTTCCCCCTTCTTTGTCAATGGCATTGATTGAGACGTCGGAGAGGGTAGAGTCTGCTAAACCATGCTGAATTTGGTGAATGGGTTCCCCCTTTCTATGGATAGTGACGGTTTCTGCCATAGCGGTCACTATTTCATCCCCATTTTTGAACTTCACACACTGATGGAGAGTCGAAGGGACGGCATTAGAACCGTGTATCCATGGGCGGCCCAAGAGTAAGTTAAATGAAGAAGGCACATCGAGCACTTGAAACGGGACGGACATGACCATGCTCCCAAATTCGATGTCTATTTCCACCATACCCATGACTGTGCGGGCAGTGTTATCGTAACCTCGGATCACTTGAGTAGAAGGCTTTAAGTCTGAATTCTTAAGCCCCAGTATGCCCATGATTCGGTCGGGCATCAAATTGAGTGCAGAACCACCGTCAACCAAGACTCTTGAAATAAGTCTCCCCCTTGCTCTCACCTTGATATAAATGGCCTCATTGTGGTCGGAACCAAATGGTGGAAGGTCCATGTCGGCAAAGGTAATGACATTGCCAAAATGAATGTGACCTATCATTGCTGTAAGGTCTTCGGGAGTTGTATCGGGAGAGATCGACGTGTCGTCGAGATTACTGATGACAAGATCTCGGTGCTTCTTTGAGGATGCAATGAGGTCCCAAATGGAGATGTTGTCTTGAGTTTTCTTGAGTTGAACCAATAAAGGGTCTTCGGGAGTGTCGCGGGCTTGCGGTCTTTGAGAAGAGGTGCTAGGTGCAGAAGTAGCGGGGTTGCTTGCTATGACTCGTCCGAATCGAGTTAGCATGTTGACGTTCCCATCTTGCTTCTTTTTCCTATTCTCTCGTACTTCCCTCATTACCTCATCGTAAGTCACAACGTAACAAGAATTGTCAAATTTATTCATCATATTGGAGCCCTCGTTCACAATTGGGATTCAATGAGTGGTCTCCTCAAATTCTCCTACCTCTATCACATTGACATCCTCGTCGTTAGGCACTACGAACTCTTTCTTGTCTATGAGATCTTGGATGACATTGCGGAGGACAAAGCATTCCTCGGTGGTGTGGCCACTATGTTGGTGGTAGTCACAATGCTTGTGGTAGGCATGGTTGGGACGCATTGTCTTAGGTTTGTACCCTTGGAGAGGAGTAACTTGCCCTTTGGCCTTGAGAGCTTCGAAGACCTCGGTGATAGTCATGCCATGGAGAGGAGTGTAGACACGATCATCTTGAAATTTCTTGCTTTGTGGTGGAGGAACCCTTTTGTAATTCCCCTTGTCGGTGGTGACGGCATTAACCGAAGCCTCTTTTGTGGGGTTAGAGGCGGCCTTGTAACGAAAGCTAGGAGCATTTTTCTTGATCTCTTTGAGAAACTCATCCATTCGGATTCCCGCCTCATACATTTGCGAGAAATCGACATAGCAAGCCCCACTTAGGTGGGTGCGGAGATCAATCTTTAGACACTTAAGGAAGATGTCCATTTGTTCTTTGGTGTTAGGCCTCTCGACAATTTCAGCAAGTTTGTCATTCCACCTTCTCGTGAAGTCATTGAAGGACTCGTTGTCCCTTTGAGTAGTGTTCTCGAGCTCTTTCTTGGTTGGCCGGTGGGTGGTATTGCCTTGGTATTGACTTTTGAAAGCAAGCATGACGGCGTCCCAATCAAGACAGACTGTGAGCGGGAGAGTTGCATACCAATCCTTTGCCGCCCCCTCAAGAGCAAGAGGGAAGCATTGTGCAGTAAATTTAGGAGAGACCTTTTTCGGTACCATAGCCCAAATGTAAGTCTCAATGTGTGCCATGGGACAAGATTTGCCCTTGAACTTGCTGATGTCGGGCATCTTGAAATTTTGGGGGAGAGCGGCCATTGTGCTCATGAGAATGGAGGACTGATAAAGGCCCGTGTCGGGACTTTTCCCCACGTTGAGGCCATTGAAGCGTTGATCTATGTAAGCTATAATTGAATCAACCATCTTGTGCTCATTGTTTTCGGTGCTCAGTTCCCCCATTTTCTTGGTGCGGGCACTAACATAAGGGCTCTCAAATAAGCCTCGGGTCCACTCGGACTCTTCATTGTCTTTCTTGTCTTTACCCTTGGTAAGCTTGGTGAGCTTTTCTTTCATTTTCTCCATCTCGGCCTCGTGGGCCTCCCTTTGATTGTCGAGGTGGGATTGCCAAAGGTCATCCTTATTCTGGGCTTCCTTATTAAGAGTGGAGACTTGATCTTGGAGCACTTGGAGCATAGCTGAAAGCTGCTCGAGAGACATGGTGTTGCTGCTGCCGGTCATGGTTGCTGTTGGAGCTGTTGGAGTAATCACTTCAAGAACTAACCAATTCGCTGAATCCCGGTAGACTCTGTAAGTATCAATTGAACCTATATTACAGAAGAGGCCCTTGTCAGGCTTGAGTAACACTTTCGGTCCATGAAGAGGCTTAGAACACACATTGGGCACACGACTCAAACCACATAAGAAAAGACTCTTCTTTTTTTTTTAATATATATATAAGTCGGAGGGACGGGATCCCTTTTTAGTTTCTAAGAAAATAATGGAATTGTCACACTAGTATATAGACCATATCGCGGTCCCATATACTCATCGGATTCTATCACGCTTGTGAATCCTACACATATCAGGATTAAACTAAATTAATGTAGTAAAGCATACATGCGGGGATGGATTTTTATTTTCGTCCATAATAACCACTTGGGGACGGAGTTTTATTTCGTCCATGATAACCACTCGGCATGTATGTTTTGAAGACATTAGTTTAGGGAAATCTCGGCACATGAAAACCGACTTCAGTCACGGAGTGTTAGACCCTAACTAGAATTGTGTTGGCTTGTGCTCACCTAATGAGAGGCTTAAGGTCACCCCCGGCATGTAGTCATGAAATACGCCATGGTGTAAGTACCCCAATCTGAAATTGACCAGCTTAGAGGAACTCTTAGCACCATTCAGGGATAAACTGATGGGCTGGGACCTCACTAGGATAAACTGAAAGTTCCAGGACTGCTCTGGAATTAAACTTGGAAAAATACAAAAGCTTGCCAGGCTGAGCCGTACTGATGGTTTGGACGCGGGAAGGGCCTAGCCATACGGATGGTTTAGGCACCTTCAGTCCCTATAAATTGAGACCCTTGCTGATCATTTCAGGGGGGGGAGAAATATAGTTTTGTAGGTGAAACTCTGCAGAAATTCATCATGAGTTAAACACCACCAAACATTTGAGTGAAAAGAAAGGAAGATAGGCCATAACCACCATAGGTGAAGCCTCCTTCTCCCCATCTTCTCTCCATCTCAAACTCTTTTGTTCTTGCTCATATTATTTATTTACTTATATTTTAAGCCTTGCCCTTGTCAAGCACCTTTTGTATTGCAAGTCTTGCCCTTGTCAAGCACCTCTTATATTGCAAGTCTTGTCCTTTCAAGCACCTTACATTCTTGTTATGTATCTTGGAACCAAATCATGAAATGATTCAAGGTGCCCTCACATCCAAGTATGTGAAAAGGGATAAAACCTAAAGAAGATCATGATTTGTTAATTTCTTGCCTTTAAATAGCTTGATGATCCATTTTCATGGTGAAAGCATGTATCTTTATGTTGTATTTGGCCATGATGATCATGTTGGGTGATAAAGTTCCAATCTTTATCATCCCAACCTTGATTTAGCCTAAAATCCCACATTTGGGTCATAAAGATTCAATCTTTATGTCATTTTGTTGTCCCTAAAGGTTTAATCTTGTATAAAGATCCCATTTTAATGGAAAAGTTTGAATCTTTACTTATCAAAATGGCTATCTTGGCTCAAAGGCCACTTTCATCAACATTTCTTAATAATTCCCCAATGATTGTCTTAATCACATCCAAAATTCTTGTTTTGGTGTCTAATCTAGTGATTAATGACATAGTGATGATTTAATTTGTGTTTTGTTACAAAAGAATGGCTGGAAATGATCAAACAGTCCAGTTTCAGACAGAATGCTCTGTTTCCGTATGGAACTGGACTGATTCCTGGGAATCTGTTAAAATTCCCAGGAAGTCCCCCTTTAGCCGTACGGCTACTTTGTCTAGGGGCATGTTTCAGTCCAGTTCCTCTTTAATCCAGAATGTTTACAAAAGAACCCCCCTTTTCTGTTAAAATCCTAACCGTTTTCTGTTAAAGTCAGTTTCTCCCGTTTTCTAAACACACACACACACACACACACATATGCACTTTTCGTTAACAAACTTAGGGAGACTCGGCTTTGTCCGAGGCGTCTTGGGTGAGGTGAAACTCTTCCCAAGCCGTAACCTAAGCTCCAAACTCATAAATCTCTAACCATTTTCATTTGTTGGGTTAAAAGTTGACAAATGTGGCGACTCCGTTATCTTTTAGAATTACACCGTGTTTGATTCTCGAGGGGAAACCTTTCCATTTCTCCCGCGGGTATCTCACACACGGGTTGAGGTTTACCGCTTCGAAAGAGTCAAGGTCGGGTGGAGCTTGAAACTCTTTAGGACAGTGTAAGGATCCCGTCCCGCGCGGAAACGCGACGTGTTTTGGGGCGAAAAAGCCAAACACGGTTATCTCACAAAACATAACGGAGTTGCCACTTTTGTTAATTATTTAACCCAACAAAAGAAAAGGTTAGATATTCTATTAGTTCGGAGGTCAGGTTACGTCTTGGGAAGAGTTTCACGTCACCCAAGCCGCCTCAGACAAAGACGAGTCTCCCTTGTGTTTGTTGACCAAAATGTGCAAGTGTGTGTGTGTGTGTGTTTGGAAAATGGGAGAAACTGGCTTTTAACATAAATCAGTTAGAAACTTAACAAGGAAGGTTTATTTTGCAATCAGTTTAACAAAAGGGGTAAAACTGGAAAAAAGTGCTTCCTGCCCAAACTAGCCGTATGACTGGTTTAAACCATCCGTACGGCTCGTTTGGCCGTCCCAGGTTTTTTTTACAGATTTATCAGAAATAGTCCAGTTCCAGGCAGAAACAGAGCATTCTGCTGAAACTGGACTTAAACAGTTCTGATTCCAGTTTTATTTCAACAAAACAAACTTAAACAAAATCATTCCTATGCCTAATGATCATCAATTGAACCCCAAAACGAGTATTTAGGTGTGATCAAAGCAATCATTGGAGAAAATCACACAAAGATGATGAACATGGCCAAATGAGACAAAATGACCATTTGATGATTAAAGATGGAAACTTTGTCATCAAGATGACATTTTTATACATTATTAACCTCTTAGGGACCAAATTATTGCATAAAGATTCAATCTTTATGACCCAAAATGGGATTTCAAAGCTAAATCAAAAGGGTAAGATGATAAACACTAAGGTTTTATCATCCCACATGATTATCATTGCCAAATCAAAACAAATACAACCTTGGGACAACATTATTTGACATAAAGATTTGATCTTTATGACCCAAAGGGGATTTTGAAGCTAGATCAATGTTTGGATGATAAAGATTGAAACTTTATCATCCAAAATGACCATCCTTGCTACCAATGAACAACATAATCAACCAAAACATGTGCCCTTTTCATTAAAATAGATCATTAATTTGTTATAAATGAGAAATTCAACAAACCATGATCATCCTTAGGTTAGAACCACTTTCACACAAAGTGTGAAGGGCACCTTGAATCATCCATGGTTTGGGCCATAATGTATAATAATATATATATATATATATATATATATATATATATATATATATATATAGCGCTTGAAGGACAAGACTTGCAATAAGATTAAGATTAAAGTGCTTGAAGGACAAGACTTGCAATGAAATTAAGATTAAAGTGCTTAAAGGACAAGACTTGCAATGAAATTAAGTTGCTAGAATGGACAAGACTTGCAAGAATTATGAGATGAACAACAATAATATGAACAAACAAAAGAGAAAAGATGAAGAGAAGGATGGGGGAGAAGGTGGCTTCACCTATGTTTAGTTAGGTCAATCTTCCTTTCTCTTTCACTCTTAAAACACTCTCTGGAGCAATTTTAGTAGAGTAACACTGACAATAATCGTTTCTCCCCCCTGGAATGATCAGCAAGGGGTTAAATTTATAGGGGTTGTGACCTCCCAAAGTAGCCGTACGGCTAAGGATGGTGCCTTCTGGATTTTTCCAATTTTTTTAATTCCAGAAAGGTCCTTGTGTTCCAAATTTTTCCTAGTAAGGTCCTGGCCTATCAGTTTGTCCCTGAATGGTGCCAAGAATTCATCTAATTTGGTCATTTCAGATTGGGGTACTTACAGAGCCCCTCGGCAACGTCGCTTTTGAAGAAAGCGGGGTTATCGATAAACGCATCCCAATCTGATGGGAGGACGGCAAAGGCCGATTTGATTCCAATGGCTGGACCTAGAGGTATAGGATTCCTATGTATCCCGTTCGCGGGGAATCAAGCCTAGCGTAGTTCGGAAGAGGGGTTAGGGATTTTAAGGCTACTCAAACCTATGGGCGACTGTCGTGGTCGGGTGGAGAACTTGGCGTCTCAAGCCTAAGGGCAACCGTAAAAGGTCGGGTGGAGAACTTAGCGTCTCAAGCCTAAGGGCGACCGTAAAAGGTCGGGTGGAGAACGTAGCATCTCAAGCCTAAGGGCGACCATAAAAGGTCGGGTGAGGAACTTAGCACCTTAAGCCTAAGGGTGACCGTAAAAGGTCGGGTGGAGAACTTAGCGTCTCAAGCCTAAGGGCGACCGTAAAAGGTCAGGTGGAGAACATAGCGTCTCAATCCTAAGGGCGACCATAAAAGGTCGGGTGGAGAACTTAGCGTCTCAAGCCTAAGGGCGACCGTAAAAGGTCTGGTGGAGAACTTAACGTCTCAAGCCTAAGGGCGACCGTAAAAGGTCGGGTGAGGAACTTAGCACCTCAAGCCTAAGGGTGACCGTAAAAGGTCGGGTGGAGAACTTAGCTTCTCAACCCTAAGGGCGACCGTAAAAGGTCGGGTGGAGAACTTAGCGTCTCAAGCCTAAGGGCGACCGTAAAAGGTCGGGTGGAGAACTTAGCGTCTCAAGCCTAAGGGCGACCATAAAAGGTCGGGTGAGGAACTTAGCACCTCAAGCCTAAGGGCGACCGTAAAAGGTCGGGTGGAGAACTTAGCGTCTCAATCCTAAGGGCGACCGTAAAAGGTCGGGTGGAGAACTTAGCGTCTCAAGCCTAAGGGCGACCGTAAAAGGTCGGGTGGAGAACTTAGCGTCTCAAGCCTAAGGGCGACCGTAAAAGGTCGGGTGGAGAACTTAGCGTCTCAAGCCTAAGGGCGACCGTAAAAGGTCGGGTGGAGAACTTAGCACCTCAAGCCTAAGGGCGACCGTAAAAGGTCGGGTGAGGAACTTAGCACCTCAAGCCTAAGGGCGACCGTAAAAGGTCGGGTGAGGAACTTAGCACCTCAAGCCTAAGGGTGACCGTAAAAGGTCGGGTGAGGAACTTAGCACCTCAAGCCTAAGGGCGACCGTAAAAGGTCGGGTGGAGAACTTAGCGTCTCAAGCCTAAGGGCGACCGTAAAAGGTCGGGTGGAGAACTTAGCACCTCAAGCCTAAGGGTGACCGTAAAAGGTCGGGTGGAGAACTTAGCGTCTCAAGCCTAAGGGCGACCGTAAAAGGTCGGGTGGAGAACTTAGCGTATCGAGTCTAAGGGCGACCGTAAAAGGTCGGGTGGAGAACTTAGCGCCTCAAGCCTAAGGGCGACCGTAAAAGGTCAGGTGGAGAACTTAGCGTCTCAAGCCTAAGGGTTTGGTCAACACTAACTACGAGATGGTTGACTAACAAGGATGGTCTTACATCATTTTGGACTGCTGGTTCTTTTCACACAAGTTTGGACTTACGAAGGACTGCCGGGGCATGGTCAACTTGACTCTATGGGAGAGGGTTGACTAAATGGCTGGACTTACGAAGGACTGCCGGGGAATGGTCAACGTGATTCTATGGGAGAGGGTTGACTAAATGGCTGGACTTACGAAGGACTGCCGGGGAATGGTCAACTTGACTCTATGGGAGAGGGTTGACTAAATGGCTTGGACTTACGAAGGACTGCCGGGGCAACAACAGATTTGACTCTCAATGGTCAATCCTAAAGGTTTGGTCAACTCTAACTACGAGATGGTTGACTAACAAGGATGGTCTTACGTCATTTTGGACTGCCGGGGACAACAACGGATTTGACTTTCACTTGGTCAATCCTAAAGGTTTGGTCAACTCTAACTACGAGATGGTTGACTAACAAGGATAGTCTTACATCATTTTGGACTGCCGAGGACAACAACGGATTTGACTTTCACTTGGTCAATCCTAAAGGTTTGGTCAACACTAACTACGAGATGGTTGACTAACAAGGATGGTCTTACGTCATTTTGGACTGCCGTGGACAAGGGTCTCAACCTAAAATGACTATTCTGAGTCAAGGTTTGACTTGGGTTAACTCTACTCTACGGGACGGTTGACACATTTTCTTGACACCGGAGAAGAGCCTAGGGGTAACCATTCAGACACATTGTGGACGAAAAAGTCCAAAACTTTTGGGAAAATCATTTTGAGAGGAGATCAAAAGCATTTTGCTTGAAACATGGTCTCTGATAAATGATGCCAAAAGGGAAAATTTCGGAAATGCTTATTCCTAAAGACAAATCTTTTAACAAAGCATTTTAGTCAAATTTTTGATTTTAACTTAACCATGAGGTTTGTTATGCATAAAGTCCTTTGGAGCTTTGTCCATTTCTTAGGAGCGATCGGGAGTAAAGAACCCTTTTGTCGTCGATGTTGGGGTAGCCCCATGTCCTTGTAGTCATCAATGTTGGGGTAGCCCCATGTCCTTGTTTGCGTTGATGGTGGCATAGCCCATGTCTTTGTCGGTGTCGATGGCGGAGTAGCCCCAATATCATCTTCTGACCTTTGGAATGAGGTTAGGAACCCATCCCTTTTTCATGACGCACCCTTTCTTTTGCCTAGGCCGCCCTTACGGGTTTTCAACCTAGCGGGCTACTTTTTTGGTGCCTCTTTTTTTTTTTTTTTTTTATGAGTGATCTAGCCGACTCGATAGAACGGGGACTTTAAAGTATTTTTCTTGGAGGAAACATGCAAGTGCATTTTATTTGGGAGAGAGTCCCTTTATGCGGGTGAGCTCTTTGAGCAATATATCATGAAATGCGAGGAAGCCCTTGCTTAACAGAATACAAGTGTTTAGCTCTTTCCTAAGATGGAGAAAAGAAGACTTGTTGAGACATTTGAAATTTGCCTTAGTAAATATCATCAAAGGATTGCTTGAATGGACCATTGTCATTAAGTCAGGATTATAGCAAGCAATTATCCTTAGCATGTATAAATATTGTGATCAATTAAGATTAAGATTCGATCAATGGCAAGATCAAAAGGTGTTTATGGGGAATTGGTCCTTGTCTGGTAAATTGGTCATTGATGGGACCGTGGGGGAGAGGCTTGGCTACTTTGGGAAAGCCATGGTTTGACCGTTCTTTCTCATGCTGTGACCGGACCCGAAGGTTGCCTACGTTCCCCTCAGTTTGAGGAGCTCAGGTCGCCGTAGTTCGGCCTTGGGCCGTCTTTTGCTGAAATTGGCTTTCTTCTCACGTTGTCTCGGAGGACGTTGTTGATCCTTTGATGTAGATCCTTCCACTTCGTGGTGAACGCTTTGGGATGGGCCTTTTGGGGTGAACCCTCCTTTTGTGTGAACTCTTGTGGGTGGACCTTTTGCGACGAGCTCTTGAGGCAAACTTCCTCTTTGCATATGCTCATTTCCTTTCACTCTTCTCCCTTTTTTTTTTTTTTTTTTTTTTTTTTTGAGGAGGTAAATATTAGCCCCAGCTCGCTTTCTCGGACATTGGCTCCTTTGTAGCCCCTTGGTGTGTGCCTGTTACTTTGGGCTGACTTTGAAAATTTCGGGAAGCCCTATGCTTGGTCGCACACGTGTGAGCACTGTCAAATCTCGGTGGTCGAGCAACAACGTCCTCGCCTTTTCACTGTCTCGGGATGCCTTCGATGTGCATCAAGAATTTGTCTCGGGAAGGTGTATCGGGTTGTGTATCGGAAATGTGTATCGGGAATGCGTATGAGGGAAGGCTTGCCATTAATGGTTTCTTCATGTCAATTGATCACAACATTTATTCACATCAAGATTAATTGTTTGCATTTAGAATTTTTCATTTGTGTTTAGGTCCATTCGTCCTTAATGAGTCGTCATTGACTAGTATGCTTAGAAGTCAATTCATCATTTTGGGGACGTAGCAATTAATTGAAAATAACAAGCAAGGCAATTTCAAGAGTAAATGTATATTGCAAATAATGTCTCGAGTCTAGAGAGAAGAGAATGAAAATGACTGTTTTATTTAGATAACTTTGTACATACATGTCCAAGTCTGGACCTTTGTAAAAATGAAAAGCCACAGTCCAAGAAGGACTTTTGGTGAGAATCTAGATCCTACGAGGCTGGAAGACTCATTTTTTTATTATTTTTTTTTTTTTTTTTTTTTTAGGGATGGGCCCTTATGAAGTGCGATGGTCTGTTTCCTTCTTCCGTTGTTGGTTGTCGGCGGCATATTCCATGTCTTCCACGGGGAACTCGGGTTCCGTGTCATCGGGAAAAGATGTCGCGAGGCCTCCATTTGGCTAGGCGTTGTAACTACCGGGCTCGTCTTTGGCCATCTTCTTTTGGTGATTTCCTTTCAAGGGGCGTAACCTTCGTGCATGGCATTCAGTGAGGGTATGGCCATTTGATGTAGCCGCCTTTGGGCTTCCGAAAACACAAGCATTTTCTTGCAATCGGTATTCCTACTTTTCTTCCTCATGTGGACGGTTGCCTCGGACACCAATTCAGATGTGAGCTCCTTGGTTGATGTTTCCGGGGGACAAAACCGCAAATGACTTTAGCATTTTAAACCCCAAGGTGAAATTATAACCATGATTCGAGAAGCATGCTTCATTAGCAGATTATCCTTTTAGGAAAAACTTGATTTTTTTATTTTAAGATTTTTTTTTTTTTTTTTTTTTTTTGAAGAAAGACTCACACACATTTTTGCAAACTTTTGACAAGGCAATAATAATAATAATTTTATTAAGAAAACTGATAATGGACTCAGAATGGTCACCACATGGCATCAACCGGGGAGTCAAGACAGACACCTCAACTGACTTTTCCTAAAGACTTATCACACATCCTAATAATGGACTTTGACTTTTCCTAAGGGGAGGTTGATGAAAGGGGTTTTGAAATTTCGTCCTCTGTTACGGCAATCACGGCATTATCAATTTCACAACCTGGGGTATTTAGCCCTTCAGACACTTCCTGTGCCACTGATCCTTCCCCAACGTTTTCCGTCACCTTTGGCTTTGCTGATGTTAGGAACCACCATCTTGGATACTGAATTTGTCAATCTTCCCGAAATTGTCTCTCCTAGGTTGGGATTTGTGACTCTGTCGACCACGGGCTCCTTCTCCTTGGGGTGGATATCACTCCATTCATTGATCCTTGGAGAGGTCGCAGGATTGAGTATGTTGACACTCGGGCTGTTGGCTGCGTCGGAGGCATGAGGGGGCTCAATCTTTCCCTCCTTAATCAAACCCAGAATGATACGCTTCACAACAGGGCACTCGTCGGTATTATGCCCATGGTAATTATGGAAAGCGCATCTTTTGCTCTCATCAAGATACTTCTCGGGGTTCTTGGGTTGAAAGTTGACAAGGGGCTTTGTGAGGCCTTGCTTAACCAATCTCTCAAATACCTTGCTCATGGGCATTCTGAAATCCTCAAATCTTATGAAATGGGGTTTGGGTTGGCGTTTGGTCTTTCCTTTATCTCTGGCTGAGATGTGGTGGTGACGAGAATTACCGCCGCTCGAGTCATTTGCCATCTCTTTCCCAATACGTTACCCGGCTGTGGTGAACCATGAGGACTCCGTGGAAGTGTATGGGCGTAGGCATACTTATAACCTCGGTTGCTCATAGGAATGTACATCGGAGGTATGCAATGAACTTGTGGTCCAAAAGGTCCCAGACCGTAGAAATGATATGGGTCTCCGTGGAGTCCAATGCTTGATTGAGTATCCATATATGGTGACTGAGTTCTTGGGATTTGATTGGATATCTCGAACTGAGAGGGAGCATAATTAGGAAGATATCGTGGGAGTGATGGTTGAGGCATGATCGGTGTGATTGGTGAGACATGGGTGTTTTGAGCGTATTGTATTTGGGGATTTATGGGGGGCAACCCAAGGGTGATTTTGGATCTGGGGTGAGGCAAGGTGTAGTGAGCCTGAGTGGGAGGTAAGCTTTGGGATAGAGAATGAGGAGATTTGGTGTTTTCGTGAGGTTGAGGGGGTGGAGTTTGGTTGCAATTCGGAGGTTGGGTGACTTCGACCTCTTCCTCGTGGTCAGAAATTTCAATGAAGGATCCATCTGTCTGAAACAAAACCTCAACACCCTTCCGTCTCATCGACTCAACAAATCGATCACGTGCTTTCTCGTGGTGTAACCTGGTAATCTCTTCCTTAACCTTGGAGGCTCCTAAAGCTTGGAGCAATTCTTCTTTGGTTGGACTGGTCTGATCATCTGCGGTATCACTTCCCCAACTGCTTTCCTTTGAGCTGGTCGTTCCGAGGTACCGGAGTGGAGGTGTTGTAGCGACTGAGGAACTGTCAGACTCAATGCTGGACAGGCGGTGACACGGTGCTCTTTTCCACTTCATTCTTGCTGCGGCAGAGAAAGAATGTAACTTAGGCTCGCGTAAACATTGGGCGAATGCTCATGCTACTTATGGGAAATGACCGTTGGGGTGAAAGGTGGACGGGATCAAATGGGATCTTAAATCCGTTCAAGATTCAAACGGGGGTCTACTTACAAGGTTGTAACAGACTTCTTGGATGGCAACGGGGATCCATTCAAAGACTTGACTGGCATTCTGGGAGGATAAAGGGGGATCCATTCCAAGACCTGACTTCCTAGGGGACTATTCCTAGGGGTTTAGCGGGGACCTAGGGGACAGCGCCTAAGGTCTTGACGGGAATCTTAACGGGGTCTCGGAGGACAACGGGGGTTCGTCCAAAGACTTAACGAAATCACACAACGGAGGTCTTGGAGGACAACGGGGGTCCGTCCAAAGACTTAACAAAGTGACATTTATTAACGCAAGAATGTGTCGAAGACAAGAAACAAAGAACGGAGCAAGCTCATGCCACGTGCAATTATTTATTCGTTCAACTTTACTTAAAACACATTTTTATTCCTAAATGGTTGGAAAAGATTCCTCTTTTTTTTCGCAACTATTCTATGTCCTGGATCAGTGGAGGCCATCACTACGCCTATAGACCCCTCGTTTTTCACCTGCCTTGCACACTCCCAAGGATGGACAATCCCGGGCGAGGGTCCTATAGGGCAAGCGACTTCCACCGGCCGAAATTAACGAACCTAGTGTCTGGCGCGTCGCAAGATTCCCAATGCGTGAGCCATTCCAATCATGATTAAGCCCCGGTTAAGGTCGAGATTCATCTTAGGGACTTAAGGGACTTCTGGCATAACCTCATCTTTGATGAGGGCTCTCGAACCTTATCCTTGGGATTAAGGGTGATTAGTATGGACCATTCATTAGGGCTTGACAACACGGTGTCGCCCTATCCTTAATACATGACTTAGGTTAATTACGGTCAACATTAACGCGTAAGTCAAGGACCGGGTCAAAATTGACCATGGTCACACTTGCTTTCGCAAGGATTCATGACTCGGGCACTAACTTGGCCATGATTAACCTTAGACACGCATTAAGGATGTGGCAACGTGAGCTAGACCAAAAACCAACCGAAGTCACGGTATTTGTGTGTCACGGACATTTGTGGTTGACTCGGCTCGGAAGGGGAGGTGGAATGGACCCGTGCGCGCTCGAAGGGAACAAGAGAGCCAATCGAGCTGCATCTGGCATCCATCCCGGGTTTAAAGGGTATTTGGAACGTGCAAGGTCAAGTACGCGTTGTGTGAAGTCATTCTATATTCCCTTTTGAGTCAAAATAGAAATTTTCAATCCATTTTTTAATATTATGAACAAGACATGAGCAAGATATGAACAAATATGGACAAGCATGGAATAAGCAATTTATACAAGCAATCAATCAAAGAATATGAACAAGTGAGGACCAAAACTTTGTACATGTAACAATTGTGCACAACCAAGAATTTTTGAAAGCCAAATATTTTTACAAGAAGAGCAATTCATTTGAAAGCCATTTGTACAAATCAAGTTGTGCACAATAAAAAGAGGGTTTTGAAAACAAAGAAATTTTTCAAGAAGGGTTATGCACAATGAGGCTTTGAAAACCTATTTTATTTTCCCAAAAGATTGTGCATAACCAAGCTTTAAGAACCAAGTTTTGGCCAAAGAAAAGGAGGTAATGTGCACAAATAAGACTGTAAATTTAGAACCTGGACAAGCAGAAGCAAAGGGGGTGTTCAGAGTGTTGCTTCCTGCACAAAATGGTTAAATTGCAACATTCTGACCCCTACCTAAAGTAGCCGTACGGCTAAGACAAGAGGGTTGAGATTTTTTTTTCCAGTTTTTCCAACTTCTGATCACCAAGCCCCAGTTTATTGTATTTCCAGAACAGATCCACCCAAAAAAGTTCAAACAGAAACATGAAACACACAAAAGAATGCACAAGGTCAAATAACGGGGGCGGGAGTTTGACCCACACAAGAATGCCCCCAGATCTTCTAGAAAGAAGTCCGGAAATAAACTTTTCCCCAGCGGAGTCGCCACTGTAAGGATCCCGCCCCGCGTGGAAACGCGACGTGTTTTGGGGCGAAAAAGCCAAACACGGTTATCTCACAAAACATAACGGAGTCGCCACTTTTGTTAATTATTTAACCCAACAAAAGAAAAGGTTAGAGATTCTATTAGTTCGGAGGTCAGGTTACGTCTTGGGAAGAGTTTCACGTCACCCAAGCCGCCTCAGACAAAGCCGAGTCTCCCTTGTGTTTGTTGACCAAAATGTGCAAGTGTGTGTGTGTGTGTGTGTGTTTGGAAAATGGGAGAAACTGACTTTTAACATAAATCAGTTAGAAACTTAACAAGGAAGGTTTATTTTGCAATCAGTTTAACAAAAGGGGTAAAACTGGAAAAAAGTGCTTCCTGCCCAAACTAGCCGTATGGCTGGTTTAAACCATCAGTACGGCTCGTTTGGCCGTCCCAGGTTTTTTTTTTTACAGATTTATCAGAAACAGTCCAGTTCCAGGCAGAAACAGAGCATTCTGCTGAAATTGGACTTAAACAGTTCTGATTCCAGTTTTATTTCAACACAACAAACTTAAACAAAATCATTCCTATGCCTAATGATCATCAATTGAACCCCAAAACGAGTATTTAGGTGTGATCAAAGCAATCATTGGAGAAAATCACACAAAGGTGATGAACATGGCCAAATGAGACAAAATGACCATTTGGTGATTAAAGATGGAAACTTTGTCATCAAGATGACATTTTTATACATTATTAACCTCTTAGGGACCAAATTATTGCATAAAGATTCAATCTTTATGACCCAAAATGGGATTTCAAAGCTAAATCCAAAGGGTAAGATGATAAACACTAAGGTTTTATCATCCCACATGATTATCATTGCCAAATCAAAACAAAATCAACATAAAGATTTTGACTTTCACCACTAGAGTGGATCCTTAAGCCAAATACAATCTTGGGACAACATTATTTGACATAAAGATTTGATCTTTATGACCCCAAAGGGGATTTTGAAGCTAGATCAATGTTTGGATGATAAAGATTGAAACTTTATCATCCAAAATGACCATCCTTGCTACCAATGAACAACATAATCAACCAAAACATGTGCCCTTTTCATTAAATAGATCATTAATTTGTTATAAGTGAGAAATTCAACAAACCATGATCATCCTTAGGTTAGAACCACTTTCATACAAAGTGTGAAGGGCACCTTGAATCATCCATGGTTTGGGCCATAATGTATAATAATATATATATATATATATATATATATATATATATATATAGTGCTTGAAGGACAAGACTTGCAATAAGATTAAGATTAAAGTGCTTGAAGGACAAGACTTGCAATGAAATTAAGATTAAAGTGCTTGAAGGACAAGACTTGCAATGAAATTAAGTTGCTAGAATGGACAAGACTTGCAAGAATTAAGAGATGAACAACAATAATATGAACAAACAAAAGAGAAAAGATGAAGAGAAGGATGGGGGAGAAGGTGGCTTCACCTATGTTTAGTTAGGCCAATCTTCCTTTCTCTTTCACTCTTAAAACACTCTCTGGAGCAATTTTAGTAGAGTAACACTGACAATAATCGTTTCTCCCCCCTAGAATGATCAGCAAGGGGTTCAATTTATAGGGGTTGTGACCTCCCAAAGTAGCCGTACGGCTAAGGATGGTGCCTTCTGGATTTTTCCAATTTTTTTAATTCCAGAAAGGTCCTTGTGTTCCAAATTTTTCCTAGTGAGGTCCTGGCCTATCAGTTTGTCCCTGAATGGTGCCAAGAATTCCTCTAATTTGGTCATTTCAGATTGGGGTACTTACAACGGGCCTCGACGGGTTTGGGGTTATAAACTTGTGCGACTCAATAGTGAGCAATTTATAAGAGATTGTGCACGTAGTGTGAGGTCCAACAAGTGACAAAACATTTTTTTACTTTTTTTTTAAGAAAGAAAAACAAATAAGCACATAATTACAACTCTCGAATCACCCGTGTGCACGATAAAACAAAACACAAAATAAAACACTTAAGAGGTCCAAATCAGTCCATGATTCAGGCAACTGTGCCTACACCCCAATCATTCTGCTCTGTTCTGAAACTGTCCCTGTTCTGGAAAACCACCCAGAAGCGAGTGCCTCTGGCCTGTGTTGTGAAATGCGCTCGCCTGGCGTAGAGTCTATGGGAGGCGCCCGCTTCTGGGAAACCTGTCAGATTGTCAGACTTTGGACTCAGGGGATTGCCCTGGTCCTGAATGTATATTGTAACCCCTGCAGAAATGATTAGTGTAGAAAAAGGAAGTAGAACAGGAAGAACATGAGGAAGCGGGCGACTCTGGTCCTTGATGTGCCTTAGGCCAAGAAGGCCAGAGGCGCACGCTTCCCCCATCAGGAACCAGAATGCCCAGAAAAGATGTATATTTTGATCAGAAACGCAAGTTTAACCCTCAAATGTCCCCAGCGGAGTCGCCACTGTAGATACCCTGGGGGGCCACGGCTTGGCTAGAGCGCGTGAGTTACCCTAGGATGTCTATTTGTGCTTTAGAGTTTCCACCTATGTTTTAGAGGAACATAAGAAAAGCCTAATGTTTATAGCCTAAGTTTGATTACGAAAACATAGATTCTTTGTTATGAGGTTCAGGGGTTAGGTTACGAGATGGGAAGTACTTAAACACCCATCTCGCCCAACTAAAGTTGGTCTTGCTTGATCAAAATCTACATAAGTGATGAAATGTTCGTCTTATTCTTGGTGATGAAAAGGGGGTTCAAAAAGAGGTGTTTGGAATATAGGGAGATGACTCCGTGACTAGCTTCAATGAAGGGAAGTAGTCTTTGGTGTCATGTCCCAAAAATGTTTGGGTGATTGCACTTTTGATTAAAGCAAAAGAAAGAGAAGAAATGAAGTAGAAAAGGAGAGAAAAGAGTAGTCTTTTTACCTATACTTCAAAGAACTTCAAAGACTCCTTCAAGAGGTTCTTAGGAAAATGCCTTGTAAGTATTTGTGTATAGTTTTTGTTTATGATTCAAATCTTCCTCCTCTTCAATGGTGAATTAGAGGGGTTTTTATAGGTAAAGAAGGTGTGTTTTTGGTGCCAAAACCAAGTCACAAAGGTCAGTTTCCTGGGCAAATCCTGTTAAAGGAGCAAAGGAGGGATTCTTGGACAGAAATCTGTAACTGACACCCAGGTACGCGCGCCTCCTGCCTTGGGGGCGGGATGCGCGCGCCTCTGGCCCCAAAGGGTGAAAGCGCGCGCCTTGGAGATGGAAAAAATGACAGAATGGACTAGAAAGTCAGCACTGTTATTCAGTTTGGTCTCTTGACTTAACAAAGTCAGTCATGAACTTAACGGAAGTAACAGAAACTAACGAGAAACACTTAAAATAGGGAGAAACATAAAATCAAATGTGCAATCGGGATGAGCAGTCCAAGGCGGGGTGTCTACAACATGCAATGAAGGCTGTACCATCTACTTATCATCAGTGTGTGAAGATGCCTACACCTTGGGGAGTTGTCACGATCTTTAATGACCAGCAGATGGCAAAGAAGTGTTACATGACATCCATGAAGGCGTCGACATCTCTGAGGCGAGCATAGCAATTACAGAGAAAAGCACGTCAGGTCTTGGAAGCAAGGGAGCATGATGTGAAAAAAGCATTTTTGGACCCCTCTAATCCAGACTTGAAGGTGCTAGTTGGCCAAGATGTACCAGCAGAATTTGACGAAGAACTGATAAATCCTTTAAAGGAAAGAGTCAAGAGCTTTGCCTGGAAGCACGAGGACATAACAGGGATTAGCAAAGATATCATAACTCACAAGCTCAATATTGACCCATTCTTCAAGCCAGTACGACAGAAAAGAAGAAAGTTTGCTCAAGAGAGGAACCAGATTATCAAAGAAGAAGTTGATAAGTTACTGAAGGCAAAGATGATTAGGGAAGCAGAGTATCCAAAATGGCTGGCCAACGTTGTTGTGGTAGATAAAATAAATGGTAAATGGAGAGTTTGTGTCAACTTCACGGACTTAAATAAAGCTTGCCCTAAGGATCCTTTTCCTCTTCCGCACGTTGACACCTTGGTAGACGCTACATCAGGACATGAGATCTTGACATTCATGGACGCATCCTCAGGATTTCAGCAGATCCAGATGAAGCCATCCGACCAAGAAGACACCACCTTCATTATACCCTCAGGTATATATTGTTATATTCTTATGCCATTTGGACTAACAAATACATGTGCAACATACCAGAAGCTTATCAATATGATGTTCAAAGATCATATTAGGGACACCATGGAGGTTTATATCGATGATATGGTAGTCAAGTCAAAGAAAGCTGAAAACCATGTTCGAGATCTCACACAAGCATTTGATATCTTGGATACATTCAACATAAAGCTGAACCCAATAAAGTGCAATTTTGGTATGAAGTCTGGAAAATTCCTAGGTTATATGGTAACACAAAGGGGTATAGAAGCAAGCCCAGAGCAGATCAGAGCCATCCTCAATTTGGCGTCACCTCAAACCGTTAAAGATGTACAAAGATTGACTGGAAAGGTGGCAGCACTCAACAGATTTATCTCCAAATCTTCTGAAAGATGCAAGCCATTCTATGACATCTTCAAGAAGAATAGCAGATTCGAGTGGATAGAACAACATGAGAAAGCCTTCCAAGATCTGAAGCAATACCTGTCAACGCCTCCATTGCTGGTCAAACCTGAAGAACGCGAGCCACTATATGCATACTTAGCCATTTCAGAAACAGCTGTTAGTGTAGTCTTGGTCAGGGAACAAGATAGTAACCAGTATCTCATATATTATGTAAGTAAGACTCTTCTTGATGCGGAAACCAGGTATTCCCATCTTGAAAAATTAATTTTAGCTTTGATTAATGCTTCAGGTATGAACCAAAGACGGAAATAATATCACAAGCTCTTGCAGATTTTGTGGCAGACTTCAGTCCAAATATGCAGCCAAAAGTAGAGATAGAAGTACAACAACTTCAAGATGGTGACACCTTGGCTACATGGAGGCTGTACACTGATGATGCATCAAACATGAGGGGAACATGTCGCGACCCCGGACCCCGCGGGCCCCGGGACCGCGAGCTGGACGTCGACTCTAAAACCAAAACTCAGAAATACTGAAGTTAAAAATTCCATTTAATACCAAAAAGTGATGATCCAAAGTTTTACAAAACCATGTTTGATAAAAAACCAATTACAGCTATCATAAACTTCCACAAGTTTATGCACAACAAAAATACAAGTATACAAATCTTAGTGACGTCATTGTTTGGTACAACTATCCCAAAATGGTTACACATTTACATAATGTAAACCAACCTATAATAACCTTCCCCAAAAGAATGGATCCACACTCGACGTCCTCTTTCTCGTGATCAGCGAGACTAATCCTTAGCACCTGGGGGGGGGGGGTTAAGGAAAAACAAAGATAAAATAAAGGGGGGGTGAGATAAATCTCAATAAGTTACTAATGCAACTACATGACATGCTATGATGCAATATACAATAATAAATCAGAGATAGCACATAGCAGTTATCACATAACAGATAGCAGCGGAAATAAACACATAACAAAGGATATGCCAATGTTTTCCAAACCGGAACATCCAAATAAAGGATCGCTGCGCAGCTTCAATAATCAACAAATCATCATCTTCATAATAGCATGAAAGCCGAAGAGAAAACCCCGGTACCGGAACCAATAACCATAAAAGTGTCACAAAGGACAAGGACCATGACACAAAGTCATGCCCGTTAGCCAGATACATTCACAAAGGAACGCTGACTTATCCTTTCCAAGGCCAATATGGAGAAGGGGTATAGTAAGGGCAAAACAATGGTCAACATTATAATGGACTTGGCTTTGCCATTATAATCCTTCCCATCGCCCGATGCAACAAATATGCCAGCTGGGCTTCCAAATAAATGCTAAGTAATAATAATTTAGCATGAATGAACAACTTAAGGTTCCAAAGTAGGGAACCAATCCAATTAAATCACCACAAAGGTAAACCAATACAAACCGTGCATCAAAGATGAACCACATTCCCAAAATGATACTTAATCAAATTCCATCTCGTATTTGTTCACAAAGGAATCAAACCCAATCAATAAAGTGTTCCAACAATGACACTTAACACTTACTTAATTTCAAACACAAACTTGATCACAAAGGACTCAATTCTATCACTAGAATGCACTACAATGTTCACTAAGGTCAACTAGGAGGACACCCAAGAATTGGATCACAACGCATTCGTTAATCACACAATTTAACAAAATGTAAACTTTCAGAGGACTGTACGGCCGCCCACGTTGGGTTGTGCGGTCGCCCAAATTGCCTCAAAACAAGAACAAAAGCTCTCAGAAAGATGCGCGGTCGCCCATACGATTTTGGGCGGTCGCCCAATATGCCGGAATTGCCAGAAATCGGGAAGAACAACATGGGTTCTTCCATTTTCAACCCAAAACACATTTAACCAAAATCCCAACTTCCAACTCATGTACTAATGTACCAAAACAATTTATAACTAGGGTGGGGACTCCAATACACCATTCATCAACCCAAAACAAAGAATCAAACCCAACATTCCAAAATCACCATTTTTTGATCAAAACCCAAAATAAATTCCAAACAAATTCAAAACCCAACCAAACTTCAAATGTAACACATCAATCATCATAAAAACGTGATATGAACATTTTAGCATCGAAATGGGGGAAAAGTAACTTACCTGTAAATTCTCAAAGTTGATGGATTTCGATTCTTTTTGGCTTCCTACGATCCTATCGACGATCTAAACACGGTTCAAGTTTTAAGAATTGAGAGATGATGATGGGAAGATGGAGAAAATGAAGAGAGAAGATAAAGAAAGAAAAACTTACCAATACCCAAGAGAGAGAGAGAGAGTTTCCAGGGAGATGAGTGAAAGAGTGAGGGAGAAGGTGAGGGAAATAGGGAGGGAGTAGGGAAATAATTTCAAACACTTACACTTAGGCCCCCTCTCTCACACTACACACAAATACTACACTCCCAACTATCAATTAAGATCCAACAATACCACACTAACCCAAATGACCCAATTAAAATGCTAGGCATAATTATTATGAAACATAAAATGCACACATAATATTTAAATGAATAATAATTTAAATAAATAAATAAGCAATTAATTAAATAAAAATCATTTAATTACTAATAAAATAGAGCCTATATTTCGGGTCGTGACATTCACTCCCCCTTAAAGAAAATTCAACCCGAATTTTAACGAGACTCACCTTAAACAAAAAGCCACGGAAATTTCCTCTCGATCTCATCACGAAGCTCCCACGTCGACTCCTCGATATTATGGTTCCTCCAAAGGACTCGAACCAACGCAATGCTTTTGCTCCTCAACCCTTGGACTTTGGAATCTAGGATCCGAACCGGTCGTTCCTCATAAGACATATCGGGCTCAATATCCTCCGGTACCCTCGGTAACACATGAGACGGATCATGAACGTACTTCCGAAGCATAGAAACGTGGAAAACGTTGTGCAACCGGTCTAAGGATGGCGGTAACACAAGACGATACGCTAGAAGTCCCACCTTTCCAAAATCTCAAACGGACCAATAAACCTCGGAGCCAACTTGCCTTTCTTCCCAAACCTACGAATACCCACCTTTGGAGATACCTTCAAAAATACCCAATCACCAATCTGAAAACTAAGATCTCGCCTTCGGTTATCTGCGTAGCTCTTATGTCGACTCTGGGCTGTCTTCAATCTATTCCGGATAACTTTAACTTTCTCAACCGAATCCCGAAGCAAATCAATACCCAAAACTTTCGCTTCACCGACCTCATCCCAACAAATAGGCGATCTACATTTCCTTCCATACAAGGCCTCAAACGGCGCCATCTCGATACTAGCCTGATAACTGTTGTTGTAAGAGAACTCCACTAACGGTAGGTGCGAATCCCAAGAATCAGAAAAGTCTATCGAACACGCTCGCAACATATCCTCAAGAATCTGAATAGTCCTCTCGGATTGACCGTCGGTCTGAGGATGAAAAGCCGTATTGAATCGTAAATCTGTACCCAAAGCTTCTTGAAACGCCTTCCAGAATCTAGAAGTGAACCTCGGGTCTCGATCTGACACAATGCTAACCGGAACTCCATGCAATCTAACAATCTCATCAATATAAAGGGTCGCAAGCTTCTCCATCGAATATCTGATGTCAATAGGCAAGAAATGGGCACTCTTGGTCAATCTATCCACTATTACCCAAACACTGTCATACTTCCTACGGGTACGAGGTAGTCCCGTAACGAAATCCATAGTCACATGCTCCCATTTCCACTCGGGAATCTCTAACGGCTGAAGTAATCCCGCGGGTCTCTGATGCTCGGCTTTGACCTGCTGACACGTGAAACACCTCGAAACATACTCGGCTATTTCCCTTTTCATATTAATCCACCAAAATTGTTGCTTCAAATCCTGATACATCTTCGTACTACCCGGATGAATAGTATACCTCGATTTGTGGCCCTCATCAAGAACTCTCTGTTTAATTCCATCAACATCCGGAACACACAAACGACCACGGAAAGTCAACACTCCACTCGATCTAATAGAAAAATCCTCGAAGTTCTTCTCTTTCAGTTTACCCATTATCTTCACCAACTCGGGTTCTTCTTTCTGAGCTTCCTTTATCCTCTGAATTAGGGTCGGAGACACCCTAATATTCGCAAAAATAGCCCCATGTCTCGATTCACGAGGAGACCAATCTCGAACATCCTCAAGCATTTTCCATTCTCGAACCATCATCGAAGCCACATAAGACTTTCTACTAATCGCATCGGCTACCACATTCGCCTTCCCCGGATGATAAGAAATCGTGCAATCAAAATCCTTCAACAATTCCATCCATCGGCGCTGTCGGTTGTGTCACGACCCGAAATCTAGGCTCTATTTTATTAGTAATTAAATGATTTTTATTTAATTATTTGCTTATTTATTTATTTAAATTATTATTTATTTAAATATTTATGTGTGCAATTTATGTGTCATAATAATTTGTGCCTAGCATTTTACTTGAGTTATTTGGGCTAGTGTAGAAGTGTTGGGTCTTAATTGTTAGTATGGAGTAGTGTGTGTGTGTAGTGTGAGAGAGGGGGCCTAAGTGTAAGTTTTTAAATTAATTTTCCTACTCCCTCCCTACTCCTCATCTTCTCCCTCCCCCATTCTCCTCCCAGCACTCTTCTCTCTCTCTCCCTCTCAAAAAAGGTAAACATTCTCTTCTCTTCCTTCTCTCTTCATTTTCTCCTTCTTCCTCTCATCTTCTCTCATTTCTTAAAACTTGAACGTTGTTTAGATCGTCGATAGGATCGCGTAGACTCAAAAAGATTTGAAATCCATCAACTTTGAGAAAATTCAAGTAAGTTACTTTTCCCCCATTTTAATGCTAAAATGTTCATATCATGTTCATATAATGCTTTTGTTGTTATATTGGAAGTTTGGATGAGTTTGCAATTTATTTGGAATTTATTTGGGTTTTTGATCAAAAATGGTGATTTTGGAATGTTGGGTTTGATTCTTGATTTTGGTTGTTAAATGTTGTTGTGTGAGTCCTTTTAGACTTATGAGTTGTTTTGGTACATTTATATACCAGTTAGAATGTTTGATTTTTGGTTGAAATGTGTTTGGGTTTGAAAAATGGAAGAACCCATGTTGTTCTTCCCGATTTCCAGAAATTCAGATCATTGGGCGGCCGCACAAAAATTCCTGGGCGACCGCACAACTATCTGAAAGCTTTTGGTCGTGTCTTGAGACTGTTTGGGCGACCGCACATACTCTTTTGGGCGGCCGCACAGTCCTCTGAATTATTTACATTTTGTTAATTTGTGTGATTGAAGAACGTGCTTTGGTCTAAGTCTTGGGTGTCCTTTTAGTTGACCCTAGTGATCATTGTAGTACACCTTAGTGATAGAATTGGGTCCTTTGTGATCAAGTTTGTGTTTGAAATTCATTAATGGTGAATTGGGATTTTGAAGCACTTTTATTGTGCATTGTTTGTTCATTTCATCTTCTTGGTGATTAATTGGCATGATTCCCTACTTTGGAATCCTTTGTTGTTTATCGTGCTAGTATTTTATTACTTAGCCTTTACGTAAAAGTCCAGCTGGTATTTTGTGTGTGTTTGGGCGATGGGAAAGATTATAATGGCAAAGCCAAGTCCATTATAATGTTGACCATTGTTTTGCCCCCTTCTTTACCCCTTCTCCAGATTGGCCTTGGAAAGGATAAGTCAGCGTTCCTTTGTGAATGCATCTGGCTAGCGGGCATGACTTTGTGTCATGGTCCTTGTCCCTTGTGACACTTTTATGTTATTGGTTCCGGTACCGGGGTTTTCTCTTCGGCTTTCATGCTATTACGAAGATGATGATTGGTTGATTATTGAAGCTGCGCAGCGATCCTTTATTTGGATGTTCCGGTTTGGAAAACCTTGGCTATATCCTTTGTTATGTGTTTATTTCCGCTGCTATCTGTTATATGATAATTGCTATGTGCTATGTGATAATAATTATTGTTTATTGCTTATTGCATTATAGCATGTCATGTAGTTGCATTAGTAACTTATTGAGATTTATCTCACCCCCTTTCCTTTTATCTTTGTTTTTCCTTAACCCCCCCCCCAGGTGCTAAGGAATAGTCTCGCTGATCACGAGATAGAGGACGTCGAGTGTGGATCCGTTCTTTTGGGGAAGGTTGATATAGGTTGGTTTCCATTATGTAAATGTGTAACCATTTTGGGGTACTTGTACCAAACAATGACGTCACTAAGAATTGTATATTTTTATTTTGTTGGGCATAAACTTGTGGAAGTTTATGATTGTTGTATTTAGTCTTTATCAAACTTGGTTTTGTAAAACTTTGGATTATCACCTTTTGGTATTAAATGAAATTTTTAACTTCGGTATTTTGGAGTTTATTGTTAGAGTCGACGTCCAGCTCGCGGTCCCGGGGCCCGCGGGTTCCGGGGTCGCGACAGTTGGTATCAGAGCTATGGCATTAGCTCTAGGTATAAGTCTAGGTGGATTAGTATGACCTAGGTGGGTAGTAGTGTGCGGAGTGATTAACGGTTGATGTCTTATGCAGGTAATTACTCGCAATGTCTGGAAGAAGATACAGAGGAGGTGCTAGTGGGGCACAGAATCAGAATGATACAAGGGGTGAAGCCCGTGCCATGTTCCAAGGCATGTTTGAGGCGGCCATGAAGGCCATACATGATCAAGGTCCGAGGGTAGAACAAGCACCACCCCGTTATGGTTTGGAGCAATTTTTGAAGTTGAAACCGATTGAATTCAATGGGGAACCCGATGTAAGGAAGGCTGAGTTGTGGATTGAGTCCATGGAAAAGATTTATGATGTGTTTGGGTGTTCGGATGAGGACAAGGTCCGGTTCGCGGCTTACAAGCTTGTGGGAGCCGCCGAGCATTGGTGGAAAGGTGTTAAAGCTACTTGGGATGATACTCACACGGTGTATGCATGGGAGTTGTTTGTGCGCAAATTCAAGGAGCATTTCATTCCGGTTGTTGATCAAAACCGAAAGGAGATCGAGCTACTCAACTTGGAAAAAAAGGATTGTTGTCTATAGCACAGTACTCGGCTAAGTTCATATAATTAGCCCGGTATTGCGACTATTTGGTGAGGACCGAGGAACAAAAGGCTATGAGATTTATTAGGGGATTGAAGACCTCCATCCGTACTCAACTGATTGCTCAACGGATTGTGACATTCCAAGATGCGGTGGACCGAGCCTATTTGATAGAGCAAGATATTGGGGAGCATAAAAGGAAGACTGAGGTAGCTAACCCGAGTAAGCAAGGGGCGCAGATCAAGCCACAACCAAGGATTGAAAATCGAGGTAACTTTGGGGGACAATCTCAGTCCCGAGGGCAGCAAAACCCAAGGAACCCGGGTACCACTTCCGGGAACCAAGGGAGCCAAATTAGGAAGCCTTGTACCTTTTGTCAGAAGGTAGGCCATGCGGAGGATAGGTGTTGGAAAAAGCAAGGCAAGTGTACCAATTGTGGTGTAATGGGGCACTTTGCGAGAGAGTGCACGAGGTACCGAGGTCAAGCATCCGGGTCAGGAGTTGGTTATAATCAAGGTCAGAAAAGGGATGTCACCGGGAAGCCCAAAGTTCAAGGGAAGGTTTATGCCATGAATCAACAACAAGCTACCGATGATCCATCCGTTATTGGAGGTATTGTTTCTGTGTCTAATGTGAGCGCACGAGCGTTAGTAGATCCAGGATCATCTCATTCATACATTTCTGTGCAATTTGCTTCCATGTTAAATGTTGCATTCGAGTCCTTACCGTACGTGCTAGAGGTGTCGACCCCTATAGGAGAATGCTTGATTTCTGATCGAGTCTTTCGTGCTTGTGACGTGGTTATTTGTGGTCGAATCCTTTGTGCGGATTTGGTAGTTCTTCCTATCCAAGACTTTGATGTCATTTTGGGTATGGATTGGTTGAGCAAGTTTCATGCTTCTGTTGATTGCCGTAAGAAAATTGTTACTTTTTCTATTCCCGATGTGCCTAAGTTTGTGTTTGAGGCTTGTCCTCTGAGTAGGAAGGTTCGCTTAATTTCTTTTATGAAAGCGAGACGATTATTGCATAGTGGTTGTGAAGGGTATTTGGCTAGTGTTCTTGATACTAGGAAAGAATCCCCTAGTTTTGATAGTGTTCGGGTAGTTCGGGAATTTCCCGATGTTTTCTCTACCGAGTATGAGATGCCTCCCGATCGTGAGATTGAGTTTTGTATAGATCTTTTGCCGGGTACGGCTCCGATTTCGAAAGCGCCTTATAGGTTAGCTCCCGCAGAGTTAAAGGAGTTAAAGGTTCAGTTGCAAGAGTTGCTTGATCGAGGGTTTATCCGCCCTAGTGTTTCCCCGTGGGGAGCACCGGTTTTGTTCGTGCGGAAGAAAGATGGTTCGTTGAGGCTGTGTATAGATTACCGGAAGTTGAATCAGGTTACGGTGAAGAATAAGTATCCTCTACCCCATATTGATGATTTATTTGATCAGCTTCAAGGGTCCGTGGTTTTCTCTAAGCTTGATTTGAGGAGTGGGTACCATCAGTTGAAGGTTCGATCGGAGGATATTCCGAAGACTGCGTTTCGCACTCGTTACGGTCATTATGAGTTCTTGGTTATGCCGTTTGGGTTGACTAACGCGCCGGCCATGTTTATGGATTTGTTGAACCGAATTTTCCATCCCTATCTTGATTCGTTTGTGGTGGTTTTCATCGACGACATTCTTGTTTATTCGAAATCTCGAGATGAGCATGAGCAGCACTTGAGGACAGTTTTATCCGTTCTTGCGAGGGAGAAATTATTTGCGAAGTTCAGTAAGTGCGAATTTTGGCTCGAGAAGGTGTCATTTCTGGGCCATGTGATTTCTAAAGATGGGATTTCTGTGGATCCGTCTAAGATTGAAGCTATAGTGGATTGGAAGAGACCCGAGTCAGTGACCGAGATTCGTAGTTTTCTGGGTTTAGCCGGTTATTACCGAAGGTTTATTGAAGGGTTTTCGAGGATTGCTACTCCGATGACTCAGTTGACCCGGAAGAACGTTCCGTTTGTGTGGACCGAGAAATGTGACAAGAGTTTCGAGGAATTGAAGAAGAGGTTGACTACCGCACCGATCTTGACTTTGCCTAATGGGAGCGATGGCCTAGTGATTTATAGTGATGCTTCGAAAGAGGGTTTGGGTTGCGTGTTGATGCAGAATGGGAAAGTAATTGCGTATGCTTCGAGGAAGTTGACCCCTAGTGAGCAGAATTACCCGACTCATGATATGGAGTTAGCGGCTATAGTATTCGCGTTGCACAAGTGGAAGCACTATCTTTATGGAGCGAAGTTTGAGATTTTTACGGATCACAAGAGTTTGAAGTACCTTTTCTCCCAGAAGGAATTGAACAACCGACAGCGCCGATGGATGGAATTGTTGAAGGATTATGATTGCACGATTTCTTATCATCCGGGGAAGGCGAATGTGGTAGCCGATGCGATTAGTAGAAAGTCTTATGTGGCTTCGATGATGGTTCGAGAATGGAAAATGCTTGAGGATGTTCGAGATTGGTCTCCTCGTGAATCGAGACATGGGGCTAATTTTTGCGAATATTAAGGTATCTCCGACCCTAATTCAGAGGATAAAGGAAGCTCAGAAAGAAGATCCCGAGTTGGTGAAGATAATGGGTAAATTGAAGGAAAAGAACTTCGAGGATTTTTCTATTAGTTCGAGTGGAGTGTTGACTTTCCGTGGTCGTTTGTGTGTTCCGGATGTTGATGGAATTAAACAGAGAGTTCTTGATGAGGGTCACAAATCGAGGTATACTATTCATCCGGGCAGTACGAAGATGTATCAGGATTTGAAGCGACAATTTTGGTGGATTAATATGAAAAAGGAAATAGCCGAGTTCGTATCGAGGTGTTTAACGTGTCAGCAGGTCAAAGCCGAGCATCAGAGACCCGCGGGATTGCTTCAGCCGTTAGAGATTCCCGAGTGGAAATGGGAGCATGTGACTATGGATTTCGTTACGGGACTGCCTCGTACCCGTAGGAAGTATGACAATGTTTGGGTAATAGTGGATAGATTGACCAAGAGTGCCCATTTCTTGCCTATTGACATCAGATATTCGATGGAGAAGCTTGCGACCCTTTATATTGATGAGATTGTCAGATTGCATGGAGTTCCGGTTAGCATTGTGTCAGATCGAGACCCGAGGTTCACTTCTAGATTCTGGAAGGCGTTTCAGGAAGCTTTGGGTACAGATTTACGATTCAGTACAGCTTTTCATCCTCAGACCGATGGTCAATCCGAGAGGACTATTCAGATTCTTGAGGATATGTTGCGAGCTTGTGCGATAGACTTTTCTGATTCTTGGGATTCGCACCTACCGTTAGTGGAATTCTCTTACAACAACAGTTATCAGGCTAGTATCGAGATGGCACCGTTTGAGGCTTTGTATGGAAGGAAATGTAGATCGCCTATTTGTTGGGATGAGGTCGGTGAATCGAAAGTTTTGGGTAGTGATTTGCTTCGGGATTCGGTTGAGAAAGTTAAAGTTATCCGGGATAGATTGAAGACAGCCCAGAGTCGATATAAGAGCTATGCAGATAACCGAAGGCGAGATCTTAGTTTTCAGATTGGTGATTTGGTATTCTTGAAAGTGTCGCCGAAGGTGGGTATTCGTAGATTTGGGAAGAAAGGCAAATTGGCTCCGAGGTTTATTGGTCCGTTTGAGATTTTGGGAAAGGTTGGACTTCTTGCGTATCGTCTTGCGTTACCGCCATCTTTGGACCGGTTGCACAACGTTTTCCACGTTTCTATGCTCCGGAAGTATGTTCATGATCCGTCTCACGTGTTGCCGAGGATACCGGAGGATATTGAGCCAGATATGTCTTATGAGGAACGACCGGTTCGGATTTTAGATTCCAAGGTCCAAGAGTTGAGGAGCAAGAGCATTGCGTTGGTTCGAGTCCTTTGGAGGAATCATAACATCGAGGAGTCGACGTGGGAGCTTCGTGATGAGATCGAGAGGAAATTTCCGTGGCTTTTTGTTTGAGGTGAGTCTCGTTAAAATTCGGGTCGAATTTTCTTTAAGGGGGAGTGAATGTCACGACCCGAAATCTAGGCTCTATTTTATTAGTAATTAAATGATTTTTATTTAATTATTTGCTTATTTATTTATTTAAATTATTATTTATTTAAATATTTATGTGTGCAATTTATGTGTCATAATAATTTGTGCCTAGCATTTTACTTGAGTTATTTGGGCTAGTGTAGAAGTGTTGGGTCTTAATTGTTAGTATGGAGTAGTGTGTGTGTGTAGTGTGAGAGAGGGGGCCTAAGTGTAAGTTTTTAAATTAATTTTCCTACTCCCTCCCTACTCCTCATCTTCTCCCTCACCCCATTCTCCTCCCAGCACTCTTCTCTCTCTCTCCCTCTCAAAAAAGGTAAACATTCTCTTCTCTTCCTTCTCTCTTCATTTTCTCCTTCTTCCTCTCATCTTCTCTCATTTCTTAAAACTTGAACGTTGTTTAGATCGTCGATAGGATCGCGTAGACTCAAAAAGATTTGAAATCCATCAACTTTGAGAAAATTCAAGTAAGTTACTTTTCCCCCATTTTAATGCTAAAATGTTCATATCATGTTCATATAATGCTTTTGTTGTTATATTGGAAGTTTGGATGAGTTTGCAATTTATTTGGAATTTATTTGGGTTTTTGATCAAAAATGGTGATTTTGGAATGTTGGGTTTGATTCTTGATTTTGGTTGTTAAATGTTGTTGTGTGAGTCCTTTTAGACTTATGAGTTGTTTTGGTACATTTATATACCAGTTAGAATGTTTGATTTTTGGTTGAAATGTGTTTGGGTTTGAAAAATGGAAGAACCCATGTTGTTCTTCCCGATTTCCAGAAATTCAGATCATTGGGCGGCCGCACAAAAATTCCTGGGCGACCACACAACTATCTGAAAGCTTTTGGTCGTGTCTTGAGACTGTTTGGGCGACCGCACATACTCTTTTGGGCGGCCGCACAGTCCTCTGAATTATTTACATTTTGTTAATTTGTGTGATTGAAGAACGTGCTTTGGTCTAAGTCTTGGGTGTCCTTTTAGTTGACCCTAGTGATCATTGTAGTACACCTTAGTGATAGAATTGGGTCCTTTGTGATCAAGTTTGTGTTTGAAATTCATTAATGGTGAATTGGGATTTTGAAGCACTTTTATTGTGCATTGTTTGTTCATTTCATCTTCTTGGTGATTAATTGGCATGATTCCCTACTTTGGAATCCTTTGTTGTTTATCGTGCTAGTATTTTATTACTTAGCCTTTACGTGAAAGTCCAGCTGGTATTTTGTGTGTGTTTGGGCGATGGGAAAGATTATAATGGCAAAGCCAAGTCCATTATAATGTTGACCATTGTTTTGCCCTCTTCTTTACCCCTTCTCCAGATTGGCCTTGGAAAGGATAAGTCAGCGTTCCTTTGTGAATGCATCTGGCTAGCGGGCATGACTTTGTGTCATGGTCCTTGTCCCTTGTGACACTTTTATGTTATTGGTTCCGGTACCGGGGTTTTCTCTTCGGCTTTCATGCTATTACGAAGATGATGATTGGTTGATTATTGAAGCTGCGCAGCGATCCTTTATTTGGATGTTCCGGTTTGGAAAACCTTGGCTATATCCTTTGTTATGTGTTTATTTCCGCTGCTATCTGTTATATGATAATTGCTATGTGCTATGTGATAATAATTATTGTTTATTGCTTATTGCATTATAGCATGTCATGTAGTTGCATTAGTAACTTATTGAGATTTATCTCACCCCCTTTCCTTTTATCTTTGTTTTTCCTTAACCCCCCCCCCCAGGTGCTAAGGAATAGTCTCGCTGATCACGAGATAGAGGACGTCGAGTGTGGATCCGTTCTTTTGGGGAAGGTTGATATAGGTTGGTTTCCATTATGTAAATGTGTAACCATTTTGGGGTAGTTGTACCAAACAATGACGTCACTAAGAATTGTATATTTTTATTTTGTTGGGCATAAACTTGTGGAAGTTTATGATTGTTGTATTTAGTCTTCATCAAACTTGGTTTTGTAAAACTTTGGATTATCACCTTTTGGTATTAAATGAAATTTTTAACTTCGGTATTTTGGAGTTTATTGTTAGAGTCGACGTTCAGCTCGCGGTCCTGGGGCCCGCGGGGTCCGGGGTCGCGACAGGTTGCTCAACTCCCTCTGGGAGAAAAGGTACTTCAAACTCTTGTGATCCGTAAAAATCTCAAACTTCGCTCCATAAAGATAGTGCTTCCATTTGTGCAACGCAAATACAATAGCCGCTAACTCCATATCATGAGTCGGGTAATTCTGTTCACTAGGGGTCAACTTTCTCGAAGCATACGCAATTACTTTCCCATTCTGCATCAACACACAACCCAAACCCTCTTTCGAAGCATCACTGTAAATCACTAGGCCATCGCTCCCATTAGGCAAAGTCAAGATCGGTGCGGTAGTCAACCTCTTCTTCAATTCCTCGAAACTCTTGCCACATTTCTCGGTCCACACAAACGGAACGTTCTTCCGGGTCAACTGAGTCATCGGAGTAGCAATCCTCGAAAACCCTTCAATAAACCTTCTGTAATAACCGGCTAAACCCAGAAAACTACGAATCTCGGTCACTGACTCGGGTCTCTTCCAATCCACTATAGCTTCAATCTTTGAAGGATCCACCGAAATACCGTCTTTCGAAATAACATGACCCAGAAATGACACCTTCTCGAGCCAAAATTCGCATTTACTAAACTTCGCAAATAATTTCTCCCTCGCAAGAACGGATAAAACTGTCCTCAAGTGCTACTCGTGCTCATCTCAAGATTTCGAATAAACAAGAATGTCGTCGATGAAAACCACCACGAACGAATCAAGATAAGGATGGAAAATCCGGTTCATCAAATCCATAAACACGGCCGGCGCGTTAGTCAACCCAAACGGCATAACCAAGAACTCATAATGACCATAACGAGTGCGAAAAGCAGTCTTCGGAATATCCTCCGATCGAACTTTCAACTGATGGTACCCACTCCTCAAATCAAGCTTAGAGAAAACCACGGATCCTTGTAGCTGACCAAATAAATCATCAATGTGCGGTAGAGGATACTTATTCTTCACCGTAACCTGATTCAACTTCCGGTAATCTATACACAGTCTCAACGAACCATCTTTCTTCCGCACAAACAAAACCGGTGCTCCCCACGGGGAAACACTAGGGCGGATAAACCCTCGATCAAGCAACTCTTGCAACTGAACCTTTAACTCCTTCAACTCAGCGGGAGCTAACCTATAAGGTGCTTTCGAAATTGGAGCCGTACCCGGCAAAAGATCTATACAAAACTCAATCTCACGATCGGGCGGCATAACATACTCGGTAGAGAAAACATCGGGAAATTCCCGAACTACCCGAACACTATCAAAACTAGGGGATTCTTTCCTAGTATCAAGAACACTAGACAAATACCCCTCACAACCACTATGCAATAATCTTCTCGCTTTCATAAAAGAAATTAAGCGAACCTTCCTACTCAGAGGACTAGCCTCAAACACAAATTTAGGCACATCGGGAATAGCAAAAGTAACAGTTTTCTTACGGCAATCAACGGAAGCATGAAACTTGCTCAACCAATCCATACCCAAAATGACATCAAAGTCTTGGATAGGAAGAACTACCAATCCGCACAAAGGACTCGACCACAAATAACCACGTCACAAGCACGAAAGACTCGATCAGAAATCAAGCATTCTCCTATAGGGGTTGACACCTCTAGCACGTACGGTAAGGACTCGAATGCAGCATTAAACATGGAAGCAAATTGCACAGAAATGTATGAATGAGATGATCCTGGATCTACTAACGCTCGTGCGCTCACATTAGACACAGAAACAATACCTCCAATAACGGATGGATCATCGGTCGCTTGTTGTTGATTCATTGCAAACACTTTCCCTTGGACCTTGGGCTTCCCGGCGGCATCCCTTTTCTGACCCTGATTAATACTAACCCCTGACCCGGATGACTGTCCTCGGTGCCTCGTGCAATCTCTCGCAAAGTGCCCCATTTCACCACAATTGATACACTTGCCTTGCTTTTTCCAACACCTATCCTCCGCATGGCCTACCTTTTGACAAAAGGTACAAGGCTTCCTAATTTGGCTCCCTTGGTTCCCGGAAGTGGTACCCGGGTTCCTTGGGATCGGTTGCCCTCGGGACTGAGATTGTCCCCCAAAGTTACCTCGATTTTCAATCCTTGGTTGTGACTTGCTCTGCGCTCCTTGCTTACTCGGGTTGGCCACCTCGGTCTTCCTTTTATGTTCCCCAATATCTTGCTCTATCAAATAGGCTCGGTCCACCGCATCTTGGAATGTCACTATCCGTTGAGCAATAAGTTGAGTACGGATGGAGGTCTTCAATCCCCGAATAAATCTCATAGCCTTTTGTTCCTCGGTCCTCACCAAATAGTCACAATATCGGGCTAATTCTATGAACTTAGCCGAGTATTGTGCTATAGACAACAATCCTTGCTCCAAGTTGAGTAGCTCGATCTCCTTTCGGTTTTAATCAACAACCGGAATGAAATGCTACCGTGTGCGTATCATCCCAAGTAGCTTTAATACCTTTCCACCAATGCTCGGCGGCTCCCACAAGCTTGTAAGCCGCAAACCGGACCTTGTCCTCATCCGAACACCCAATACATCATAAATCTTCTCTATGGACTCAATCCACAACTCAGCTTTCCTTACATCGGGCTCCCCATTGAATTCAACCGGTTTCAACTTCAGAAATTGCTCCAATCCAAAGCGGGGTGGTGCTTGTTCTACCCTCGGACCTTGATCATGTATGGCCTTCATGGCCGCCTCGAACATGCCTTGAAACATGGCACGGGCTTCTTCCCTCGTATCATACTAATTCTGTGCCCCACTAGTACCTCCTCTGTTTCTTCTTCCAGACATTGAGAACAATCACCTGCATAAAACATCAACCGTTAATCACTCCGCACACTACTACCCACCTAGGTCATACTAATCCACCTAGACTTATACTTAGAGCTAATGCCATAGCTCTGATACCAACTGTCGCGACCCCGGACCCCGCGGGCCCCGGGACCGCGAGCTGGACGTCGACTCTAAAACTAAAACTCAGAAATACTGAAGTTAAAAATTCCATTTAATACCAAAAGGTGATGATCCAAAGTTTTACAAAACCATGTTTGATAAAAAACCAATTACAGCTATCATAAACTTCCACAAGTTTATGCACAACAAAAATACAAATATACAAATCTTAGTGACGTCATTGTTTGGTACAACTATCCCAAAATGGTTACACATTTACATAATGTAAACCAACCTATAATAACCTTCCCCAAAAGAATGGATCCACACTCGACGTCCTCTTTCTCGTGATCAGCGAGACTAATCCTTAGCACCTGGGGGGGGTTAAGGAAAAACAAAGATAAAAGAAAGGGGGGTGAGATAAATCTCAATAAGTTACTAATGCAACTACATGACATGCTATGATGCAATATACAATAATAAATCAGAGATAGCACATAGCAGTTATCACATAACAGATAGCAGCGGAAATAAACACATAACAAAGGATATAGCCAATGTTTTCCAAACCGGAACATCCAAATAAAGGATCGCTGCGCAGCTTCAATAATCAACAAATCATCATCTTCATAATAGCATGAAAGCCGAAGAGAAAACCCCGGTACCGGAACCAATAACCATAAAAGTGTCACAAAGGACAAGGACCATGACACAAAGTCATGCCCGTTAGCCAGATACATTCACAAAGGAACGCTGACTTATCCTTTCCAAGGCCAATCTGGAGAAGGGGTATAGTAAGGGCAAAACAATGGTCAACATTATAATGGACTTGGCTTTGCCATTATAATCCTTCCCATCGCCCGATGCAACAAATATGCCAGTTGGGCTTCCAAATAAATGCTAAGTAATAATAATTTAGCATGAATGAACAACTTAAGGTTCCAAAGTAGGGAACCAATCCAATTAAATCACCACAAAGGTAAACCAATACAAACCGTGCATCAAAGATGAACCACATTCCCAAAATGATACTTAATCAAATTCCATCTCGTATTTGTTCACAAAGGAATCAAACCCAATCAATAAAGTGTTCCAACAATGACACTTAACACTTACTTAATTTCAAACACAAACTTGATCACAAATGACTCAATTCTATCACTAGAATGCACTACAATGTTCACTAAGGTCAACTAGGAGGACACCCAAGAATTGGATCACAACGCATTCGTTAATCACACAATTTAACAAAATGTAAACTTTCAGAGGACTGTGCGGCCGCCCACGTTGGGTTGTGCGGTCGCCCAAAGTGCCTCAAAACAAGAACAAAAGCTCTCAGAAAGATGCGCGGTCGCCCATACGATTTTGGGCGGTCGCCCAATATGCCGGAATTGCCAGAAATCGGGAAGAACAACATGGGTTCTTCCATTTTCAACCCAAAACACATTTAACCAAAATCCCAACTTCCAACTCATGTACTAATGTACCAAAACAATTTATAACTAGGGTGGGGACTCCAATACACCATTCATCAACCCAAAACAAAGAATCAAACCCAACATTCCAAAATCACCATTTTTTGATCAAAACCCAAAATAAATTCCAAACAAATTCAAAACCCAACCAAACTTCAAATGTAACACATCAATCATCATAAAAACGTGATATGAACATTTTAGCATCGAAATGGGGGAAAAGTAACTTACCTGCAAATTCTCAAAGTTGATGGATTTCGATTCTTTTTGGCTTCCTACGATCCTATCGACGATCTTAACACGGTTCAAGTTTTAAGAATTGAGAGATGATGATGGGAAGATGGAGAAAATGAAGAGAGAAGATAAAGAAAGAAAAACTTACCAATACCCAAGAGAGAGAGAGAGAGTTTCCAGGGAGATGAGTGAAAGAGTGAGGGAGAAGGTGAGGGAAATAGGGAGGGAGTAGGGAAATAATTTCAAACACTTACACTTAGGCCCCCTCTCTCACACTACACACAAATACTACACTCCCAACTATCAATTAAGATCCAACAATACCACACTAACCCAAATGACCCAATTAAAATGCTAGGCATAATTATTATGAAACATAAAATGCACACATAATATTTAAATGAATAATAATTTAAATAAATAAATAAGCAATTAATTAAATAAAAATAATTTAATTACTAATAAAATAGAGCCTATATTTCGGGTCGTGATAGAACATGTCTTGGAATTGTACTGAAATCACCACAAGGGGACATCATACCCTAGGCGATTAGTTGTGATTTCAAAGCCACCAACAATGAAGCAGAATATGAAGCTCTTATCATGGGATTAACCGTGGCACTAGATCTTAACGTCAAAGTCATCCAGGTATATAATGATTCATTATTATTAGTTAATCATTTTAATGGGTCCTATGCAGCTAAGAAAGTAAAGATGACTTTGTACCTAGGAATTGTAAAGATCTTAGCCAGAAAATTTCAAAGCTTCAAGTTAGAACAAATTCACCCGGGAAGAAAACTCACAAGCAGATACTTTAGCCAACCTGGGGTCGGCTTTCAAAAATTTGACTCAGACCAACATACGCATCGTTCATATCAATGTCTCAGCCATTGAAAGATTGGAACTATTTGTAGATACCCCGGGGAAAGACCGCCGCTCGGCTGGTGCGGTGGGAGGATCCTAGGATGTCTAACTTGTTTAAGAGTTGCCACCTATATTTTACAGGAACATAAGAAAAACCTAATGTGTAGCCTAAGTTTGATTTACTAAAACAGAGATTCTTGTTTATGAGGTTCGGGGGTTAGGTTACGAGATGGGAAGTACTTAAACACCCATCTCGCCGAACTAATGTTGGTCTTGCTTGTTCAAAATCTACATAATCAAAATGTTCTTCCTATTCTTCAATGATGACAAAAGGGGTTAAAAAGGGGTTTTAAGAATGTAGGGAGATAACTCCTTGATTAACTTCAATGAAGTGAAGTAATCTTTTGTGTCGTGTCCCAAAATGTTTGGGTGATTGCACTTTTGATGAAATAAAAGGAGAAGAAGAAAGATGAAGTAAAGAAGAGGGAGAAGAATGGCCTTTTCACCTATGCTTCAAGATGACTTCAAATACTTCTTTGAGAAATTGCCTTTGAAATGCCTTGAATATCTTTGTGTATAGTTTTCTTTCTTTTCAAAAAAAGGTCCCTTCCAATGGTGGAGAAGAGGGGTTTATATAGTTGTAAAACATAAGTTTTTGGTGCCAAAACTCAGTCACCAAGAAATCTTTCCCGGGCAAAATCATGTAAAATGAGCAAGGGAGAGATTCTTGGTCAAAAATTTGTAACTGACGCCCAGAGGCGCATGCTTCCCACCTTGGGTGTGGAAGGCGCGCACTTCTGGCTCCTTTGGTCGGAGGCGCGCGACTCAGAGAAGACTTTTTTGACAGAATGGACTGGAAAGTCATCTCTGCTATTCAGTTTAGTCCCTAGACTTAACGGGGTCAGTCAGGAACTTAACAGAAGTAACAAAAACTGACAAAAACACTTAAAAGAGGGAGAAACCCAAAATCAACCTTGCAATCGGGGTGAGCGGTCCAAGGCGGGGTGTCTACAGAGCCCCTCAGCGGTGTGGATTGCGAAGCAAAATGCGCCGACGAAAGAGAAGACATCCGCCGAGGACATCACCAAGAAAAAGCAAAGACTCGATGAAAGCAGGAATTTGAAATTGCGAGAGATAGGGGTGCGCTCCCTGTGTGAGCGGCTTTTGTTGATAGAGGAGGTGGCATGATTTTTTTGTGAATCCGCCGGTTGAATCTGTGGGATGAATCTGTTAGTGAATCCATCAGGATGAGTCTGTTAGTAACCCTTTTGATGACGAATCCGTTAGAGAGTTCGCTTGAACGAATCCGTTAGTGGATCCTTTGAATGGGCCCGTCAGTAAACCCTCTGTTTGATGAATCCGTTAGTGAATCCGCTTGATGAATCTGTTATTGAATCCCTTGAATGAGTCCGTTAGTGAATGTTGATGAATCCGTTAGTGAATCCGTTTGATGAATCCGTTAGTGAATCCTCTTGGATGAGCCTGTTGGTGAACCCTTGTTGACGAATCCGTTAGTGAATCCGTTTGATGAATTCGTTAGTGAATCCTCTTGGATGAGCCCGTTGGTGAACCCTTGTTGACGAATCCATTAGTGAATCCGCTTGGTGAATCCGTTAGTGAATCCCTTGGATGAGTCCGTTGGTGAACCCTTGTTGATGAATTCGTTAGTGAATCCTCTTGAGATGAGCTCGTTAGTAAACTCTTGTTAACGAATCCGTTAGTGAATCCATTTGGTGAATCCGTTAGTGAATCCCTTGGATGAGTCCGTTGGTGAACCCTTGTTGACGAATCCGTTAGTAAATCCGTTGAATGAATCCGTTAGTGAATCCGTTGTTTTGCTTCAAGAAGTGGTGAATTTAGTGGCTCACCGCGGACCGAATTGCTGTTGGTGGCTGCATTTGATGTTGACTTTTCCCGGGGTGCGGGCACAGTTGACTGCGGGCCGAAAGAATGTTTTCCCTTTAGCGAGGAAAATGTCGAGATTGACCTCGACTTTTGAAAAGAAAGACACAACCTATTTTTAGTGGAAGTTTCTATCTAATTTTAATTTAGACGTGCCTTAGGGGCGGACCAAATTAATGTGTGTCCAACTGTGTCACCAAGGGTGGAGAATGTTGATTCCTGCTGATTTCGGGAGCACCTGGACTTTGTTTCTGCATGATTTCATCTTCTGACAAGGGCCAGTTGAGGCGTTTCTGGAACGAGATGCGGGCGCCTCTGCTAGTGATGCGCGCGCCGATCATGTGGGTGACGGGAGGCGCGCGCTTCTGGGGAGCGAATTTCGGGGCTTGACATTTGCTGGCCAAAAGATCCCCAACAGTTATAATATCAGCCTCTGTTCGAGGCTATTCTCCCAACTGATACGTAAACTATTGTATTTTTGTAAGGGATATGAATTAACTCAAGGACCTCGCAAGGAACAAGAGCTAAAACTAGATAAACTAATCTCGCAAGATTATGCCTGTCCTCGCAAGGGCAGAAGGGGTTTAAACCTCGCAAGGTTTAAGAACAATTCTTGCAAGAATTGAAGTAAGTTCGCAAACTCACAAAGAAAATTTTATTCAATTACTCATTGCCTTACAACTACATCTTGTAGGGTATTTATACTACTGTTGGAACATCCTTCCAATTTAGGATAAACTAGACATTAATTATTGAGAGATAATTAAAATAAAGATAAGAACTAGGTGAAAAAAACAATGTAAATTCGGCCAATCTGAACAGTCTGATTTGAACAGCCATAACTCTTCATGTACTTGTCCAAAAACATGCCATAAGTAGTCGTATGAAAGATCACAACCTTATCTTCTTCCCAACGTGGAAATAATCACCATCTGGACTTTCATTGCGTAGATAATAGCTGAACAAAATTATTCCAGAAACTGCTCAAACATTTGGCCCACTTATTTAAGCCTAACTAATCATGTTAACAAAGATTGGGCTCCAATTGACCCCTAAAGTCTGATCCACACCCTTGGAGCTCAACATTAGCTCATTTCCATTATCTTCTACCTTTGCTTCCACATCATTCTCCTCTCCTTTAAAGGAATTTTCCCTCAAATTTTCGTCATCCAAGTAAGGAGAAAGATCACCCACATTGAAAGTAGCACTCACATTACCAAACTCATCGGGTAGCTCAAGTTTATACGCACTATCACCATACTTTTCCAACACTCGGAATGGACCATCAGCTCTCGGCATAAGCTTGTTCTTTCTCTTTGAAGAAAATCTCTCCTTTCGAAAATGCAACCATACAAGATCACCAACCTTAAAAACATGTTGAGTACGCCCTTTGTTGGATCTTTCTTTATACTTAGCATTTGCCTTCTCAATCTGAGCCTTAACTTGCTCACAAATCCTCATAAATGCAGCTTGCCTCTCCTTTTCTTCAAAGCTCACTATTTCCTTCTTTGGTATAGGAATCAAGTCAATAGGCATATACGCATTAACACCATAAACAATCTCAAATGGAGAACGACCAGTAGTAGATGAAGGAGTTCTATTGTATGCAAATTCAGTATGAGCAAGCTTAACATCCCAATCTTTGGTAGTTCTACTCACCAAACCACGTAATAAACTTCCAAGAGTCCGATTTGTCACTTCTGTTTGTCCATCGGTCTGTGGATGATGGGAAGTACTAAACAGCAACTTAGTACCAACCAAACGCCATAGGGTCTTCCAAAAGTAGCTAAGGAACTTAGTGTCCCAATCAGAAACAATAGACTTTGGAATCCCATGCAAACGAACAATCTCCTTATAGTATAAATCTGCAATATGAGATGCATCATCCGTCTTATGACATGGAACAAAATGACTCATCTTCGAAAAATGATCAACCACCACCATAATAGCATCCTTCCCCCTTTGAGTTCTAGGTAACCCAACAATGAAATCCATGCTAACATCATCCCAAGGCTGATCCGGCATAGGTAAAGGTGTATAGAGCCATTTATGAAAGAAACTCTTTGATTTATGATAAGTAGCACACCTCGCCACTACCTCCTGCACATTCTTAAGCATGTTAGGCCAATAAAAATGCTCACCAAGAATCTCGTAAGTCTTTTGCACACCAAAATGACCAGCAAGTCTGCCTCCATGTGCTTCCTTCACAAGCAATTTCCTAATGGAGCATTTAGGAATACAAAGCCGATTCCCCTTAAAAAGAAAACCATCTTGCACAACGAACAAGCCAGAAGGACTCTCTATCTCTTGAGAAAAAGTTGGATCAGATTTGTAATACTTTTTAATTTGCTCAAAGCCAAGCAACCTTGCATCAAGAGTAACAAGCAAACAATGTCTCCTAGACAATGCATCCGCAACCACATTAGAAACACCAGATTTGTACGTAGAAGAAAAAGTAAAAGATTGCAAAAATTCTACCCATTTGGCATGTCTTGCATTCAACTTTTGCTGCCCATGTATGAACTTCAAAGCTTCATGGTCAGAATGAAGAACAAATGGCTTGGGACGGAGATAATGAGCCCAATGATCCAATGCTCGAATAATAGCATAAAACTCTTTGTCATAAAAAGAATAATTCAGCCTTGCTCCACTTAATTTCTCACTAAAGTAGGCAATAGGTCTCTTCTCTTGTACCAAAACAGCTCCAATGCCAACTCCACTTGCATCGCACTCCACTTCAAACAACTTCTCAAAATCTGGTAGCGCCAAAACAGGAGCTGAACATAGCTTACTTTTGATTTCATCAAATGCCTTTTGATCACTTGAAGTCCACACAAATTCTCCCTTCTTTGTAAGATCGGTGATTGGGGCAACAATAGAACTAAAATTCTGAATGAAACGTCGATAAAAAGATGCCAATCCATGGAAACTTCTAACCTCTGTTGTTGATTTGGGAATAGGCCACGACTCAATAGCCTCAACTTTGGAAGGATCCATACGAACACCATCTCCAGAAACTATGTAACTAAGGAAGGTCACACTTGGCACCACAAACATGCATTTTTCAAGTTTCCCATACAACTTCTGCTCTCTCAACTTATCAAACACCTTTCTCAAATGCATAAGATGTTCCTCCATGTTCTTGCTGTATACAAGAATGTCATCCACAACAACAAATAAATTAATAAAAGGTCGAAGTACCTCATTCATAAGTCGCATGAATGAAGTAGGAGCATTACACAACCCAAATGGCATAACAAGCCATTCATAAAGACCTTGCTTCGTTTTGAACGCTGTCTTCCATTCATCCCCATCACGAATCCTCATTTCATGATAACCAGATCTCAAATCAATCTTTGAGAAAACATGAGCTCCATGCAACTCATCCAATATGTCATCCAACCTCGGCATAGGAAAGCGATACTTAATTGTAATATTGTTGACAGTTCGGCTATCACCACACATGCGCCATGTTCCATCCTTCTTTTTTACCAAAAGAACTGGTACAACACACGGACTTAGGCTCTCTTGAACATAACCACGATCAATCAGCTCTTGCACTTGCCTCTGCAACTCCTTACTTTCTTTGGGGTTACAACGATAGGCTGGTGTGTTAGGGAGTGTAGCACCAAGAATTAGATCAATTTGTTGCTCAATTTCACGCTTTGGAGGTAAACCATGTGGTAACTCATCCGGGAACACATCACCATACTCCTCAAGCAACCTTTGTACCTACAAGTCATCACTAGAGTCCATCCGAGCAGTGGAGCTATCACGAACAAACAAGATATACAACTTATCTTCTGGTTCAACTTCGTCCATAAGTTCCTTAGCACTAAAGAATATCTTCTCTTGCTTTGGAATGTCCTTTCTTGGAGTTAAAGGCTTCAAGTTGTACTTCTCTTTACCCTTTAGAACAGAATAAATATTACTCTTTCCTTGATGCGATACATCTCGGTCAAACTGCCATGGCCTCCCAAGCAACAAATGACAAGCTTTCATGGGAACCACATCACATAACACCTCATCTTCATACGGGCCAACAGCAAAAGAAATGCGTGCTTGTTTTTTAACCTTAATACCACCATCATCATTCAACCAATTTAGCGTATACGGATCAGGATGAGTAGTAGTAGGAAGCTTAAGTTTCTCCACCATTTCACTAGATGCAGCATTCGTAAATGAACCACTATCAATAATAAAATTACAAGTCTTACCACCGACCTTTCATCGAGAGTGAAAAATCTGGTTGCGTTGATTTTGCTCGTCCGGGCCAGATATGATGTGAAGGTTTCGCACCACAAGCATCTCCTTCTCACTAGGTGGACTCACATCATAATCAGCAAACTTTTCCTCCTCTTTAGCGACCACAAAACTTGGTTCCAACAGATCAAGATCATTCAAAGTGAGTGTGCACTTTTGAGGGCACTCATTTGCAATATGACCATAACCTTGACACTTATAACACCTCCTGAACTTAGGCTCCAAAACATCCTTACCCTTCTCCTTTGGATCTTCCTTCTTGACCTCCTTCGAGGTAGATTCGGCATTAGGCTTCAAAGGGATGCTATAGACTTTACTATATTCACGTACCATAGTGGACTTCTTGCTCTTCTCTTGTCTCTCAAATTTGATAGCCAATTTGCAAACATCATCAAAAGTTGAATAAGGATGAACTTCAACCTTTTGCTGCAATTGGGAAGATAAACCCTTGATAAACCTTGCTATCTTCATCTCTTCCCTTTCTCCAAGATCACAAACAATAATTAATTTATCAAATTCACGAACATATTCACTCACAGTAAGGTTCGCTTGCTGCAAAGAAGTGAGTTTTAAGTATTGCTCCTGCTCAAAATCCCTTGGTAAGAACCACTTCTTGAGATGTTTCTTTAACTTTTCCCAAGTATCGATTCTGGTCTTACCCTCATGCCTCCTCTGGTTCTTCAAATTCTCGTACCATAAAGAAGCATGCTTCGTTAACTTGACGGTTGCCACTTTAAACTTCTTGTATTCATCAAAATCCTTGTAGTAAAAAACACGCTCAATTTGTCTTAACAAATCAAGAAATGTCTCGAGATCCAAATCACCTTGAAAATCTGGAGCATCTAACTTCAGCCCACGATCATCATCATATGTATCACGACGCCTTGGTGGACTTCTTGAATCATCTGAATTAGAATCATGTCGACTTCTCCCTCTTGCATTACGGAGATTAAGATCAATCAACTGACGCATCATTGCATCCATGATCTCCACAGATGTTGTTAATGGCTCCAAACGACTCCACATCTCTTCATCATCACGGAAAATGCCTCTACTTGCCATCTCAACTCCCACGGACTAAACAACGCTAAGAAGGCTGTTTATAACTGGCTCTAGATACCAATTTGATACGTAAACTATTCTATTTTTGGAAGGGATATGAATTAACTCAAGGACCTCACAAGGAACAAGATCTAAAACTAGATAAACTAATCTCGCAAGATTATGCCTGTCCACGCAAGGGCAGAAGGGGTTTAAACCTCGCAAGGTTTAAGAACAATTCTCGCAAGAATTGAAGTAAGTTCGCAAACTCACAAAGAAAATTTTATTCAATCACTCATTGCCTTACAACTACATCTTGTAGGGTATTTATACTACTCTTGAAACATCATTCCAAGTTAGGATAAACTAGACATTAATTATTGAGAGATAATTAAAATAAAGATAAGAACTAGGTGAAAAAACAATGTAAATTCGGCCAATCTGAACAGTCTGATTTGAACAGCCATAACTCTTCATGTACTTGTCCAAAAACATGCCATAAGTAGTCATATGAAAGATCACAACCTTATCTTCATCCCAACGCGGAAATTCACCATCTGGACTGTCATTGCGTAGATAATAGCCGAACAAAATTATTCCAGAAACTGCTCAAACATTTGGCCCACTTATTTAAGCCTAACTAATCATGTTAACAAAGATTGGGCTCCAATTGACTCCTAAAGTCTGATCCACACTCTTGGAGCTAAACATTAGCTCATTTCCATTATCTTCTACCTTTGCTTCCACATCACCAACAGCTATTTTCTACCATTCTTGAACATCCTTTATTTGCTCAATTTTGCTTGTAATCCGCATTTTCCATGGCTTCCAATTCTTTTGTTCTTGATGCCAAGGTTGTTGGTGAGTATGAGAAGGATTTGTCAACCTTAGTGTACTCTTTCAAGACCCATCCCAAGAAAGCTTTCATCAAAGATTTTGGTTTCCGAATTCTTTTTACACTTCGGACTTTGAAGCCGGATTGGGATTTGTTGATGGTCGTTGTAGCCTTTTTGGATTGTGACAACCACACCTTCAACTTTTCGGCGAATGAAATGGTGCCGACTGTTGATGTCTTCGGTGCCATTCTCGGTATTCCACTGGTGGGTCAAATTTCCATCCCCAAATATCATCGTGGAGTGATCGATTCTTGGTCTGACTTGTTAAACCTTCCCATCGGAGACGTGAGGAAGATGTTGCATGGCACTGAGGTAGATATAGCTGAGTTGCCAATGTTCTTCAGCTTGCATTCGGAGGATCCGATGGTTCATTCCTTCAAGAGGAATGCCATGGAGGTTTGCCTTTCCAGCGAGGTTTTATTCGTTGAACCTTTCAGGACAGCAGATGTACAGTTGGCTGAGATAATCTTGCAGGCAAAAGAGCAACAGTTTAGCATAATTCCTCTTATAGTGGGGGAAACTCTGCATGGCCTTAATGAGCTGCATAGGACAGGTGAGATGCATCGTGGAAGCCCCTTGCTGTTGACCATATAGCTTCGAGAGCATTTTAGGATTTATTCTCCGGATGGCGATCTGTCTCGTTTTGCTGTTCATAGAAGAAAATTACTGGTCCGAGACTTAACCGAGGATAGTTGGAAAAAATTCTTTGCTTCTCGGGCATCGGCCAACATTGAGTGGTGCCCTCCCTCTTGGGGTCTTCGTCCTTTTGTGGAATGGACCTCGGGTTTTGAGCATGTGGTCTTACCCGGCTTGAGAGACTCTTCATTTTACTGTCCAGGGTCGCCAACAGATTATCCCTTTCCCTAGGAGTGGGGTGTTTCATCCAGTCTTGTATATGGGTCCAGACTTTTTAGAGGAGCTTCAGTCGGCTTAGGGAGATGACCGCCATCGGTGGGCTTCTGCCTCTATTTACCGGGGTAGTATCTTTCTTCCTGAGAGTTATTTGGACTATCTATTTGGCACTCTTTACTGCGGAATTACTTGGGTTGACGTGCTTCGTGCTGTGTTGTTAGGAAAATACTTTGAGCCTAGCAATACTTTGCGGTATAAGGAAGCTGCTGCTGATTTGCACAATATTTTGGCTGACCCTTTCGGTACCCCTTTGGATAGCTTCTATGCTCGGAGGCGCGTTGCTGTGCAGAAAGTTTCGGTCCGCCTCAGCATTCCTAAGCCTCCCAAGAAAAATAGGATTGAGAGCCGTTCGGGTGGCCCTTCAAAGGCTAAGAGAAAATTAGATTTTTCCTAGTTCGCTAAGAGATTGCATTTAATAGACCACTTGTTTAGGATTTAATGTTTTAATGTCTTTTATTGCCCAACATCGTCCGTTGTAGTGATCAAAATAATTCAAGAGATGAATAAAAATTGCATTTTGTTATGACATGATTGGGTAAAAATTTATGTTTTAGACCGCACCCGAAGGTTGCCTACGTTCCTCTTGTAGAGAGGCTCAGGTCTCCGTAGTTCAAACAACTGAAGACCATTTTTTTTTTGTGCACCGCACCCTGTTTTTTGCCTAGACCGCCCTTTCGGGTTTTCAATCTAGCGGGCTTCTTTTTGCACGTGCTCTAATTTTTGCCTAGGCCGCCCTTGCGGGTTTTCAACCTAGCGAGCGTTTTTTTTTTTTTTAATGGTCTTCATTTGTTAAGCGTAGAACTTCTTGAGCTTGTCGAGGTTGACCTCTTTTGGAAATTGATCGCCATCCAAGTCTACGAGTCGGGCTGCACCGCCGCTTAGTATCTTCTTGACCACGTAAGGACCGATCCATCGAGGTCCCCATTTCCCAAGGGAATTCATGGCATTGGGAGGATGTTGTCTTAGGACCAAATCTCCCACTTTGATATTTCGGGGCTTCACCTTCTTGTTGAAAGCACTTTCCATTCTTTGTTGATAAGCCCTTGTGCGTTCAAATGCTCTTGGCCTCTTTTCGTCGAGTAGGGCTAGTTGCTCATATCGGCTTTGCATCCAATCAACCTCGTTGACTTGGTTCTCGAGTAAGACCCGTAGAGAAGGAACCTCGAGTTCGACCGGGAGTACGGCTTCAGAGCCATAAACCAATGAGTAAGGAGTTTCTCCCGTTGCTGACCGTATTGAGGTGCGGTAGCCCCATAATGCTAGCGGTAATTTCTCGGGCCAATCCTTTCCCGTTGAAGCCATTTTTCGTATGATGACTTCGATTTTCTTATTTGCTGCTTCGACCGCTCCATTGCCTAAGGGCGGTACGGGGATGACTTGTGCTTGGTAATTTTGTGGTTAACCAAAAGTGCATCCACTTCTTTCTCTAAGTGAGAGCCATTGTCAGAGATGATCTTATGGGGGACACCATATCGGCACATAATGTTGTTCTTCACGAATTCGGCCACCTTCTTGGCATTCAAGACTCGGTAAGCTTGTGCTTCGACCCATTTGGTGAAATAGTCTACGGCCACAAGGATGAATGACTGTCCGTTGCTCCCCGTAGGATGGACTTTGCCGATGATATCTATGCCCCAACAAGAGAATGGCCAAGGTGTGGTCATGTTGTACAGTTATGAAGGTGTAGCATGTTGTAGATTAGCATGGAAATGGCACTTGGCGCATTTTCTGACTTTCTCGATGCAGTCTTTTTCCATTGTAGTCCAATAGTAGCCAATACGGAGTATCTTTTTGGCTAACATAATACCATTCATGTGGGGTCCACACTCGCCCTTATGGACTTCGTGCATGATTTTTTGAGCTTCGGACTCGTTTTCACATAAAAGATTGATCCCTTGATGATGTCTCTTGTAGACTCGGTTTCCAATCAACACATATCTGGCGGCTAGCTTTTGTAGTGCCACTCGAGGTGTTGACCATACTGTTGAAGGGTCAGGTCATGGATTCGCTATTTACCCGATGTTTGATTGATAAGGAGCAGGGAGTCACCGAATACTTCAAGTTCCGTGGCATTTCTTTCTAGGGATGCTTCTAGCCCCGCTATGCATGCCTCATACTCGACAATGTTGTTGGTAGCTTCGAATTCAAGACGGATGGCAATTGGAGTGTAGATGTCCTTTGGATCGACAAGTAACATTCCTATCCCTTGGCGGCGCCATCGAAAAAAAGTTGCCACTTATTTTCCTCAGTTGTAGTGCAAACCAAGTGCTCGTCAGGAAACTGTAAGTCCTCCCCCTTCACTTCGTCACACGGAAATTCAGCAAGCTAATCACTGAACACTTTCCCCCTGTTGGATTTGAGTGTGACGTAAGTTATGTCATAGCCAGCGAGCATGAAGTACCATTTGGCTATCCTTGTCGACATGAAAGGCTTCTCGAAAATGTAGCGGATCGGGTCCACTTTTGCTACTAGCTTGATCGAAAAGGCTTCCATGTAATGTTTGAGCTTTTGAGTAACCCAAACCAGTGCTGCACATGACTTCTTTAAGATAGAGTAGTTCTTTTCGCCTCCTTGAAACCAGCGACTGACAAAATAAATGGCATTCTCCTTTATGGAGTCTCGTTGCTCTTGTGCTAGCATAGCCCCTAGGGCTTCATTGTTCACCGTGAGATAGAACAAGAGGGGTTTCTCTTTGTGAGGTGGAACCAAAACTGGAGGACATGTCAAATAGTGCTTGACTTGGTCGAAAGCTTCTTGGCAAGCGTCGGTCCATTCTAGAGCCACATTCTTCTTAAGTAGCTTGAAGATTGGCTCGCACATAGAAGTGAGCTGGTGCATAAACCGACTGATGTACTGAAGTCTGCCCACGAAACCTTTGATTTCTTTTTGTGTCTTGGGAGGAGGCATATCGATGATCGCCTTGATTTTTGAGGGATCTGCTTCAATTCCCCTCTCGGTAACCATGTAGCCAAGAACTTTGCCTCGGATAACCCCAAAAGTGCACTTTGCGGGATTGAGCCTCATCTTGTGTTGACGAAGCCTTTCAAAGAACTTGAGGAGATCGATCAAATGTTGACCGTCGGTCCCTTTTGAGTGGATGATCATGTCGTCCACATAAACCTCAATTTCTTTGTGGATCATATCATGAAACAAGTCTATCACAGCCCTTTGATAAGAAGCCCCAGCGTTCCTTAACCCAAACGGCATGACTGTGTAGCAAAAGGTGCCCCACGGTGTTGTGAAAGCAGTCTTGTGTTGATCCTCCTCAGCCATAAGAATCTGATTGTACCCAGCAAAACCATCCATAAATGAGCGGACCTCGTAGGCGCCAGTGGAGTCGACTAGCATGTCAATGTTGGGTAGTGGAAAGTCATCCTTTGGAGAACCTTTATTCAGATCCCGGAAGTCCACACAAACACGAACTTTGCCGTTAGCCTTTCAGACCGTGACCACATTAGCTAGCCATGTCGGATATTCAATAACTTTGATGAAGCCCACACTGAGAAGCTTTTCTATCTCTTCTTTGACTTGTAGAGACCATTCTGGCTTGATCTTTCTGAGCTTCTGTTTGACTGGCTTGGCGTCGTCTTTGATCGGAATTCTGTGTTCAGCGACCTTTCTGTCCAAACCCGGCATGTCTTTGTATGACCATGCGAACACATCCACGAACTCTCTGAGCAGTGCAGTCAATCTGTCTTTCTCTTCCCCCTTGAAAAAGCTTCCGATCTTGGTTTCTTTCGGCTCTTCGTCGGTACCCAGATTAACAACATGCAATTCTTTGTCAGCCCCTGGACCATTTTTACCATGACTACGGACCTGTTGAGCAAGTTCATTTAAGTATGTTGTGTTTTCGTGGTCTATTTCATCATTATTTGAATCGTTATTAACTAGTTCATTAGATTCTTTATTAGTTAATTCATCATTCATGATGTTTGCAATCTCGGGGTACTCAGAAAGATCAATTTTTTTATTAACAAAGAAAGGGAACACACGCTCGGGTATGGCCTCCATATCCTCTTAGGTGAGGGTATCGGAAACACTCTCAGACTCAAAAGTGAAAGTGAACAAGTCTTCCTTTGTAACCTTGTGCAGAATGCAACCCATCTTCTCGACCAAGAATTCTTCGGACACCACGGGTCCCTTCGTAGAATACCAGTTCTTGATCGGCTCGGAGCTTGGCTAGATCTCGCTGATAGTCTCCCTTCTCGTTTCGGTGTCGTAGATGGCATTGACTTGGCACTCATCCATGAGGGCAAGTTCGTCGAACATGGAGGCTAAATCTATCAATTCTTCCCCCACGGTGATCTCTGTCTCAGACTCTATGGTCACTTTCTTCCCCCACCATTCACGAGGTGACATGGGAGTTGTTTCCTTTTCGAACTTCTGGATCTCACACTCGGCGAAGATCTCAAGGCCAGGCTTTCTTATGCCCTTGCTGTTAACCCATGGCTCGGGAAAGATCATGTACGGAACAGCTTCCCCTTGGCGAACAAAATAGCCATTCAACATCTTGCGGTAAGGCCTTAAATTGGGAATCTCATAGTGACGGCTTTCCTTACAAGCTCGGGCCTTCTCATTCTTGACGGCTTGCTCGTGTTTTAAGTCATCTTTAGAAGGCTCATATCCCAAACCGAACTTTTTCTTAACAAAAGGAACCTCAATTGGTTGCATTCTCCCTTGTTGATATTTCCCTAGGCCTAAACCAGGGAAGTAATTCATGTTCCTCATCATGCGGAGGACTTTGCGATTGCCGAGGGTCCATGATCCGTTTCCCCCTTCTTTGTCAATGGCGTTGATTGAGACGTCGGAGAGGGTAGAGTCTACTAAACCATGCTGAATTTGGTGGATGGGTTCCCCCTTTCTGTGGATAGTGACATTTTCTGCCATAAAGGTCACTATTTCATCCCCATTTCTGAACTTCACACATTGATGGAGAGTCGAAGGGACGGAATTAGAACTGTGTATCCACGGTCGGCCCAAAAGCAAGTTGAATGAGGAGGGCACATCGAGCACTTGAAATGGGACGGACATGACCATGCTCCCAAACTCAATGTCTATTTCCACCATACCCATGACTGTATAAGCAGTGCTGTCGTAACCTCGGATTACTTGAGTAGAAGGCTTCAAATCTGAATTCTTAAGCCCCAGTATGCCCATGATTCGGCCGGGCATTAGGTTGAGTGCGGAACCACCGTCAACCAAAACTATTGAGATAGGTCTCCCCCTTTCTCTTACCTTAAGGTAGATAGCCTCATTGTGATCGGACCCAAATGGTGGGAGGTCCATGTCGGCAAAGGTGATGACATTGCCAAAATGAATGTGGCCTATCATTGCAGTGAGGTCCTCGAGAGTAGTATCGGGAGAGATTGATATGTCGTTGAGTTTACTAATGACAAGATCTCGGTGCTTCTTTAAGGACGCAATGAGGTCCCAAATGGAGATGTTGGCTTGAGTTTTCTTGAGTTGAACTAGTAGGGGTCTTCGAGAGTGTCGCGAGCTTGCGACCTTTGAGAAGAGGTGCTTGGTGCAGAAGTGGAGGGGTTGCTTGCTATGACTCGTCCGGATCGAGTTAGCATGTTGACGTTCCCATCTTTCTTCTTTTTCCTATTCTCTAGTACTTCCCTCATTACCTCATCGTAAGTCACAACATAACAAGAATTATCAATCTTATTCATGGCATTGGAGCCCTCATTCACAATTAGGAATGAATGAGTGGTCTCCTCAAATTCTCCTATCTATATTACATTGACACCACCCTTGTTAGGAACTATGAATTCCTTCTTGTCTATGAGATCTTGGATGACATTGCGGAGAACGAAGCATTCGTCGGTGGTGTGGCCACTATATTTGTGGTAGCTACAATACTTGTGATGAGTATGATTGGCATTGACCGTCTTGGGTTGGTACCCTTGTATGGGTATGACTTTCCCCTTTGCTTTGAGAACTTCGAAGGCCTCGGTTTGAGTCATGCCTTGGAGAGGCGTGTAGACACGGTCATTTCGAGACTTCTTGCCTTGGGGTGGAGGAACCTTTTTGTAATTCCCCTTGTCGGTGGTGACGGCATTAACTGAAGCCTCTTTTGAGGAGCTAGATGCAGCCTTGTAACGGAGGGTAGGAGCACTTTTCTTGATTTCCCTAAGCAACTCATCCATTCGGATCCCCGCCTTATACATTTGAGAGAAATCGGCATAGCAAGCCCCACTTAGGTGGGTGCGGAGATCAATATTTAGACACTTAAGAAAGATGTCCATTTGCTCCTTGGTGTTAGGTCTCTCGACAATCTCAGCAAGCTTGTCATTCCACCTTTTCGTGAAGTTAATGAAGGACTCGTTGTCCCTTTGAGTAGTGTTTTCAAGCTCTTTCTTGGTTGGCCGGTGGGTGGTGTTGCCTTGGTATTGACTCTTTAAGGAAAGCATGGTGGCGTCCCAATCAAGACGGACTGTGAGCGGGAGAGTAGCATACCAATCCTTTGCCGCCCCCTCGAGAGTAAGAGGGAAACATTATGCCATAACCTTGGGTGATACCTTCTTCGGTACCATAGCCCAAATGTAAGTCTCGATGTGTGCCATGGGACAAGAGTTGCCTTTAAACTTGCTGATGTCGGACATCTTGAACTTGTCGGGGAGGGAAGCCATTGTGTTCATAAAAATGGATGACTGATAGAGGCTTGTATTGGAGCCTTTCCCCAAGTTGAGACAGTTGAAGCGTTAATCTATGTAGGCCATAATTGAATCAACCATCTTAGGCTCATTGTTCTCGGTGCTTGGTTCCCCCATTTTCTTGGTGCGGATACTGACATAGGGGCTCTCAAACAAACCCTCGGTCCATTCGGACTCATCATTGTCTTTCTTGTTTTTACCCTTGGCGAGCTAAGTGAGCTTTTCTTTCATTAGCTCCATTTCGGCCTCGTGGGCCTCCCTTTGATTGTCGAGGTGGGATTGCCAAATGTCATTTTTATTTTGAGACTCCTTATTAAGAGTTGAGACTTGTTCTTGGAGAAGTTGGACCATGGTTGAGAGTTGCTCGAGAGTTATGGTGTTATCGGTGTTGGAGCCGCCGACCATTGATGCTGTCGAAGCTGTTGGAGTGATTTCTTCACGAACTAACCGATTCGTTGAATCCCGGTAGACCCGGTAAGTACCAATTGAACCTATATTGCAGAAGAGGCCCTTTTCAGTTTTGAGTACACTTTCGGTCCATGAAGAGGCTTAGAGCACACATTGGGCACACGACTCAAAACCACATAAGAAAAGACTCTTTTTTTTTATAAGTCGGAGGGACGGGGTCCCTTTTTGGGTTTCTAAGAAAATAATGGAATCGTCACACTAGTATATACACCATCTCGCGGTCCCATATACTCATCGGATTCCATCACGCTTGTGAATCCTACACATGTCGGGATTAAACTAAATTAATGTAGTAAAGCATACATGCGGGGACGAATTTTTTTATTTTCGTCCATAATAACCACTTGGGGACGGTATTTTTATTTCGTCCATGATAACCACTTGGAATGATTTGAAGACATTAGTTTAGGGAAATCTCGGCATATGAAAACCGAATTTAGTCACGGAGTGTTAGACCCTAACTAGAATTGTGTTGGCTTGTGCTCGGCTAAATGAGAGGCTTAAGGTCACCCCCGGCATGTAGTCACGAACTACGCCACGGGCTGAGGTTTACCGCTTCGAAAGAGTCAAGGTCTAGTGGAGCTTGAAACTTCCTAGGACGGGCCTCGACGGGTTTGGGGTTATGAACTTGTGCGACTCGATAGTGAGCAATTTATAGGAATTCGTGCACATAGTGTGAGGTCTAACATGTGACAAAACGTTTTTTACTTTTTTTTATGAAAGAAAATCAAATAAGCACATAATTACAACTTTCGAATCACCTGTGTGACTGATAAAATAGAACGCGAAAGTAAACAGTCCAAAAGGCCAGATTAGGCCTGATGCAGGCAACTGTGCCCACACCCCATCAAATCTGCTCTGTTTTGAAACCTGTTCTTGTCTTGGAAACCTACCCATAAGCGCGCGACTCTGGATGATGATGTGGGAAGCGCGCGCATGGCGCAATGTCTGTGGGAGGCGCCCGCTTCTGGGCAAACCTGTCAGAATGTCAGACTTTGGACTCAGGGGATTGCCCTGGTCTTGAATGTATTGTAACCCCTGCAGAAATGATTAGTGCAGAAAGAAGAAGAGAAAACTAGGAAGAACATATGGGATGCGGGCGACTCTGGTCCTTGATGTGGGATACGAGCACCGTAGGCCAAGAAGGCCAGAGGCACACGCCTCCCCCATTAGAGACCAGAATGCCCAGAAAAGATGTAGATTTTGAACAAAATGCAAGTTTAACCCTCAAATGTCCCCAGCGGAGTCGCCATTGTAGATACCCCGGAGAGAGACCGCCGCTCGGCTGGTGCGGTGGGATGATCCTAGGATGTCTAACTTATTTTAGAGGAACATAAGAAAAACCTAATGTGTAGCCTAAGTTTGATTTACGAAAACAGAGATTCTTGTTTATGAGGTTCGGGGGTTAGGTTACGAGATGGGAAGTACTTAAACACCCATCTCGCCCAACTAATGTTGGTCTTGCTTGTTCAAAATCTACATAATCAAAATTTTCTTCCTATTCTTCAATGATGATAAAAGGGGTTAAAAAGGGATTTTTAGAATGTAGGGAGATAACTCCTTGATTAACTTCAATGAAGTGAAGTAATATTTGGTGTCATGCCCCAAAATGTTTGGGTGATTGCACTTTTGATGAAATAAAAGGAGAAGAAGAAAGATGAAGTAAAGAAGAGGGAGAATAATGGCCTTTTCACCTATGCTTCAAGATGACTTCAAATACTTCTTTGAGAAATTGCCTTTGAAATGCCTTGAATATCTTTGTGTATAGTTTTCTTTGTTTTCAAAAAAAGGTCCCTTCCAATGGTGGAGAAGAGGGGTTTATATAGTTGTAAAACACAAGTTTTTGGTGCCAAAACTTAGTCACCAAGAAATCTTTCCCGGGCAAAATCATGTAAAATGAGCAAGGGAGAGATTCTTGGTCAGAAATCTATAACTGACGCCCAGAGGCGCGCGCTTCCCACCTTGGGTGTGGAAGGCGCGTGCTTCTTGCTCCTTTGGTCGGAGGCGCGCGACTCAGAGAAGGCTTTTTTGACAGAATGGACTGGAAAGTCAGCCCTGCTATTCAGTTTAGTCCCTGGACTTAACGGGGTCAGTCAGGAACTTAACGGAAGTAACAGAAACTGACAAAAAACACTTAAAAGAGGGAGAAACCCAAAATCAACCGTGCAATCGGGGTGAGCGGTCCAAGGTGGGGTGGCTACACTATTCAGCATTGATGACGAGACCTCAGAAACACAGGCAGAACCATCTTGGACTACTCCAATAATTAAATATCTTCAAGATGGTACCATCCCACCAGAGGAAAAGAATGCAAAAGCATTCAGGGTAAGAAATTCAAGATATTTGTTGATAGAAAATGTGTTGTTCAGGAAATCTTTTGTAGGACCATACTTGAGATGTTTAGAACCTGATCAAGCTATGGAAATTTTGAAAGAGCTTCATGAGGGCTTATGTGGAAATCATTCTGGGGGCAGAAGTCTATACACTAAAGCTCTTAGAATGGGATATTTCTGGCCTACCATGCGTCAAGATGCAGCAGATTATGCCAAGACATGTGATTCCTGTCAGAGACATGGGGACATCTTGCACCAGCCAGCAGAAATGATGCATCCTATCCTCTCCCCTTGGCCCTTCATGACTTGGGGGATGACTATTGTTGGAAAATTACCTAAGGCCCCTGGAGGAAAGGTGTTCTTATTGGCAATGACAAATTGTTTTTCTAAATGGGTTGAAGCCGAAGCTTATGTTCAAGTTTGTGACAAGGAGGTTATATCGTTTATTAAGAAGAACATCTTCAGCAGGTTTGGTATCCCTTTAGAAATCATATGTGACAACGGCTCCCAATTTATTAGTAAGAAGACCCAAGATTTTCTCACAAGATTGGGAGTCAAAATGGTAACATCTTCACCAGTACACCCCCAAGCAAATGGATAAGCGGAGTAAAGTAACAAGATCATTATTTCCAACTTGAAGAAGAGATTAGAACAGAAACAGGGAAGATGGGCCAAAGAATTGCCATTCGTTTTATGGGCTGATAGAACGACACCCAAGAATGAAACGGGCCAAACCCCTTACTCTCTAGTCTTTGGATCAGAGGCTGTCATTCCCACTGAAATCGTTGTCCCCTCGGCAAGATATGGATTATTGACTCCTGAGCAGAATAGTACTATCTTGGTACAAGATCTTGATACCATTGATGAATTGAGAGATATGGCGAATGTCAGGATGGCAGCATATCAGCAAAGGATTGCAAGATCTTATAACAAGAATGTCTGGGTAAGAAGATTCGAAGTTGGTGATTTGGTGCTTAGGAAGGTTCACCAGAACACAAGAGAGTTCAATGCTGGCAAGTTGGCTCCAAAATGGGAAGGACCCTACTTGATAGACGAAGATGCAGGATAGGGGGCATACTGGTTTTCAACCTTGGAAGGCGTAAGGATCCCCAAATCATGGAATGCTATCCATCTTAAGACCTACTTCAAGTAAGTTATAGATTGTCATTAAAATCCAGAAAAACAGGTACGCTTTTAATTTATGTCATTTCAATAAAGTTATTTCCATTTTGATTATATTTATCAAACCATTACTGACTTAAGCATCGGAGGGGTATTAGCTAAGTTAACACCCAACCCTAACATGTTTCTGTCTTGCGAGGAAACTTAGAATTCTTACTTTGAAATACGTACCATGAAGTGGGAATTAACGAAGATGTTAACACCTTCAAGTTGTTAACATCTTAAGGTAATAGGTCAGGTATGATTTTACCTCAGTAAACTTTACTTTATTTCCATTTATTTTAATAAAGTTATTTATACAAAGTTTATTCTCATCAATAAAAATGACAAGATGTCGGGTTTTTAACATATTGCCGTTTTGCGAGATATTATCTTTTTTATAAGTGTTTTTGGAGAACCCAAGAACACAACATCTTGAGATTGGCCATCTCATCTTGAGTTCAAGGTACTTAATCCCTTCAAAGGTTTAAAGAAATTTACTTTCTTTTGTTTCTATCAAGGTTGATACACCTTCGCCTGGAGCGCAAGATTTCAATAATAATTAAGGTGAGGAGTGGACACGTGTGTTTATATGTACGTACCCCCCATTTCCACTTAATTAAATATTGAACTTAAGATGTTTTTCAATTGGTTATGGCATATTCGTTTCATCTAAAGACTAAGTGTTTTTGATATTAACATATCAAACAAAATGTAGCAAAGGTTTTTTACACCATACGCAAGATTTACGCATAAGAACATACCCAAATCCTGGCCTATTCCATTTCCAAAAGGGAACCAAGTTCTAAAAACTATTTTACCCTGCCAAGATTGAAAAAGATATTTCCATGCAAACTCCTAAACCTACATTGTGTCGGACCAACCCAACACTTAAAAACTAAAAACAACATGTTCTTAACCCTTATGGGCCATTACATCCAGAAACCAAAAGTTCAAAAAACCAAACATTGTCTTACAAATTCTCGGGACGCGACCCACATAAAACCAATCATTGTTAAAAAACAACCAACTAAACCAATAAACTTACCTTTAGTTGTCCTGCTTCTCTTGTCCAACTTCATTTCTCTGACCTTCATCCCCCAGCAGCACGACAGTTGAAGAGACTTCACCAACTTCAGTAACTTCACCATTTAGCCTTTTCAAGATGGTTTTCTCTCTATCCAGGTCCTAGGCATCATGATTACCTTCTTGGAACTCCTGGATCATCCTGATCTTGATATCCACCATCCTCTTTGCGTCTGACTTGGTGAGAGCTGTCTTCATCTCATCCATTTCTTGAATATTGGCATCTTGGATGGATGCAATCCCCTACATTAAATCTGCAATCTCTCCGATGAGAGATGAAGACAGACGAATCATCAGTAAAAGACTTTTTGGAGGGACCAATGCAAGAAGATTTTAGCATCTTCTTCATGTTGCAAGATTTTTACCAGAAAAGAAAGAAGAAAAAATTACAGGGAGAGAAGAAGAGCAATACCTCGAAAAGAACCCACCGCCTGGAAAATATGAGCAGGGAGGCATAAACTTAAGGGATTTTGTAAATACCCCTCTTTGCGAATACGGGCGACGCACTGGAAGTCTTTTATTATTTTATCTTATTTTATCTTTTCTATGGGATTATGATATTCAAATTGGCATTTAACTTATTATGAGTCGCCACGTTGTTTTAATGAGCTTAAACATTGATAAAAACTAACAGAGAGAGTTCGGGGGTCAAGTTACGATAAGAGAAGAATATCAAGTGATCACTTCTATCGCCCGATAGATCACACTTTCTATCATGATAATTGTGTTAGTAGTGTGTTAGTGATTTTGACCGGATCCGAAGATTGCCTACGTTCCTCTCGTTAAGAGAAGCTCAGGTCGACGTAGTTCGCACATAATTGGAATAGAGAGAAGAATAGGGATCATGCATAATGAAGGGGGAGGAGAAAGAAACATACAAGATGATCACATCCTAGAATAATGATTATTCATCTTAGGAGAGCTAATGATCATGGGAATATTTTCCTATAGTTTAGGGTTTAGAAGTAGTTCCTAGATATCGTTAATCATCATCGGCTATGCATATATGTGGGGATTACAATTATAGATCTTGCATGTTAAATCTAACATAGTAATAAGAACATCATGAGCATGTATGAAATAACACATTAACATAAAGATCGATACCCAACATATGACATATAATATGAAGTCTAGCAAGAACATGAAGAACACAATATGAATCATATGAATATGAATGTATAAACATAATGAAAACATGTATAAATCAGATCTACACTAGTAAAACATATAAAATCCTTACCAATCTTGACAAGAATGAAGCCGAATCTTTTCCGTAGATTCTCTGAACCTTCGGGATTGCTAGAAAGGCTTGGAGAGAGAGAGTTCTATCTTCATTTTAGACTCTAGAACTCGGGGGAGAGAATTGTGTATCTAAAATGTGAACTGAGGTCACCTATTTATAGGGATTCTGACCCGGAAGAAATGGCCGCCCGGCCGGGACAAAGTGGTCGCCCGGCCGATCTTGGAGATTGGCGTGGTTACCAAGGTTCTGATCAATCTGGACTCTAGAGAAACCCTAGATAACGTCTATCCTTATGGCTAATCTGATCAGTCCGTCAATATCTTATTATCTTGGCTTTTCGAGAAATTCTGGATAAGTCCTGCGCAGCTTGTAAATACCTGTGAGGTCCTTCTGAGTTCTGGAATGCCTAACAACTCATTTTCAGGCCGGATACTAACAGTAGCCCCTCGGCGACGCTTCTTGCAAGGCATGGAGGGTCATCGATTAAGAAAGGAACTGGTCTGAAACATGAGTTCTAAATCGAAGGAGAGAAAGAAATAAAGTGACCAGATTGGTCGAGCGGCTGAACCTTTATCAGGCTACCTATGTATCCTAAGGGGAATCAAGACAGTCGTAGTTCATGCTCTGGTGGTAGAAATGAGACATCATATTTCGCTAGGGATAAGCTCCTGTACAAAGAAAACATTCGCAGGGGGAGAGAGAGAAGAAAGAAATGAGACATCGACTTCTTGGGGATAACAATCCTAAGGGGACTATCCTGTATGAAGACTGAACATTCGTTTAAGGACAATAGAATTATCGTTGAACTCTACTGGGGAAAAGAAAATAAAAAGAAACAAGACATCATCCTCTTGGGGATAACAATCCTAAGGGGACTAATCCTGTAAGAAGACTAAACATCCGTAAAGCAATAAAGTCATTGTTCAGACTCTATTGGAGAAGGAGGTAAGGCCATACGCACGGTACGACAAGAAGTTTAAAGAATCGAGAACAAATCTAAGGATGGATTCTAACCTCTTATAGAGCGCACGTAATTGGAAATCATCAATATTTGTGTCCGTGGACACTAACAACAGCAACTGGTATTATGTCTAGAGACACCAGAAACCTATGCCAAAACATGAGACACGTGGGTTATCCTATGGGGCACACGAATCACGTAATTTCTTGAACACCTTAGGATCGGGGGATTCGGTAAACGGTAACATAGACAGTTTCTCAGGACGAAGGTTGGTCTCGAGCTCGCACGGGTTATGCCAATAACTCTCTCAATCCTATCGGAAGCAGACGTCTTTGGGATTGATTTGGTTATTAATAAAGGATTTCTGACGATTTCCTTAAACCGCCTTAGGGTTTATGGTCGTTCCCAACCTTTATTTTATAAGTTAGGGTTTATGGCAGCTCCCAACCTTCATTATAATTTAATTTGGTAATTCACTTAAGTCTTCCAGACCCAATTGATTAATTTTGGTAATTTACTGAAGTCTTCTGAACCCAATTTTGGTTAAATATGACTAAGGGCATCACTTTTGGATTAAAGATAAGCGGGAGGGGCTAAAAATGTAAATTTTGGCACCTGGGGGAAAATGTGGCCGCGTGGCCAGTCCTTCTAATTGGATGAATTTCGATCACGAGGATTGCTGAGGAGCGCGTGCAATGGAGAGCTGTGATTGGGCCACGTCACCCTTGGAAAGACTGGCCGCGCAGCCGATCCGTCTATTGGACAGACCCTACAAACAGCCGCCGGCTGTTCTTTTCTTCTTCATTCTTTCTTCTTCATTGTGTCGAGAAAAGAGGGATAGAGTAGAGGTTTTGAGGAGTTCAATCACTATTGCTGAGTGATATTTGGTATTCTAGCGATGGATTTTCAGTATCTCTTTGGCGCGGAGCAGCATTTTGAGCAGGGTGAAGGTACGGGGCAACATCTTGAGCAGGGTGAAGGTGCGGAGCCACCTCAACATGAGGAGCAAATGCAGCAGCAGGGGAGGATGCCCGTGAGGAATTACCGTCCCCAAGAATGGCACTTTACCATGGGACAACACTTCGAGCTATACGTGGGGCCCGACAAGCACTGGTCCGGAGGGCGGATGATGGAGACCACGAAAGTAAGAATTTCGCTCCTTTATTGCTTTTGAGTATTTTGTGGCTTTTATTTATACTTGTTATATTTTAAGACTGCTTAATTTAGTTAATCATTGTAGATTATTTAATTTTTTGGATTTATGGATTATTTGGGGATGGCAAATATACATGCAAAATAAGTAAAGCATGCATGAACACTTTAAATATAACACCTAATACAGAGTTGGTATTTAATTGCTAGTTGGTAACGTACCATTGCTGTGTTTACCTGTAGAGAATGAAATCTCGGGGGTCTACCAAGTTGGTAGCAGAGGTGTGGAGCATGTTGCCACCAGGAGGTGTTGTGAGAGAGAGGATCCGAGCTCTGGGCTTTAGTCCATTCTTTGATGCTGTACAGGCTATTAGAGGGACCCACAATGTGATGGGTCTGGTAGAGATCATGCGGGAGTATTGGTGGGACACCACTCATACGTTCCATTTCAGTTGGGGAGAGGTTACTATTACTCCTATCAACTTTTCTGCTATTACTGGTTTGCAGTTCACTGATGTGAACTTGCCTTTTGATGAGAGTTTGTCTGAGGACCCACACCGTCAGGCTGATCTGATTGGGATGTCGTTAGGTCGAGATGTGAAGGTGAATGGCTTCAAGGCGGGCCGCTTGAGGACATTGCTAGAGGGAGCCATTCATGGCTTTGTTGAGGGTGTCAGTGACACAGATTGTTTGGTGCAGGACATTTTGTGGTATAGCTTATCACAGACCTTATTTCCGAGTGCCCGCACCTTCTGTCGGTATTCTTTGTTGGGTGCTCTAGCTGATTTGAAGCAGGAGAGCCGGGTCTCTTGGGGCAGAGCCAGGCTAGCAGAGATGTATAGAGCCCTTGATTCCTGCTCGAGGTCCAGTACCTCGTCTTTTGACTGTTTCCAGTTTGCCTTTGAGGTAACTTTCTAACTTACTCTTTTATGCCATATTTGTCCTTCGTTGAGAACTGTATAGACTGAAATGTTGCTCTTCCATAGGTGTGGGTTTATGGGCTCTTCCATATTGCTCCCTTTGGTGTACAAGGGGTGAAGGCGGTCCCAGTGATGAGGTTCTGGGTGAAGAGGAACCGGTTGGAGGGCCGTGGCAAGGCCAGGAAGACGCCTGATTTGGGGGCTTTTACTGCGAGGTTGCAGGGTCCGTTGCATGAGGACTTCCAGTTCTTCCCTTAGTCTGATGGGGTACTGGCAGGAGTAGGCTTCGCTCATGAGTTTACTGCCTCTAGGTGTTTCTTGGTGGGTTTGACCGGGGATGCCATGTATCTTGGCGAGAGGGTCTACAGGCAGCATAGTGCGTACCCTGACATATGGGCTCCGAGTGAGCCACATAGGAACATGTTGTATCCTGCTAGGCTCCGAGCAAGCGGTGATTTCTTTGCTAGGACTCCGCTAGTCAGCATCGTAGTGGTGGTGACTATGCTTGGTATGTTGAGCATGTACTGGTGAGTCCGCAGGTGGAGGCTAGGAGATAGGCAGGTGGCTACCCGGCTAGTTCTAGTAGAGGGGCTAGACATTCCATGGATATGCCGTGGTTCCTGGACGTTATTAGGATGCAACGGGGAGGTGTTGAGGTTGACTTTGACCTTACACCGACTGAGGATGATGAGGTTACTGGGGCCCAGCTTCCTCCCCATGGAGCTACGGTATGATATCCTTTTGATTTTCATTTCTGTCTTGCACACACATATTTCAGACTTGTATTTTGATTTGGCTATCTGTCCCAGGTGACTCGGGAGGCTTATATCCGCTCTGTCCACTGGGGCAACATCTTTGAGCACTTGTTTCGGAGCTTAGCTGCTGCTTATACCTGCTGTCAGAAAGACGTGGTAGTGCCGTCGCGCAGAGAGAGAACACCTTCAGAGGCGACTTCCTTGTCTCGAGTCCGCAGGAGGTCTGTCAGAGGCAGGGGCTCTGGAGCCAGTGGATCTCACTATGTGCAGCAGTGGGGCCGTGGAGATGGTGATGATAGTGATGATAAGGAGGTGGAGATTGAGGAGAGCCCGGACTAGATGTAGTCCTTATTTCCTGCATTTGTTAGAGAGAGAGAGAGAGAACAAACAGATAATATATGTACACTATTTTATTTGCTTTTTATGTAAATATTTAATTAGTTTTTTATTTACATGTCTTTATATTTGGTACAATGCATGAGCCTTAGGGGTAAAACAGGGATTATACACATTGTCGGGTACTACCACCTTCTTGCTAGGCCTCTTTTGTGACTCGTAATATATGAAATGGGTCCATTCCAGCGCTTGGTAGAGGTGGGCCCGCAAATCTGCTGATGACGGCTGAAGTGGCCGCGTGGCCAGTTATTCGGCAAGACTGGCCGCGCGGACTGTTCCTTCTTTGACATGATTTTTGTCAGATTCTCCCCTGTATGACCAGGACTCGAACTCCCTATCCTATTTAACAACAGCCTGCGCAGCCAGACGGGGCAGACAGCAGTTTTCTTTGTTTTTGCTCTAGATTTCGACCCTTCTGAGCTGTTCTGATGGAGAGACATTCCATGATTTTTGTGGAGAAGCAAAGCTACTTCGTCAAAAGCTTGAAGATATGGATCGGGAAGCTTTCTAGGACGACTCGTGCATCTTTTGACAGGAGATTCGGGATCAAGTGTCTTTGGTCACTGTTTAGAGTTAAGTCAGATGAGAACATGATTCGTGCTGCTGCTAAGTTCTGGGATGAGGACAACCACATTTTCAACTTTTCTTATAACGAAATCACCCCTAAGTATGAGGATTTTTTGTCTCTGTACAGCGGGAGAGTAACGGATAGGGTAGCTATGCCCCAGTATCAAGTACCTCCGGCGACACGGGTTTCCCAGCTACTCAGGATATCTATTGAAGATGCTAGAGGCTTATTCTTGGGGGATGATGTTGATATTTGTGAGCTTCCCATTAGGTTCATCAACAGTGTGGTGGATTCTGACACAGCTATGGATTGTCTAGCTCTTTGTCTCTTTACCTCGGTCTTATCTCCTCCTTATGTAGGGGTAGCCACGATGGGTTGTATCGATATGGTGGACCAGGCTCGGGCCGGACGTAGTACTATCCGTGTCTTGCTTAGGGAAACTTTACATGGTATTGGTGAGTTGGCTTCTAGCTCTCGTAAGATGTCTCGAGGTAGTACTCGGTTACTACACTTGTGGTTGCAGGAGAGGCTCAGAGTATTGGAGGATCCTTTTGGTCAGGTGCCGCCTTGGGCTTGTCAGAGTAGGCGGATAGTGGAACCATTTGCAGGGATGACTCGATCTGCATGGATATCATATCTGGCACAGATGGGCACAGCTCAGATCAAGTGGGTGGTACCCCATTGGGTGATTACTACAGCCCGGTGGGCACAGTGTGGTGTCTGCATGATTCGTGTCCCTGCATTTGATGTCACCACTTACTATTATGTAGTGTGAGTTTGCCGACAGTACGGGATGCCTCAGGTTATACCTCCTTTGTGGGATAATACATACAGTAGGATTAATGTCAAGATGCTTCCCATGAATACTAGAGTCGCAGTGCCTTTGGAGCAGTATTGGTCTTATGCTCAGATGCCCGACGTGTTCTGTATACAGTGGATCCATAACATACTTCTGTCTCGAGAATACTTGGACTGGTACCAGACAACTTTGGGGGAATTTAGACAGACTCTGAGATGACTGAGACGTAGGGTGGTGATCCTTTATGTCTCGAGTAGACGTTTGAGGAGGGAAGAGACTCTACAACACGAAGTGGAGGCCGAGTTGATTCAACTAGCACCTCTCGAGAGGAAAAGAAAGAGAGAAGGCCCAAAGGGGGTGACTCAGTTGAGGAAGGCTTTATTTGAGGATCCTACTAGACAGGCTAGACTCGGACGAAGAGATAAGAAGCCAAAGAAAGAAGAGGAGGAGGAGGAATGACTTCCGAGTATCCAACCACAGTCATTGCAGACACATAGTTTAGCTATAGTTTTATTTTTAGTTTATTTGAATTTCATAGCAGGTTATGTAGTCGTAGGTTCTTTCAAGCTTAGACTCATCAAATAAATGTTAATGTGTATTGACTGTGGAAATAGATATTTTGCTTTCAGTTATACACAGATGTTTGCTTTATTGTACTTTGCTCAAACCAGATTTGGATTTTTATTTATTTTTGAGACCGCACCTTTGAAGGCTGCCTACGTTCCCCTTTTACAAGTAGGGCTAAGGGGCTCAGGTCACCGTAGTTCATTTCTGATTGTAGAAAGGGAAGATAGAAGGGGGAAATAATAGAATACACGATTTTTTTTTTGAAGGGGACGGTCGTTTGTAGAAGACCGCTTGATGGAGTAATGGAGAGTGCCGCTTGCAGGAGAGGACCGTAGTGGTCAGTTGTAGTAGCGGCGGAGCTTGTAAGTCTTGACTGGGAGGAGGCCATTGTCATCCACGTATACCCATTCTTCATTCTATTTGACTAAGCGACCCGTCTCGATGAGCTGTCGGACCTTGTCTTTCAACTCTTGGCAGTTGATGGATGTGTTTTTACCCATCCAAATCATTTACTTCTATGACTTATAAGATGGTCAACCTTGGGTGTTTTGATAGTTTTTTTAGTGTTTATGAGTATAGGGAAAGAGCGAAAGAATGTATGGATTCATGGGCGTTAAAGTGTGAAAAGGAAAGATAAAGAACGGACCAGAACATAAAGATAAATAGATGTGACCTCTGAGAAATTAAGTGCATTGGATATTACTCTAAAATAGCTTTCCAACGATAGTTCGCAAGTCCAAAACGGGGTTCGTATGAAGAAGTTATGGTCTCCGAAAGATTGCGCGTAAAATGCTCCAAGGCTTTGGGCGCCTGCCCCCCACTACACACCTGGGCACCCGCCCACTCAAGTGTAAGAACAAGACGAGGGCTGACTTTTTTGGCGCCTGCCCACTCCTATTCTAGGCGCCTTCCCACTCCTCCGCACCAGCTTTTCCAAAATCCTCTCCAAGATGGGATTTTACCCTAGTTTCCTTATTTTTACCCTAGTTTCTCCCTAGTATAAATATGAGACTTCAAGCCACTTTAATTTTTAATGCATTATATATACTTTTATTGAAGATTCAAAGATTGTAATCAAGGATTCATAATTTAATTCAGGTTTTGATGTCCTTTAATTTTTTTCTTGTTCTTGATTTTATGAGTAGCTAAGTTCTTAGATTCATGGATTGGTAGTAACAAATACTAAATCTCTATGCTATAGATTTAATTCTTTCATTCGATATTAATTCTTGTTCATTAAAACACTCTTCATGCTAAATTCTTTTGTTTCAATTATATGTTAAGATATAAATTGGCGTTAGAATTATTGGGTATATATTGCTTCACTTGCATGGGCGATTATACGTTGACCACTATTTTAATAATTATATCTAATTGAGGACCTTGTGGAAGTCAAAAGGATCTAGGTTCAAATATTCTTAAGTACTTCATGAACTCTTTGCATGAGAAACGGAGCTTGCGGAAAGTAGAACATAAAGAGAGTATTAGGATTGCAATCCGGCAACCGAACCGTCCCAATTTTTACTATTGTGAATGAACCCAAGAATGAGATTGATCTTGTTATTAAGAGAATAGCATAGAGTGAAAGTATTTGTGAATCCAATTCGTGAATCTATTCGTTAATATTTATTAATTCTTGCTTTTATTTGTTTTCTTAGTTTTATTTTATTTCTTTCTTTAGTAGTTATAAATAATCAAATCAAACTCCTTTATTTAATTTTCTAGTTTTAATTTACATTCTTGTTGATCCTTCAAGTCTCTGTGGATTTGACCCTTGCTTGTTCATACTACTACACCGGTAACTAGTACACTTGCTAGGTAATTTAATTAGAGGGAGATTTTCTCCATCAGCAGTCGTCTGTACTATTCCCTTCATTCTGGTGATAGGAACACCTTCTGTTTGACTCGCATGTTTGTAACATTGCAGTCTTTGGAGTAGGAACCATTTCTATCATCGGTTGTAGTTTGCCGAACTTCACCAGGCTTTTGAGTATAAAATCCAGGGGTAAATCCGAGCTTGTGTAGTGTCGGAAAGGGATGGGGGCTCTGATTTGGGTGCAACTCTGTGGCTCGAACCTCCCATGCAGTGGTCGCAACGATGGGGTATTCACTAAGTGATTCTTCATTTGAGTCATGGCTAACTCAGACTTCTGATTCCAAACATCGTGTGGACAATTCTGTAATTCCTTACGAGGCTTCCTGCCGTTGTGAGGTGACTGATGTAGTGGAGTAGGCCCATGAGCTTGGACTTTTCATATTCTTGGCGAGGGGGTGACATTGTTATCAGATGTCTGATTTTTTCAGAGTCAACTTTAAATTTCTGTCCCAATCTGTACCCTAAAGCCTTTGTCTGAACTGTACCAAATTTGCACTTGGTTGAGTCGAAGAAAATTTTTTGCCTTCTCAGTGTTGGATATTATGCCCTAGGCCCTTGAGAAAGGCCTATGCGTTATATCATAGCTTCATTGTTATAGAGATAACAAACCCGATTATTATATCTTTTGCATGTTTATTATAATAATCATTGTCCCTAGCACTTATGAAGGGCTAGCATGAGTTTGATGGATAATCATATGATGATTATAGCGCATAGGATGCGGATTAAACTTGTGGGTACATGTTGGAGAACAAGTACTGGATAGACCCGTTATGAGATTTATATCATGGTCAAATGTCATAATTAAATCTCATAATAGTTATATCATTCATCCTTAGACCTGAGATTATCATAGTCTTCCACATGATGAATATTATGTTTGATTTACATAAACGCTACCCCTAACCGGGTGGTTATAAATGCTACGAATGGCATAATCGGATTCCTATAGGGAAGAATGATCCGTACCCAAATGAATTGAAGCGTTCAATGTTATTTGCTCATATCAAGCTACTCGAGATCGAGAAAGCATTGGACAACATAAGTTGACGTGGACCGCGACTTATGTCCAATATGATATCGCGTGACAAAGGGATTATGGTATGTTCTATAAGGTAACTTTGGGCTTTCAAAGTTATACTATTTAGATCTAATTTATATATATATATATTAAATTGTTTATTCATGATATTGATTAGATCTAATTAAATTCGTAATCTGTAAATTCATGTTTCTGTAATCTGATTATGCACAAACATGATATTGGATTTGGTCGAATTTCTGAAATTCTGAAAAACCTGGAAATCTGGGATCCTACCAATGGATCCGTACGGATGGTTTGGGTGATGCCAAACTGATCCGTACGGCTATTTTGGAAATTCTCTGATTTGATTTTGTTTTCTGGTGTTCAGATTATTCTGTAAATTGTTTACAGAATTCGAATCTGAAAACTGGAAACTGCTTTCAGACGGCTGGTTTTCGAAACCGTGTTTCCTGAAACAGTTTTCGGCCGAAGAATTCAAAAGGAATTGCAGAAATTAGAGTTCTAAAGAGTTTAGAACTGCTGTAATCTGTGAGATTAAGAGACAATGAAAGATCTTAAAACAAGTATCCAATCTATACGGGAATATGGATGCCTTTTGGCTTAGTTTCGATCGTATAGAGAAATTACTTGGTTCCTTGATCTTAGCACAGAAATGTGGATGCCTTTTGGCTTAGTTTCGGCCGTACGATTTGTGCTTTCAATTTCAAGATGTTCTGCGGATACAATAGCAGTCTCTCTATCTCGATCCCCATGCATGGTGACCAATCTAGCTTGACTGGTTGTAGCCTCTGTCTGACTGACCCAATGTCTGGCGTTATCATTTGTTCCCATTCTCTGTCTGGCACGTCGTCACAAGACCATGTAAAGATGTCATCATATTCTCTGAGAAGCTTAATTAGCGCTTCTCGCTCTTCGTCTTGAAAGAAGCTCCCAACTTGAGTCTACTTTGGCTTGTCTTGTCTTCCCAGATTCACACATGTTAACACCTCATCGACAGCTTGGGCTCGATTTTCCCTTTGATTTGTAACCTGCTCTAAGATTCTGCGGATGTATTTTTCATTTAATTCGTTTGTGTCTGCCTCTTTTAATGAATCATTATTAACTATTTGTATATCATTAGGTTGATTAGTCAATTTATCATTTATAAGAGTGGCTATAGCGGGATACTCTGAAAGGTCGAGACTTTTATTAAGCGCACGAGGAAAAATAGTGTATGCAATTACGTTGAAGTCTTTTGACTTGAGGTCATTAGACTTAGACGGAGACACGAACTCATAAGTGAGAAAGGTGGGCCTAAATGACCTAATGAGGAATGCCTCTTTAGGAGACTTAGGGAAAGGACAGGCAAGTCCCAGATTCTTGATAGCAGTGGTCACAGGTCCGCTTTCAATAACAGCCATGACGTCATCTTCTAGGCTCAAATATTGGAACAAATCTTGGCCATCCCATGCTTCTGACTCCTCAGTATCTCCGACCAGGGGCTCGTTGAGTGACATGAACTCTGTATCATAAGTCAGGTCATTATTCACCTTGATGACATACTCATTTTGTATAGTAGTAATTCTGCCAGTAGTCTTTCGAGGCTCCATGTACCTTAGCCCTAGGTTGGCTCGGTCAAACTCGACATCTCTGAAAATTTCGAAACCTTTCTTTAGTTGCCCATTGTGGTCGAACCATGGCTCTGCGAACTCGAAGCCCGAGTGCTCCTCACCTTCCTTTACATAGTAACTGTTGAGGGAGAGGCGGTAAGGTTTCATGTCTGGATTTTTGTAAGGTAGTTGCTTCTTCTTGAGTAGCTCAATCCGTTTCTGTTCTGCTTCGTCTGTAGGGGTAAGCACGTACCCTAGCCCAAACAGGCCTCTGTGGTCTACTTCATTGGTCAAATGCATGGGTCTTACCTAGCCCCAGCCCCGGTATGAAGCCCATGTTTCGAAGTATCTTGTAAACAAGTAGCACTTTGTCGGAGGTTCTGGTGAGATCATCATCACATATCTGAGCTTGTGCCACTATTTCGAACCCATTGAAGAGTCTGCGCTCTTCCTCATGTTGAATTTGTAGCATGGGTATCCCTTTCTTGTCTGTGCCTTGGGCCGTTACCAAATCACTATAGATAACCGTTACTTCGTTCCCTGACTAGAACTTAACACACCGATGTAGGGAGGATGGAACAGCATTAAATTTATGGAGCCAAGAGCGTCCCAACAAGAGGGTGAAGGTAGATGGTATGTCTACCACTTGGAAATCTGTAGACAAGGTTTGAGTTCCCACAGATATTGGCAGAGTTATGACCCTTAACACTGATCTTCATGTAGAGTCATAAGCCTTAATTGTCTGCTTGGAGGTCCTTAGGCTGGTCGGGTCCACACCCAACACGTTCATCATTCGTGACGGTAGTACATTGCTGGCGGATCCATTGTCAACAAAGGCTCTAGGGATTTTCTTCCCGCTTATCTCGATTGTGATGTGCAGAGGTTCATTGTGATCGATGCCAAATGGGGGTACATCGAGCTCTGAGAAGGTGATAATGTTCCCAAAATGGATGTTGCCGATCATTTGCGTGACATTTTTGGGAGTAGTATCTAATGGGACTATAGTGGCGGCCAAGTTCTTCTCAAGCATTTGGCGGTAGGCTAGAGATGACGTGAGTAGAGACCAGAGAGAGATGTGAGCTCGAGTTTGCTTAAGTTACGTGAGGATAGGATCCTCCTTTTCGGGGTCTGCTTGCTCTGACTCTTTATTGAAGACCTTCTTTTCACCTTTGGGGTCTGACTGATAGATCTGTCCGGACCTTGTGAGTAGGTTTATCTCTGCCCGTATGTCATATGGAGATTGTGGTATTTTCATGGACTCTGTGAAGATTTTGGCTAGAGATAACGGTGGAGATTTATGTAGACCAGAGTCATGTTCTCCTAGAAGAGAGGCTTCTAGAGACAGTTCTTTTAAAGACAACATATAACAGGGAGAATTACTATCATTAATGAATTTTGAAGTATAACCTATCTCATCATCATTAAATTATTCAGAGTCTGCCATATTAGGTTCGGCTAGATCACCGATTTTTGTTGCTACAATATATTTGTCTAGAGAGAGCCTAGGATCTTCGAGAGAACCATCATGAATGAGATTCAAGATGTCTTTCTTCAAGGCGAAACACTCTCTTGTTCTATGACAAATGGCTTGGTGGTAGTGGCAGTACTTTCATACATTACTTCCCATGTGCGCCGAGTAGCCCTTGAGTTGTCTGAGCAGTCCTTTATTCACAAGGTCACGAAGAAACTTCTTCATGGAGATTTTCAATTGCACGATGGAGTCTTCAAGCTCTATCATGGTGATTTGACCAGTTTCCACCATATTGACATCCATGGCGATGATCTTCCTTGGGTCGGCTATAATATTGTCTTTGATGAGCTTCTGAATGATTTGTTTGATGGTGAAGCACTCGTTGTTGGTGTGTCCGAAAACCTTATGGTATCCACAGAACTTTGACATATCACATCCATGCTTAGGCCAATGGAAACGGTGTCCCACAAGAGTTAGTAACCCAATTCTGACTAGCCTCCGAATAGAGCATTCTTGTCTAGCCCCAGTTCGACGAAAGCATCTACCATCTCGAGGATACCGATGTCGCCCCTGATGAGCTCAACCATGTTTATGCCTCCATTGTTTGTGAGGGGGTTTTCTATGGTGTTCGGACCTCTAGGCTTCTCAATTTTTCCTTCGGCTATGAGCTTCTGGATAACACACTTAAGTTGTAAGCAGTCGTTAGTGTTATGGCCCATGTACTTGTGGTATTTGCAGAACTTGGTTGCATCAAGGTCAGTATTCTTGTTGAATGGTTCGTAATTCTCAAGCGGCTTGATCATGACCTTCTTCATCAAAACTTCAAATACTCAGCCAATAGGCATGCCGAAGTCATCAAAGTGCTCTTTCTCACGCGGGAAGTTGCTTGTCACTGCTTGGACATCAAAGGTTGAGGTTTTCTGAACCATACTCACTTGACCGTCAACTTCTTTGGCCTTAACAGCGGTGCTTGTCGGAGCTTTGTAGGGAAGGAGGTGTCCCCACTTTTGGGAGCTTCTTTAGCAACGCCAGTAATACCGGCTTCATGTCTGACCCCAGCATCGACCATTTCTCACAGTTCGGGAAAGTAGCCGTTACCAATTTCCACCCTAAGCTCAGGCAACAAGCACTTGTAGAAGATTTGCTTATGTTCCTTTGCCTTAGGAGGGTATTGTACCTCTACTAGCTTGTGATTCCACCTCTTGTAGAAGTCATAGATAGGCTCACCGGGCCTCTGCATAGTATTCTCCAGATCAGTACGGTTGACGTGCCAGTTGAGGTTTGACTGATACTTCTCACATAACGTAGTGGTGATTTGATCCCATGTCTCTCTTTCGGAAGGATCCAAACTCAAGAACCAACGGAGAGCAATTCCGTCTAAAGTGGTGTGGAAGACTCAGGCCATCTGTTCGTTGGTGCAGTCTCAGGCTCTCAAAGATAGCACATAACTGTCAAGGTGAGTGTTGGGGCATGTAATACCATTGAACATGGAGACTTTCGGCATTTTGAAGTCTCTAGGGAGAGCACCCACATTGCTCGGGTTGATGGTTTTGACTATCAAAGCGGCTTGCTTGCTGACCGTGTCGGAGAGCTTGCGGATCTGTTCTTGCATAGCGACCACTAAGGGGTGATTGGAGAAATCAGAGTTGCCGTAGGCTTGAGCAGCGGGAGTAGTAGTGGAGATTGTAGCTATGGCGGCACCGATGCTTAGTGGCAATGACGGCGGAGGCAACTTGGTAGAGGACAAGTAGCTAACCATCAGTTCTAGTGACGGCTCATATGAACCCTTGCTGGAGGTTACTCTAGTACCATAAACATGAGGAGGGACCCTTTGGTAGTTGGGCACCTTGAGAGGGACAGCATCCTCGTTAGAGGGGTAGGTGACAGGCACTTCTTCATCTTGGACGAAGATCACTTCCTTATTGTGGAAGCTAGTTTCCACACCCTTCTTCTTCATTTCAGTGTGATAATGATCTTTAAGCTCTTGGTTTACCCTTTCTAGAGCTTTGCTTCGATCCTCGAGCTTGGAGATTTGCAACATGAGGTTAGTAAAGAAAGCATGGAGCAGTGGCAGAATATCTGAGGGCTTGATGCTGGCAGCGATATCTGGATCAGTAGGAGCAGCGGAGACTTGCGGAGAAGACACGTTAGGAGATGGAGGCTATCCTGGATATGCCATTGATAGGGGTGTTGCGGTGCCCAAGTATGACAAGGTACCGACGGAGTCTCTCAGGGATTTATTGAGTATAGGCCTTCCTGAGGCGCAGAGTTATATTCATAACTGCCATGTTGATCTGCACGCTTTGCCTGGGAGATTTAAAGGTCAGGTGACTCGTGGTCACGGGGTGGATTCCCAATGTTACCTCTTGGCATTGTGCTTATTCAAAAGCATGCTTTTTATGAGCAAGTGTGGCATGGCGGACACAGAGCTCGTAGATATCATTTTGCAAGCTAGAGGACGGGCCTTCAAAATTTTTCCTCTTATCTTTGGTGAGACCCTTCATGGTCTTGATGAGCTACACCGAACCGGCTCTATGACTCGGGGAAGTCCATTATTGTTGACTATTTGGCTCAGAGAACATTTTAAACTGTTGGATTCTCCGATCGAGTATTCTCCTTATACTTTCCATAGGCGGAGACTATTGGTGAAGGGTCTCAGCATTGAGGAGTGGACCCATCTTTTTGCCAAAGCAGAGACTGATGATATTGCTTGGTGCCCATCCTTTTACAAGGTGAAGCGATTCGTAGCTAATACCCTTGGATACGACAGGGTCGTCCTTCCGGGTTTGAGGGATTCCTCTTTCTATTTTGCTCGAAGGGTGATGCGACAATTCGGTCAACAGCAGGACACTTTAGTATTAGCGGGCGGCCTCAAGACATTTCTTTCATGAACTCAGAGTTCTCTACGAGCTTGGCTCGCTCTTGGGGGAAAGGCACCACTATAGATCGTTGGACCAATCTTCGTCATGACGGAGGGAGCATCTATTTTTCGGATAAATATTTGGATTGGTTCCTGATAGAACTCCGTCCCAGTGTCGAGGGTATTGATGAGATCCGCCGCTCTCTGTTGGGGGACAATTTAAGCCTAGCTTGAATTTGAGGAAGAAGGAAGCTAAGGAGGATCCTTCTAATATCAGTGTAGATGCCACTCAAAACTTCCTGGATAGTGACTTTTATGAGAAGAGGGCAAATGGACTCCCCGGTAAATTTCAAGCTCTAGATAGGCCTCATGTATTTGTAAGATTGACTCCCTCGGTGTTCAGTAGACTTGATGTTCCTCCCGGTTTTGAGATACCTTTGCATAAGAGGAAAATGAATGACAAGGCAGACCATGGTCAAGCCCCTACTAAGTCAAGGAAGAAATAGATCCTTAGGAGTATCGAGAGATTGCCTAGATAGACCAATGTTTAGATTTTTAGTATTTTATTTCTTTTCTTTGCAAGTTGGTATTCATGTTTGAAATTTTCCTATTGCTTTCTTGAAATGCATTCAATTAATAAGAAGACAAGATTTTGATTTTATTTATTGAATAGACCAGACCAAAAGGCTGCCTACGTTCTCCTTTTACATCAATTAAATAAGGAGCTCAGGTCATCGTAGTTCTTGTTCAAGAAAGAGAAAATGTGTCGACTGAAAGCTTGACATGTCTCGTACGAGACATAGGTATCTCGTACGAGACTGTCCCCTATTATATATATATATATACATATATATATATATATATATATATATATATATTTATGCACACCCTGATTTTTGCCTAGACCGCACTTTCAGGTATTCAATCTAGCGGGCTTCTTTTCTCGTGCCTTTTCCTTCTTTTTTTTTTCTCTTTTTTTGTTTGAATTAGGGGACGGAGTTACGAATAGTACTTCTTCAGCTTGTCCATGTTGATGGGCTTCGGCAGTTGATCTCCATCTAGGTCTGTGAGTTGTACCGCTCCTCCGGAAAAGATCTTCTTGACTATGTAAGGGCCTATCCATCTTGGTCCCCACTTTCCCATAGGGTTGAATGGTCCATGAAGATGTTCGTGTAGGATAAGGTCCCCTTCTTTGATGTTTCTGGATTTAACTTTCTTATTGAATGCTCGGGCCATTCTCCGTTGATATGCTTGGATATGCTCAGCGGCTCGAAGTCATCGTTCATCTAGCAGGGCTAGTTGTTCGTAACGGCTGTTCAACCATGTGACTTCATTTACTTGGTTTTCTAGGAGAACCCTTAGCGACGGTACCTCTAACTCGATTGGTAACACTGCTTCCATCCCATAGGCTAGGGCGTATGGAGTTTCACCGGTGGCAGTACGGATTAAAGTACGGTAGCCCCAGAATGCAAAAGGTAGCTTGTCGGGCCAGTCTCTGCCAGTCTTAGCCATTTTCCTAATGATGGTCTCTATGGTTTTGTTAGCAGCTTCGACTGCTCCATTGGTTTGTGGTCGGTACGATGACGACTGATGCCTTTCTATCTTGTATTCTGCAAGTAGTTGGTCACATTCTTTCTCAAAGTGCGTGCTGTTGTCGGATATCATCTCATGAGGTACCCATATCGGCATATGATGTTGGTCTTAATGAACTCATCCACCTTTTTGGCATTTAAGACTTTGTAGGATTGAGCCTCGATCCACTTGGTGAAGTAATCAACGGCGACTAACGCGAATGAATGTCCATTATGACCTGTTGGTGAGACTTTTCCAATGACGTCTATTCCCCACGTAGAAAATGGCCAAGGAGATGTCATAGGGTATAACACGGACGGTGGTGCGTGTTGCAAGTTAGCATGTATCTGACACTTGTGGCATTTCTTAACCATCTCGGTGCAGTCAGCTTCCATTGTAGCCCAATAGTACCCTAGTCGGATAACTTTCTTTGCTAGCATGTTGCCATTCATGTGGGTTCCACAGACTCCTTGATGGACTTGGTCCATGATTTCTATGGCTTCGTGCTCATTGGCACATAGTAGACACTGCTTGTGATGTTTCTTGTAGAGGCGATCACCTATGATAACAAATTGGGCGGCAAACCGTTTGAGAGCTATCTTTGCTTTAGGTGATGTGTTTGATGGGAATGTTCCGTCTAGGAGGAAACGCCATACATCATAATACCAAGGCTTATCGTCTAAAGTATTTACGGAAACAGAGTCATATGCCTCTTTGTAGACATGCAAGTCTATAATCGAGTGATAAGCCGGAGTCGTTCGCCTCGTGATTTTGAAGGTTTTAACTTCAGTCCATTCAGGAAGATAGTAGAGAGTGACTTCTTTGAACTGTTTGACCAAGTCTTGGAGATGGTCGTTATATTTTTGGATTGTAGGATCCTGTACCTTCCACTTCTTGAGTGATTGATAGATTATAAGTTGTGAATCTCCGTACACTTATAGTTCGGTCACATTTCCTTCTAAGGCTACTTCAAGCCCCACTATGCAAGTTTCGTACTCAGAAATATTGTTAGTGGCCTCAAAGTCAAGGCGGATTGCGAGTGGAGTGTAGAAATCTGAGGGATCTACCAGTAACATGCCAATGCCATATCCTCGTTTATTGGCTGTGCCATCGAAAAATAATTGCCACTTATTTTCTGCTATTGCTAAGATGTCCTCATCAGGGAATCGCGGGTCTTCCCCCTTCGCTTCATCATATGGAAATTCGGCTAAATGATCAGCAAAGACTCTTCCTCTCACGGATTTCTGTGTGATGTAAGTGATATCATACCCCGCGAGCATGAAGTACCACTTGGCTATTCTAGAGGATACATGCGACTTCTCGAAGATGTAATTCATTGGGTCCATTCGGGCAATTAGTTGCACAGGAAACGCATCTATGTATGGCTTTAGTCTATCAGCTACCCATACCAGTGCAGCACATGACTTTTCTAATGCAGAGTAATTCAATTCAGCCCCTTGGAACTGACGGCTGACAAAGTATACGGCATTCTCTTTCTTTGAATCCGGTTGCTCTTGTGCTAGCATATCCCCTAATGCAGTATCATTGACTGTGAGGTACAAGGTCAACGGTTTCTCTTTATGTGGTGGGAGAAATACTGGCAGATTTACCAAGTATTCTTTGACTTTTTCGAAGGCTTCTTGACATTCTTCGGTCCATTCTAGGGATGCATTGTTCTTGAGGATCTTAAAAATGGGCTCACACATCGTCGTGAGCTGATTAATGAAACGACTAATGTACTGAAAGCGACCCATGAACCCCTTTACTTCTTTCTGCATCTTAGTTGGAGGTATGTCAATGATGACTTTGATCTTAGCGGGATCCACTTCTATACCACGCTCGGTGACCATGTACCCAAGGACCTTTCCTTTTACTACCCCAAACGTGCACTTGGCTGGATTAAGTCTCATCTTGTAGTGTCTCAACCTTTCAAAGAACTTTCTGAGGGCGACGAAGTGCTGCCTATCGGAGCCTTTGGAGTGTATGATCATATCATCGACGTACACTTCCATCTCTTTATGTATCATGTCATGGAACAGTGCAGTTACAGCTCTCTAGTATGTGGCATTTTTGAGTCCGAATGGTATGACTGTATAACAGAACGTCCCCCAAGGTGTGGTAAACGCTGTTTTGTGTTGGTCCTCCTCGGCTATAAGGATCTGGTTGTACCCTGTGGATCCGTCTACAAATGAGCAGACTTCGTATTTTGCAGTATTGTCAACGAGCATGTCTATGTTAGGGAGAGGAAAATCACCTTTTGGCGATGCTCTGTTGAGGTCACGGAAATCTACGTAGACGCAGACCTTTCTATTTGCCTTGGAAACCTGCATAGTATTAGCCAACCAGGTTGGATACTCAATCACTTTGATGAACCCAACACTCAGGAGTTTCTCTATCTCTTGCTTGACTTGTACCGACCACTCGGGTTTAATTCTGCGGAGTTTCTGCTTGACTGGCTTTGAATCTGAAAGCAGTGGTATCTTATGCTCAACAATCGAATTGGCTAACCCTAGCCCCGGCATATCTTTGTAGGACCAAGGAAACACATCTACGAATTCTCGGAGAAGCGCTATGAGGGCTTGTCGGTCTTCCCCCTTGAAGAAACTGCCAATCTTGGTCTCTTTCGGATCATCGTCCGTCCCCAGATTAACTGTTTGCATTTCTTCAACGTCACTAGGACCATTTCCGCCACGATAACCCACTTGCTTATTAATTTCTTTTACAATTTGTTCATTTTCTTGATCTATCTCGTCATATGACTCATTATTATCTAATTCGTTAGAGTTATTAGTTAATTCATCATTTATGACGCTAGCAATCTCAGGATACTCGGAAAGATCTATGTTTTCATTAAGAAAGTAGGGGAATACACGTTCCGCGATGGCAACCAAGTCCTCTTGGTGAGCTCATCGGTAGCGGTATCTGACTCTAAGGTAAGAGTTACAAATTTTCTTTCCCTATGGGGATGGGGAGTGCATCCTAACTCTTAGATTAGGAAGTCTTCACTTGCTATGGGTCCCCCAGTTGTGTACCAATTTTTGATGGGCTCGTCGCATTTCTGGATGAGCTCGGTGTAGTCTCGGTTTGGAGCGTCCCCCTTGTCTATTGCATTGATCTGAGCGTCCTCTAGCTTGCAAAGGTTGAGAAATTGGTGCAGTAGGTCTTCTCCCAACACAAAGTCCCACTCACTGAATGCTTCGGCCTTGGTACCCTCTAATTCTCGAGGTAGCCACGAGAATTGAATCGGTTATGTTTCAAGTGAGTGCAGATCACAGTCACTGAAGATTTCAAAGCCCGGCTGGCGCTTCCCCCTATGGTCAATCCATGGTCCAGAGAACATGAAGTATGGCATGTTTTCTCCCCCGCATACAAAGTACCCGTTTAGAGTCCTTCGATAGGGCGGTGCTAGTGGCACTATATATGAGGTCCAGTCCCTTTCTTCCTTAGGGATGCCCTTAAGTGGTGACTCATACCCTAGACAATATTCGGGCGGATATAGAATAACAGGTGGTGGTTCTTTGATCCCTTGTAAATTCTTGCCAAGTCTGAGACCGGGGAAGTATCCTTCTCTTAGCATCATGTTAAGTATTGGGCGTATTCCGGAGAATGGAATCGCCTTAGAATAGTCATTTTCATTGTGTACTTCTACCATCTCTACGCTACTTTGCTTTTGGATTTTAAATCCATTAAAGAGGTGGTCGGACGCCTCATGCTGTATTTCTAGGATCGGGCTAGCAGTGACTAGTTCCCCAAGTATGGTGACTATTGTGTCATTGTGCTTAAACTTGACACACTGATAGAGAGTTGATGGTACTCCTCCTGTTTGATGTAGCCACAAACGTCCTATAAGGAGGTTGAAGGAAGAGGGGATGTCAATGACTTGGAATTCCGCTTTTGTGGTTATCTCTCCCACTATAACTGTTAGAGTGATTGCCCCTATGGGTGAACGTGCAGTGCAATCAAACCCTCGTACAGTAAGAGTTGATGGTTTTAGTTCTCTTGAGGTAAGGCCAAGCGTTACCATGACTTTCTTGGGTAAGACATTTATGGCAGACCCATTGTCAACTAGGATTCTGGAGATTCGATGCCCATTGACTCTTGCGGTTATGTAGAGAGCTTTGGTGTGCCCTCCACCATACTGTGGTAGATCTAAATCGGTAAATGTGATCACATTGCCAAATGGGATTTGGCCTACCATTTGCGTTAACTCTTCGGGAGTTATTTCTTTGGGCACTTCAACTTGGGCTAGAGCTTTTGATATCATCATTCGATGTTTGTGAGAGGAGCCTAGGAGTTCCCATATGGAAATGTTGGCTTGCGTTTTCTTTAATTGTTTAAGAAGTGGATCGTCAAGCTCAACGGGTTCGGACTCTTTCGACGATGATGGCTCTTCTATTCTTGGATCTTTGTTGATTATGACTTTACCGGAGCGGGTGAGTAAGTTAACATCTTCCTTTTCTTTATTATTCTTTCTATCTAGTATTTGATCTCAAGACAACATGTAACAGAAAGAAATTTCATTACTAAACTTTGGAGTGCTCTCGCCCACATTTGGGATTAGGCGAGTAGTCTCCTCTTCTTCACTAGCGATTTCTATTACATTGATCCCTCCTCCCGCAGTTTGGAGGGGGGTTGTCACTACATTAGGAACCCCTAGCTTCTTAGAGTCTATGAGATCTTGGATCACATCTTTGAGGTGGTTGCAGGAGTTGGTATCATGACCACTAAACTGGTGGAACTTGCAGTAGAGGTGGTGAGCATGATTTGCAGGGAGTTCCCTTGGAGTGGTAGGAGGCTTCCTTGGCGCGACCTTTCCGGCTTCTACGAGTATATCGAATAGTTCTTCTTGAGTGATACCCTCTAGTTTGTTGTAGACTCTTTCTTTCTTTGGACCGTTCTTGGCTTTGTTTGGTAGAAGGACGGAGGAATAGTTGCTCCTCCCTTGGTTATTGAAATCGATAGAATTGATGGATGTGTCTTTGCTATTAGAGCCTTTGTTAGTGTAGCGGTACCCACTATCTCTCTTAGCCTCTTTCCTACTTTTGAAGATGTCATCTAGTCGAAGGCCGGCTTTATGAAGTTCAGAGAAGCTTGGGAAGAAAGTACCAGAGAGGCGGTCCTCATACTCGTTACGGAGTGATTTCAGGAAGATGTGCATTTGGTCATCCGTAGTTGGCCTATTAACAATCTCGGTGAGCTTGGCTCTCCACCTTTTGACAAATTCACCAAATGTTTCATTAGCACCTTGTTGGATTTGCTCGAGGTCTCTTTTGGTGGGACGATAAGTAGTGTTAACCTCGAAACGCCTTTGGAAGACCTCACATGCGGTATCCCAATCGGTCCTTCTGGATAAGGGGAGAGACATGTACCAATCCTTTTCCGCCCCCTCTAAGGTTTGGGGAAAGCTTTGGGCTAAGACAGTGTCATCAACTTTCGTCGGAAGCATGGCCCAACTGTAAGTTTCAACATGAACACGAGGACAAGTAGTGCCATTGAACTTGGCTATGTCAGGAGTGCGAAACTTTGTGGTTGCTTAGTGATTGACTTGCGGGGTGCAATGGGGTCAAATGATGGATCCCTTTGCTAGACTAAGATGCGCGAACCTCTTTTCAAGAAACTCGGCAGTGGAAGAGTTGATGATGTTGGTGTCATCACTAGATTTCTTTCTCTTATCATTAGCCTTAGCATCCTCGTCATCAGAGGAGGAGGAAGAGTTGGATGTGTTTGTATCGGAATCAGAGTCATCATCCTTTTTGTTCCTTTTCTTAGCATGGGATTCCCCATCTTTGGAGGGGGATTTCGAATTCTTATTGACCTTTTTGAGTTCTTGGAGCTCTTGTAGGACAGAGTTTATGTCTTGGGTGTGACGATCACTCTCACGGTCGGCAATTTCAGCTTTCTCTTTGATTTGCTGTTCAAGTCGGGCAATGACGGTTTTAGCGGTTTCCAAGTCAGTGATGGGGGTACCGGCCATTACTGCAACCTTTTCTAGTCTCTTGGTCCATGGATCACGGATGTAGACTACTGAAGTGATTGTGTTGGGATTATGGAGCTACCTTGCTGATCGGACGGACCTAGAGTGCAGAAACTATGTCAAATCTAGGCTGGGGTCCCAACAAGTCGGCTTTTATGAGATTAGGTTGACCAACACGGAAGAATCACAGAAAAGGGAGGATGTCTCGTACGAGGCATCCATCCTGACAGTCAGATTTTCAGATTTTAGTTATATTGGTCAGACGGAATTTAATCCATTTTAAAGGGTTACTACCTAGTTCATCCTGAAACAGTGGATTCTGTCACCCTAGAATATGAGCCCCTTGTTTTTCACCTGTATTTCACTCTCCCAAACGGACAATTCGGGCAAAGGTCCCATATTCTCATCGGAATCCACCATTCGAATTAACCAAAACTAAGTGATTCCATAGTTGTTTTGCACTTTGTTAAACAACGCCTTTAATGCAATCAGACCTTATGAATTCTTGTAAGGGACAACCGAAAAGGACATTGTCAAACGCAAGGTTTTAACGGTGAGAGAGACTAGACTCTAATCCTCGTAGAAAAATTCTCATCTCATCATTTCAACCCTTTGTTCAACAATTTATACCGAAGGGACATTCATCAAGAATTCATGAAGGGAGGATTATAGATTGTAGAAAATGCGTTATCTTGGGCAAAGATTAAAACAACCCTAAGAATCGAACCGACCGGTATCAAGGAGTGTCCTATTGACTAGTATGTATGCATGAGGTTGATGCAAGGCTTACGGCTAAGGCTCCCCATGAACACAGTCTAGGAGCGTGTCACGGAGTGGGTACACCATCTTTGGAGAGACCGGCAAGGGCCATTCGTTAGAATGGGGGTGCTGACCGACATCCGTCCTCCGATTGGGACCCGGGTTGAAGGGTATGTAGTGCAATTATTCTACATGTGTGTATGTGTGTGAGAGTCAAGATCTAGGTGACAAAGAGAAAATAGAATTTTTTTTTTAAAAGCAAAACAAAAACATGCAATGGCCTGGCCAAGTGGCTGCCTACGTTTCCCTCTTGTGGAGGAACTCAGACCGTCGTAGTTCACACTTAAATCAAACACAAATAAAGCAGAGAATAAATCAATTAGCAAGTACTCCTGAAAAACAGAGGTTAACTATATGAGATACGGGGAGTTTCTTCGTCGTTAGGAGGGTCCTAAGACTTAGAAACAGAGGGGAAGACAAGCCTATAATCTTGTGTACACGTTTGAACCGAACGGAGTTCCTTTTTTAAACCAAGAGAATAGAGTGTCTGGACAGAACAGGGATGTATCGTACGAGACATCGATGTCTCGTACGAGATATCCCTTCTGGGAACAGAAATACAGACAGAAACTGCAGAATTTTGAAACAACGATGATTTCTTTCGACGCAAGTCTAACCCACTTACTGTGATCTTTCCCCAGCAGAGTCGCCACTGTGAGCGCGCGCCCCTCCTGCGGTTCCCGGACCGCTCAGTTTGGATCCTAAGGGTTGGAATGTTGCTCGTTTGTTGTGAGTCGCCACCATGTTTGACGGAACACAGACGGGAAAATATAGAAATATGCCCCTGTGCTTAGGTTAAGGATGCAGATGTACCCTTATACAAATTAATTACCATATTAGCCCCCGTACTTAAGAAAAATGTGTGGAAATTTGGACACCGTTAACATTCCATCCAAAACATAACAGAAATGCTGACTCATCAGCTTATTTGGATTTTCGACAATTACACGTGTAAAAAAATTGCTGATGTGGAAATTTTTGGGTAAAAGATAAAGTTTGTTAAAAAGAAAGGGTTAGAATGAAAATATTAAACCCTAAAGTTCTTTATCAGCCACCACCCACTAAAAAAATATGAAAGATTTTACTTCCCTCCTCCCCAACCTCCCTTCCCATCCACCATCCCCCACCCTTTCTCCTCCGACCACCACCAACTATAACCACCGGTCAAAATCTCTGCAATCATCTTCCTCGGTATCTCCTCCCCTCTTTTCCGGTCTCCCCTTCCTTCTGTTTTTCCCCATTTACCCAGTCAAACATGCTAAATCCCGGCGAACTCATAGATACCAGTCAAGGTCTTTATAATCCGGCAAAACCCCATTTCCCCTTCCTTCTGTTCTTCCCTTGTAATGCGTCCCCAATCTTTGATTTCACGTCAATCTCTCCTCCAACGCCCACCAGCTCTTAATTTTTTCTCCTTCCACATCCCTCTTTCTCCATCTCTAACCTCGACTGTCCAATCGGCATTTTCCAGATCTGAGATTTCGTTTTTGAGATTTGATTTAGTTTTTATTCTGATTTATGTTTTTCTAAATAGGAATTTAGTTGATTTAATTTCTGCAGATTTTGAAATTGGGATTTCTTTTATTTTGGAAATGGTGGTTTCAGAGTTTGTATGGTGGTGTTGCTTTTAGTGGTGATGGTGGATGATGGTGGGTGTAAGTACCCCAATCTGAATTTGACCTACTTTAGAGGAATTCTTGGTACCATTTAGGGATAAACCCATGGGCCAGGACCTCACTAGGATAAACCTAATATTCCAGGACTGAACTGGAATTAAACTTAGAAAAATCCAGAAGCTCGCCAAGTTGAGTCGTACGGATGGTTTAGGTACTTGAGGGGTTGAGCCGTACGGATATGTTGGGCACCCTCAGTCCCTATCAATTGAACCTCATGCTGATCATTTCAAGGGGGGAGAAAATGTTTTGTGTGTTGATACTCTGCCAGTTTGAGAGCAGAAACTGTGAGTGATACACATTTGAGTGAAAAGAGAGGAAGATAGGCCATAACAATCATAGGTGAAGCCTCCTTCTCCCCATCTTCTTCTTCATCTCAAACTCTTTTTGTTATTGTTCATATTACTTGTTTACTTCGTGTTATTTCTTTTTATTCTTGCAAGCCTTGTCCATTCAAGCACTTTACATTTCTTGCAAGTCTTGTCCATTTCAAGCACTATATATATATATATATATATATATATATATATTATAGAAGTCTTGTCTTCTCAAGCTATATATATTATTGTTATATATATGTATTATGAATATATATGTACATTGGAACCAAATCATGAGGTGATTCAAGGTTCCCTTCATACCTAGTGTATGATTGTGGGGTAAAACCTAAAGATGATCATGGTTTGTTAAGTTTTATGTTGATTTTGTTCTTGTTTGGCCATGAGAGTCATGATTGGGTGATAAAGTTTCAATCTTTATCATCCCAACCATGACCTAGCCATAAAATCACCAAGCATGGGACATAAAGATTCAATCTTTTTGTTACATATTTATTTCTAAAGGTTTAATCTTGCATAATAAGTCCATTTTGATAGTAAAGTTTCAATCTTTACTCATCAAATGGTCATTTTGGCCCAAAGGGCATGTTCATCAACTTTCTCAAAATTTCCCTAATGATTGTCTTGATCACACCCAAAACCCTTGTTTTTGGTGTCTAATTTGTGATCAATGACATAGGGATGATTAAATCCATGTTTCTGTTGAAGAAAATAACTGAAAATGATCATCACAGTCCAGTTTCAGCAAGAACACTCTGTTTTGCCTGAAACTGGACAGTTTTCTGATAAACTGTCAAAAACCCCTGGAATGCTCTCCCTAGCCGTACGGCTACTTTGGCCAGGGAGTGCATTTTCAAGTTTCTTCCCTTTCTGACTGAAATGTTTGAAAAATAACCCTTTTCTGTTAAATAATTAACCCGTTTTGTTAAAATGACAGTTTCTCCCATTTTTGAAATACACACACACACATGCACATTTGTTAACTAACGTTAGGGAGACTCGGTCCTATCCGAGGCAACTTGGGTGACGTAAAACTCTTCCCAAGGCGTAACCTGACCTCCGAACTAATAGAATCTCTAACCTTTCCATTTGTTGGGTTAAATAATTAATAAATGTGGTGACTCCGTTATGTTTTGCGTGATAACCGTGTTTGGTTTTTCGCCCTTCGAAACGAAAACCCTTCGTTTCCTTCGTCACGGGGCGGGATCCTTATAGTGGCGACTCCGCTGGGGAGTAAAGTGTCTCCAAACTTCTCTTTAGAAAATTTGAGGGCACTTTTGTGTGGGTCAAACACTCGTCCCCCATTTTCGTTAACTTCTGTGTTTGTTTTGTGTGTGCTGTGTTTCTGTTTGAATATTTTGAAGTGGAAACTGTTCTGGAAATGCAATAAACTGGGGTTTGATGATCAAAAGTTGAAAAACTGCAAAAAATAATTGCCAGGATGCTATAGCCGTACGGCTATGTTGGGCAGGGAACAAAATGTTTCAAAATTTAACAATTTTGTGCAGGGCAGAAACATTCTGTGTCCCTTTTGCTTCTGCTTATCCAGGTTCCAAATTTACAGATATGTTTGTGCACATTACCTTCTTCTTTTTTAGCCAAAACATGGTTTTTAAAGCTTGGTTATGCACAAGTCTTTTTGGACATAAAATTGGGTTTTTAAGGCCTCCTTGTGCATAACCCCTTTTGTAAAGATTTTGAATCCTTTTGTTGTGCACAACTTGTTTTGCAAATGGTTTTCAAAAGGATTGTTTCTTGTGAAGTTTTGATTTCAAAGAATCTTTGGTTGTGCACAATTTGTTGTATGTACAAGTTTTGGCTTTGTCTGTTCATATGATTCTTGCTTGATTGCTTGTGTAAATAGCTTATTCATGCTTGCTTACATTTGTTCATTATACTTGTTCATATGCTATTGTGTACATTTGTTCATGATGTTAAGACGAATCGAAAATTTTTATTTTAACTTAAAAAAGAACATAGAATGGCTTCACACTACGCGCACTTGACCTTGCACGTTCCAAATGCCCTTTAAACCCAGGATGGATGCCAGATGCAGCTTGATTGGTGCTCTTGTGCCCTTCTAGCACGCACGGGTCCATTCTACCTCCCCTTCCGAGCCGAGTCAACCACACTTGTCCGTGACACACAAATACCGTGACTTCGGTTGGTTTTTGGTCTAGCTCACATTACCACGTCCCTAATACGTGTCTGAGATTAATTGTGGCCAAGTTAATGCCCGAGTCACGACTCCTTGTGAAAGCAAGTGTGACCATGGTCAACTTTGACCCGGTCCTTGACTTATACGTTAATGTTGGCTATAATTGACCTAAGTCATGTATTATGGATGGGGTGACACCGTGTTGTCGAGCCCTAATGAATGGTTCATACTAATCATCCTTAAGCCCACGGATAAGATTCGAGAGCCCTCATCAAAGATGAGGTTGTGAAGGAAGTCCCTTAGGTCCCTAAGACGAATATCGATCTTAACCGGGGCTTAATCATTATTGGAATGGCTCACGCATTGGGAACCTTGCAATAGAACTAGACCCCAGGAATGGTTCTTTTGGCCGGTGGAAGCCGCGTGCCCTATAGGACCCTCGCCCGGGATAGTCCGTCCTTGGGAGCGTGCAATACAGGTGAAAAACGAGGGGCTTATAGACGTGGTGATGGCCTCCACTGATCCAGGGTTTAGAGTAGTTGCGAAAAAGAAGAGAAATATTTTCCAACCAATTAGGAATAAAAATGCGTTTTAAGTAAACTTCAACGGATAATTAACTGCGCCTTGCATGAATTTGCTCCGTTTTTTGCTTCTCATTGCATTCTTCCGTTAACAAGCGTCTTTTCGTTAAGTCTTTGGATGGATCCCCGTTATTCTCCAAGACTTCCGTTAAATCCCCCGACATAGTCCTTTAGGAACCCGTTAAGTCCTCGGAAGATCTCCGAGGCACCCGTCAGTCCTTGGATGGATCCCCATTATCCTCCAAGAAGTCAATCAAGTCATTGGATGGATCCCCGTTATCCTCCAAGAAGCCAGTCGAATCCTTGGATGGATCCCTGTTATCCTCCAAGATCTCGTTAAACCTTAGGATTAGTCCCCTAGGTCCCCGTTAAAATTCCCATTAAATACTTAGGAAGTCAGTCAAGTCCTTGGATGGATCCCCGTTATCCTCCAAGAAGTCAATCAAGTCATTGGACGGATCCCCGTTATCCTCCAAGAAGCTAGTCAAGTCCTTGGATGGATCCCTGTTATCCTCCAAGAAGCCAGTCAAGTCCTTGGACGGATCCCCGTTATCCTCCAAGAGGTCAGTCATGTTCGTCTTCTCCTCTTAGAATTCTAAACCCATTCGAACTACGGTGACCTGAGCCTCTCATCGCGTGGGACCCCCTCCCTCATGGTGAGGGGAACGTAGGCAACTTCAGCCCGGTCAAATATCTCAAAATAGAGGATTATAAGATATGTGCAAGCATTCACCCAGTGTTTACCCACGCCTAAATCTACCTTTTGTCTTCCCCTTAGCTCAGATGAAGTGTAAAAGAGCATCATGTCGCCGCCTAGTGCGTGTGGAGTCAGAAAGTTCCCCGGTCACTACAACTTCTCCGATCTGGTACCTCAGAAAGATCACTTTAGTGGACAGTAGCTTGAGAAATGACGCCGAGGATAATCTGGATGGCCCAACAAACGATGAGTTGCTCCAAGCTTTAGAAACCCCCAGGGCTGAGAAAGAGGTCATCACAGAGAGCCACAAAGAAATACAGAACCCGTCCGATGAGTCGATGAGACAAAGAGATGTCACAGCTCTATTTCAAACTGATGGGCTCTTCACCAAAGTGACCAATCATAGAGAAGAGGTGGAAGCCACCCAACCTCCAAATTGCAACCATACATCACCTCCTCAATCTTGCAAAAATACCGAGACCCCCATTTCTTCGACCCAACGCGTCGTCATCCAAAACGAGCCTCTCACTCAAATCCTCCTCACTCCACCTCATCCCAAGTCCAACATCTCCCATGGAACGCCTCCTATAAAACCCCAAGCACAATCCACTCAAAAGGCCCGCAAACCATTGTCCATATCGGTTACGCCCCGAGCATCATACTCACAGCATCTTCCCAATCATATCCCTTCTCGGTTTAATGCCATCAATCAAGTCACCAGAGCTCAGCCACTTTTTAAACCATATATGGATACCCGACCAGGCATCACCAACTTGCCTCCACCAGATTTCCCGATGAGATTCCAGGGTGACCCGTATCATTTCTACAATCCGAGACCTTTTGGACCACAAGCTCCTCACATGCATCCGATGTATATTCCTGTAGGCAACCGAGGTTATCAGTACGCCTACACCCACGCGCCTCCATGGATTCCTCATGTTTCACCTCAGTTGGGTAGGTTATTGGGAAATAGAAAGCAAAGGGAATATGAGGAGACCCTTGTCTCGAGCAGCGGTAATTCTCATCACCACCACATCTCAGTCAAAGATAAAGGGAAAGCCAAATTCTAACCCAAGCCCTATTTCATAAGGTTCGAGGATTTCGGAATGCCCATAAGCAAGGTATTTGAGCAATTGGTTAAGAAAGGCCTCGCAAAGCCTCTTGTCAACTTCCAACCCAAAAACCCCGAGAAGTACCGTGACGTTAACAAGAAGTGTGCTTTCCACAGCTACCATGGGCACAATACCGATGAGTGCTCTATTGTAAAATGCATCATTCTGGGTTTGATTGAGAAGGGAAAGCTTGAACGCCCCCATGCCCCCGATACAACCAATGACACGAGTGTCAACATGCTTGAGTTCGCAGAATCTAATCACGTGACCTCCCCGATGGTCGATAAATGGAGTGATATCTTCCCCAAAGAAAAGGAGCCCGTGATGGACGAAGTCGTCAATCCTAAAGTGGGAAAGCCAGTTTTGAAAAAGTGGACAAAATCAGTGCCCAAGATGGTGGTTCCTAAGATCAGCAAAACCGAAGGGACGGAAGGCGTTTGGAAAAGATCAGTGGCACAGAAAACGTCTGAAGGGCTAAATGCCCCGGTTTGGGAAATTGATGGTGCTGTGGTTGCCGTAACGGAGAATGAAATTTCAAAACCCTTTCATCAACCTCCACTTAGGAAAAGTCACTCCCCCTTTTTGAAAAATCAAAGTCCATTGTTAGGATGTGTGATGAGCCTTTAGGAAAAATCAGTTAAGGTGTCTGTTAGGTTTAGTTAGAGTCTTGACTCCCCGGTTTATGCCATGTGGTGACCATTTTGAATCCATTGTCAGTTTTCTTAATAAGATTATTGTTGTCATTATTGCCTTGTCAAAAAATGTGTGTGAGTCTTTTACTCAAATGAAAAAAAATGGAGATCAATTTTTCTTAAAATAAAAGATCAAGTTTTTCCTAAAAGGCTAATCCAATAATGAAGCATTTTTCTTAAATCATGGTTATAATTTCACCTTGAGGTTTAATATGCTAAAAGTCCTTCGCAGTTCTGTCCATTGGAAACATTGACCAAGGAACATTGATGGAGAAAATCTCCCTCTAATTAAATTACCTAACAAGTGTACTAGTTACCGGTGTAGTAGTATGCACAAGCAACGATCGAATCCACAGAGACTAGATTGGAAAACAAGAATGCAATTTAAAACAGAAAAAATAAAATATGGGGTTTTGGTTTTTTATTTATTTATAACTACTAAAGCAATAACTAAAATTAAACTAATAAAACAAATAAAATCAAGATTAACGAATAGATTCACAAATTGGATTCACAAATACTTTCACTATATGCTATGCTCCTACTGACAAAATCAATCTCATTCTTGGGTTCGTTCACAAAAGTAAGAATTGGGACGGTTCGGTCACCGGATTGCAATTCTATAGCTCTTTTTATGAAATGCCTTCTATTACGGCAGTATAACAAGCGAAGAACGCGTTAAGAATTTAAGAACATATGAACCTACACTATTATGATTTCTATTACGGCCTCAATCAAGTGTAATTATCAAAATAGTAGTCAACGTATCAATGTCCGAGTTACCGCAATAATTAATACCCAATAATTCTAAAGCCAATTTATATCTTAACATATAATTGAAACTAAAGAATTTAGCATGAATAATATTTTGATAAACAAGAATAAAAAATAATGGAAGAATTAAATCTATAGCATAGAGATCAAGTATTGTTACTACCAATTCATAAATCTAATTATTTAACTACTAATAATAATAAAATCAAGAACAAGAAATAAATTAAAGTACATCAAAACCTGAATTAAATTGATGAATCCTTGTTACAATCTTGAATCTTGACTAAAAGTATGTATAAAGTATGCCTAAAATAAATTGGATGGAGTGTTATATTTATACTAGGGCTAAGGAGGTGTAAAAATAGGAAAAACCCTAGGATTCCTGGTTGAAAAAGGAGAAATAAATACTAATGGCCGAAATTCCCCAGGAGCCCTTGGTATTTTTGAGTTTCCATAAAAGCCCTTCGAAAATTCCCCAAAGGTCCTCCAAAAATTCCAGAAAAGTCCCTGGAAAATTGGAAATTACTAAAAAGCCCGTCATATTTTGCATAATTCCTCAAAGGTCCCTGGAAAATTCCCCTAAGGTCCCTGGCTATGTGTGCACATGGGGTATGCGGATGGAGGGTCAGCCGCTTTGCTGGAAATTCTGGGTTGTGCCATGGTGTTGTACCAATTGCTTCGCGGGTTGTACCTTTTACGCGCAAACTTCCGGAGGCCATAACTTATTCATACGAACTCCGATTTGGACGTGTAAACTATCGTTAGAAAGCTCTTTTCGAGTAATATCCAATGGACTTGATTAATAAGTGGTCAACTCTCTTTATATTTATGTTCTGTTCCTTTATTTATCCTTCCTTTTCGCACTTTTAATGCCCATGAATCCGTGCATTCTTCCGCTCCTTTCCTATACTCATAAACACTCCAAAAACCATTAAAACACCCAAGGTTGAGCCTCTAATAAGTCATAGAAGTATATGATTTGGATGGGTAAAAACTCATCCATCAAATACCCCCAAACTTATCGTTTGCTCGTCCTCGAGTAAAACAAAACAAATATAAAACTATAAAACTACAAAAAACTAAAAACAAAAAAAAATATTTTTGGGATGTTCTCTATACATATGGGAGTCGTTAGCCAAAAGTCTCAGGGTCCCTCACACAAGTGCCATTAAATAGGTACCATTGAAAAACCAAATTGCAACACATACACACTACTAACTCGTTTGATTTTCCACCGCAGCATGATAGGATGAGTGAAGTGGTGATCAATGCGACCAAAATAAGATTAGTTTATAGGATCACTTAAGTTAATGCTCTTATTCCACAAATGATGATGAAAATACACATAACCCAATCAAGGACACTCATAATCATGTATACACAGTTGTCAACCCGGTTACCGATATTGAAAGAACATATGGCATAAAGTTTTAAGCACAACAAACGTGCGAGGCTAGGTTCACGGTTACAAATGAAGGTAAGGACATACGAAGTTAAGAAAGTGGACTAAAAAGTCTTCTACAATATGTATATCCTCACAATATGATAAACTCTCCGCTCACCAAATTCCCACACTGTCTCACCCCCATATATTTGGCCATATACTCCCTTTTCATATATTTGGCCATATACCATAATTCCCCAATCATTCTCCCAATTTCTAACCATAAATTCCCATCATTCCCTAATCCACTTCCTCGTCAAGGTGGGTCAAACCTATTCTTAGTGCAAAAGGGTAGGAAATCGGGTATCAAAAGAAGGTGAACGGCGGTCTTTAATGTGCCATTCTTTCATCCATTACTAGGCTCAAACGGGTGTTGTCGCGACCCCCGACCCCGCGGACCCGGAACTCGCGAGCTGGACGTCGACTTACAACAATACACCAAAATAATGAAGATAAAAATTCCATTTTTATACCCAAAATGTTTAAAACAAAGTTTTAGAAATCCAAGCTTAACAACGACAACAAACTACTAGAATGAGCTTCGCAAGCTCACCCCAAAAATACAAAAGATTACAAATCTTAATGACGTCATTGTTGGTAAAACTATCCCCAAAAGGTTATACATTTAAATAATGCAAACCGATCAAACAACCTGCCCAAAATCTCAATCCTCTCGACGTCCTCCTCGATCCGCGAATCCTAATCCTTTTCCTCCTGGGGGGGGGGGGGTTTAAGGAAAACAATTTGAAACAAGAAACGGGGTGAGAATAAATCTCAGTAAGTTACTAATGCAACTACATGACATGCTATGATGCAAGAAGCAATAAGTAATAATAAATATCACATAGCACATAGCATTTATCACATAACAGATAGCAGCGGAAATAAACACATAACAAAGGATATAGCCAAGGTTTTCCAAACTGGTACATCCAAATAAAGGATCGCTGCGCAGCTTCAAAAATCAACAAATCATCATCTTCATAATAGCCTGAAAGCCGAAGAGAAAACCCCGGTACCTGAACCAAATCATAAAAGTGTCACAAGGGACAAGGACCATGACACAAAGTCATGCCCGTTAGCCAGATGCATTCACAAAGGAACGCTGACTTATCATTTCCAAGGCCAATCTGGAAAAGGGGTATAGTAAGGGCAAAACAATGGTCAACATTATAATGGACTTGGCTTTGCCATTATAATCCTTCCCATCGCCCGATGCAACAAATATGCCAGCTCGGCTTCTAAATAAATGCTAAGTAATAATAATTTAGCATGGATAAACAACTTAAGGTTCCAAAGTAGGGAACCATACCAAATAATCACCATAAAGATGTAACGGGTACTCATGAAGAGTTTAACAACAACGATAACAAGAATTTCTCATAAAGAGCACAACAACATTGATCATTAAAACAAGATGATTCCAAGACAAGGCACGTATCAAATACATCCTAAATATGATACCCAAAAGTAAATCATAAAGAGCACAACCCAAACGGTCGCTCACAAATGGCACGATGACTATTACCAAAATGACCCTAAACATTTACTCATAAGGATATACTAGGACTATGAACTCAACCATCTCATCACACCTGGAATTCCAAAGTAGGAAATCAGAATGAATACACCTTAAGGTTAATCAAACCGCAAGTACCCAAACGAATCCAAAAGGTTACCCTTATTAGAACATGATCACGACTGGACTAAACCCTACACTTTAGTGTTCAATAACAACCCCCTAGGTACTATGGGACATCACCTAAAACCTAGACCAAGTCTCATTCTAAAATCAATCCGATCAGTAAAATAACTTTCAATTAAATGGTCTCAAAGTATGAAGTCCTCACTTATCTCCCAAAATGATCATAACAACTCAATAAAGTCACTCAATTGGATTTACGAAACTTGTTCACAATGGATCGATACAACTCTTCTTAACCTCAAACACCCAATAAAATCCACAAGTATAATACTTATAAATTAACTGAACAACCTATACCATCTTGTAGTACTCGGAGAGAGCTTCGAAACGATAGTTTACACGCCTAAAACGGAGTCCGGACGAAGAAGTTATGGAGGAAACAATTTTTGAAGAAAAGGGAAGAATATACCAGAATCCTAGCTTGGCACGACCGTGCCTAAGAAAGTGGCACGACCGTGCCAAACAAGACGAGAGGCAAGTGAATATTGGCACGACCGTGCCAAATAAAGGAGCACGACCGTGCCAACCATTTCGAGAGGGAAAGTGAATATTGGCACGACCGTGCCAAATAAAGGAGCACGACCGTGCCAGAAGAACAATGCCCAGATTTCTTCCTGGGTTCACCAATTTCGAACCAAAACACAACCTTCACTAAAGTTATCAAAATCAAAGTTTCCCAATACATTTCTAAAGCTCCTAAACAACATCCAACCTAAAGGGAACCTAAATACACCCTTTAATCATCCAAACTAACACCAAATCCCCACATTCAAGATTTCACAATTTTTACCCAAAAACTCAAATAAATTCAAAATAAATTCTAAACTCAACCAAACTTCAAATATAACACATCAAACATCATATAAACATGAGATGAACATTTTAGCATCAAAAAGGGGGAAAAGTAACTTACTTGAATTTTCTCAAAGTTGATGGATTTCAAATCTTTTTGATTCTACGCGATCCTATCGACGATCTAAACAATGTTCACGTTTTAAGAAATGAGCAATAACAAGAGGAAGATGGAGGAAATGAAGAGAGAAGGAAGAAGAAGAAAAGCTTACCAATGCTAGAGAGAGAGAGAGAGTTTCCAGGGAGAGAGAGGGAGGTGGAGTGTGAGATGAGAGAGTAGGGTGAGGGAGGTGAGTAGGGAGAAGATGAAGAAAGTAAAATGTTACACCTAGCCCCCCCCTTCCCCCACTAACTAGCACAATTACTTACACTCTCTATTAACAATTAAGACTCAACACTTCCACACTAGCCCAAATAACTCGAATAAAATGCTAGGCATAATTATTATGAACATAAAATGCACACAAAATATTTAAATAAATAATAATTTAAATAAATAATTAAGCAAATAAATAAATAATAATTATCTATTACTAATAAAATAGAGCCTAGTTTTCGGGTCGTGACATTCACTCCCCCTTAAAGAAAATTCGACCCGAATTTTAACGGGACTTACCCGAAAGACCAAATAGCTACGGATACGATAGTTCCGCCAATTATCGAATTCCTCAATTGTCCATTCTAAACCATCACGTAGTAACCTTAAATAATGTTCACGATACCACGACCTCTCGCACATAACTTCCTTCAATCATAACCTTCACTACTAATTAGAATCCACAATCAAAATTGGGGAATCCCAATTGCTCCCAATCAGAACTCTCGAGATATCCCAAGCTCACCTTATTCATAACCCTAATTACACTGCAAAGGTGTTTCCTTTCGTAAATCGCATACTTAGTAGTATTCCCCAGAAATTCAAAACTTTACCATCTCGAGCTAAATTAGCTTTTAAAATATAAAAGGCTAAAGAAATTTCTATTTCCACAATATTCATCAAAGGCTATATCTCTAAGGATTCCCATTATAGTGCTCTCGCTCTAGGTAGCACTTTAAACTAAAGGTGTAATGTAAACCCAAAATTTTAATACAAAATGTTCACTTAAATTTACGCCATAATGTCATCGTCATAACACTCCAATCCTTGAAAGCCTAAAATAATTACGAATACTCAATAGTCCGCAAAAAGACCCCAAATTCATCTTCAAAAGATTTTCTCTAACTCCCATTTAAGTCATAATCCGTGCTCATATACCCAAAGGAAATCAACGAACTCTAAATTCAATAACTAACCCCAGTTAGGCCCTCACGCATACATTTATTGACTTAATGATATTTAAGCTCAATGGTACTACCATCATAATAAACCAATTAGCTAGCAACGTTCCAATTGACCCAGTGCCAAATCATGATATTCCTTAATTATGCCCAAGTATTGATACTCCACTTCCTCCACATACCCTTGATCCAAATCGTGAAACGCCACCAAGGAGAGATTTAGGACCATAGAACCACTCTCTAACCAAAATTCAAAATGCCTTTAACATAGATCGAGAAATTGTTACTCTCCCAAAATGTACTTATTAGTCTTTTCTAATTTAACACGCTCACCACTATCGATGATTATAACTTCCATAATATACTCATATCCCATAACACATCATGCTTTTCCTCATATTATCCAATTCCGATGCGCTCACGTAGATGTACTACAAGTAAACGAAATCTCCTATCCAGAAATCCTCAATTTGAATCCTCAACTCTTATAACCCAACCGATGCCATAAGGACATTGATCTAAATATTAGCACTACAACCTTGTACTATAACAACTCAATTTAACCCAAGGTTCTCCCCAATTACTAGGTACTACTCAGAAATAAAAAAGAAATTTTTACAAACGATAAATACACCCAACAATTGGTATAGACATCCATTGTCACCCATCGAAGCAAAATAGTCAGATTCCAAACAAGAAAAGATTTGCTTAACTCTACACAAAGGAACGGTCTCAAAACAATTTTAGGCAAAAGGGAAGAGAGGATGTAACAATTTCCCTACAACCATCGACTAAAGCATGACATTTCTCTTATCAAAATGACATCAAAAATCTTATAATAGCAGTATGACCAATTTAGCAGGTAAGTTATATCTACCTTTAAGCACAACATGAGCACATAAGACTCCATCAGATACCCTAAACTCCTCCATAGGAGTAAACACCTACGACACATAAGTCAAAGACTCAGAAGAAATAAATGCAACTAAATGCACAGAAACACATAAATGCGATGATCCTAAAATGCACGCGCTCGCTCTCACGACGCAAAATAATACCTCCTGAAATTGTTCAATTACCTGATGAGTGCTGATTGATCACAAATACCCTACCCTGAACTTTTAGGTCTTCCCGAAGCATCTCTCTTCTGACCCTGTGGTATTCCAGTTCCTGTCCCAGATAACTGAACTCTAAACCTCGGACAATCTTTAACGAAGTGCCCCAACTGTCCACACTTCACACATTTTCCTTGCTTCTTCCAACACTTGTCTTCTGAGTGTCCTTTCCTCTGACAGTAGCTGCAGACTTTCCCATTTCGTGTCCCCTTATTAGAACCTTGATTTCCTACTGTTGGTTTCCCTTGAAGTTGCCTTCTGAATCGAGTTTGCACTCCAGAATTACCTCTGTTATCCGAATGTTGCTGTTGTGACTTACTATGCCCTCCTTTCTTACCCGGGTTAACCATCTCAGTCTTCCTTTTGTGTTCCCAAATATCCTGCTCAATCAAGTAGGCTCGATCCACCGCATCCTGAAAAGGTTGAATTCTTTGGGCTAAAAGTTGAGTCCTAATAGCTGTCTTCAAACCCCTAATCAATCTCATCGCTTTCTGCTCCTCGGTCCGCACAAGGTATTCACAACACCTGGCTAATTCTGTGAACTTAGCTGAGTACTGTGCTACTGACATCATGCCTTGCTCCAAGCTGAGGAACTCGATCTCTTTCCGGTTTTGATTTACTAGAGAGATAAAATGATCCTTGAATTTCCTCACGAACCACTCCCAAGGATATGGTACAAGAGTCGCATCCCAACTGGTCTTCAGTGCTTTCCACCAATGTTCCGCAGCCCCCACGAGCTTATAAGCTGAAAACAGAACCATATCCTCATCAGTGCAACCAAAGATCTCGTAGATTTTCTCCATTGATTCTATCCATAGCTCGGCCTTCTTCACATCAGGCTCACCGTCGTACTCACTTGGTTTCAACTTCAAGAACTGCTCCAACCCATATCGCGGAGGTGCTACATGTTCCTCTCTCGGCCCTTGGTCATGAATTGCTTTCACGGCCGCTTCAAACCTGTCCTGAAACATTGCATTGTTTTCTTCCCATAGACCATTCTGATTCTGAGTCCCACTAGAACTTTCACCCGATCTTCTTCTAGCCATCACAAACAAATACCTGCATAAAATACTCATCGTTACTCACTTCGAACCCATCTACCCTCCTAGGTCATTCTAGTCCACCTATACTTATACATAGAGCTAAACCATAGCTCTGATACCAACTATCGCGACCCCGACCCCGCGGGCCCGGAACTCGCGAGCTGGACGTCGACTTACAACAATACACCAAAATAATGAAGATAAAAATTCCATTTTTATACCCAAAATGTTTAAAACAAAGTTTTAGAAATCCAAGCTTAACAACGACAACAAACTACTAGAATGAGCTTCGCAAGCTCACCCCAAAAAATACAAAAGATTACAAATCTTAATGACGTCATTGTTGGTAAAACTATCCCCAAAAGGTTATACTTTTAAATAATGCAAACCGATCAAACAACCTGCCCAAAATCTCAATCCTCTCGACGTCCTCCTCGATCCGCGAATCCTAATCCTTTTCCTCCTGGGGGGGGGGTTAAGGAAAACAATTTGAAACAAGAAACGGGGTGAGAATAAATCTCAGTAAGTTACTAATGCAACTACATGACATGCTATGATGCAAGAAGCAATAAGTAATAATAAATATCACATAGCACATAGCATTTATCACATAACAGATAGCAGCGGAAATAAACACATAACAAAGGATATAGCCAAGGTTTTCCAAACTGGTACATCCAAATAAAGGATCACTGCGCAGCTTCAATAATCAACAAATCATCATCTTCATAATAGCATGAAAGCCGAAGAGAAAACCCCGGTACCGGAACCAAATCATAAAAGTGTCACAAGGGACAAGGACCATGACACAAAGTCATGCCCGTTAGCCAGATGCATTCACAAAGGAACGCTGACTTATCCTTTCCAAGGCCAATCTGGAGAAGGGGTATAGTAAGGGCAAAACAATGGTCAACATTATAATGGACTTGGCTTTGCCATTATAATCCTTCCCATCGCCCGATGCAACAAATATGCCAGCTCGGCTTCTAAATAAATGCTAAGTAATAATAATTTAGCATGGATAAACAACTTAAGGTTCCAAAGTAGGGAACCATACCAATAATCACCATAAAGATGCAACGGGTACTCATGAAGAGTTTAACAACAACGATAACAAGAATTTCTCATAAAGAGCACAACAACATTGATCATTAAAACAAGATGATTCCAAGACAAGGCACGTATCAAATACATCCTAAATATGATACCCAAAAGTAAATCATAAAGAGCACAACCCAAACGGTCGCTCACAAATGGCACGATGACTATTACCAAAATGACCCTAAACATTTACTCATAAGGATATACTAGGACTATGAACTCAACCATCTCATCACACCTGGAATTCCAAAGTAGGAAATCAGAATGAATACACCTTAAGGTTAATCAAACCGCAAGTACCCAAACGAATCCAAAAGGTTACCCTTATTAGAACATGATCACGACTGGACTAAACCCTACACTTTAGTGTTCAATAACAACCCCCTAGGTACTATGGGACATCACCTAAAACCTAGACCAAGTCTCATTCTAAAATCAATCCGATCAGTAAAATAACTTTCAATTAAATGGTCTCAAAGTATGAAGTCCTCACTTATCTCCCAAAATGATCATAACAACTCAATAAAGTCACTCAATTGGATTTACGAAACTTGTTCACAATGGATCGATACAACTCTTCTTAACCTCAAACACCCAATAAAATCCACAAGTATAATACTTATAAATTAACTGAACAACCTATACCATCTTGTAGTACTCGGAGAGAGCTTCGAAACGATAGTTTACACGCCTAAAACGGAGTCCGGACGAAGAAGTTATGGAGGAAACAATTTTTGAAGAAAAGGGAAGAATATACCAGAATCCTAGCTTGGCACGACCGTGCCTAAGAAAGTGGCACGACCGTGCCAAACAAGACGAGAGGCAAGTGAATATTGGCACGACCGTGCCAAATAAAGGAGCACGACCGTGCCAACCATTTCGAGAGGGAAAGTGAATATTGGCACGACCGTGCCAAATAAAGGAGCACGACCGTGCCAGAAGAACAATGCCCAGATTTCTTCCTGGGTTCACCAATTTCGAACCAAAACACAACCTTCACTAAAGTTATCAAAATCAAAGTTTCCCAATACATTTCTAAAGCTCCTAAACAACATCCAACCTAAAGGAAACCTAAATACACCCTTAATCATCCAAACTAACACCAAATCCCCACATTCAAGATTTCACCATTTTTACCCAAAAACTCAAATAAATTCAAAATAAATTCTAAACTCAACCAAACTTCAAATATAACACATCAAACATCATATAAACATGAGATGAACATTTTAGCATCAAAAAGGGGGAAAAGTAACTTACTTGAATTTTCTCAAAGTTGATGGATTTCAAATCTTTTTTATTCTACGCGATCCTATCGACGATCTAAACAATGTTCACGTTTTAAGAAATGAGCAATAACAAGAGGAAGATGGAGGAAATGAAGAGAGAAGGAAGAAGAAGAAAAGCTTACCAATGCTAGAGAGAGAGAGAGAGTTTCCAGGGAGAGAGAGGGAGGTGGAGTGTGAGATGAGAGAGTAGGGTGAGGGAGGTGAGTAGGGAGAAGATGAAGAAAGTAAAATGTTACACCTAGCCCCCCCTTCCCCTACTAACTAGCACAATTACTTACACTCTCTATTAACAATTAAGACTCAACACTTCCACACTAGCCCAAATAACTCGAATAAAATGCTAGGCATAATTATTATGAACATAAAATGCACACAAAATATTTAAATAAATAATAATTTAAATAAATAATTAAGCAAATAAATAAATAATAATTATTTATTACTAATAAAATAGAGCCTAGTTTTCGGGTCGTGACATTCACTCCCCCTTAAAGAAAATTCGACCCGAATTTTAACGGGACTTACCCGAAAGACCAAATAGCTACGGATACGATAGTTCCGCCAATTCTCGAATTCCTCAATTGTCCATTCTAAACCATCACGTAGTAACCTTAAATAATGTTCACGATACCACGACCTCTCGCACATAACTTCCTTCAATCATAACCTTCACTACTAATTAGAATCCACAATCAAAATTGGGGAATCCCAATTGCTCCCAATCAGAACTCTCGAGATATCCCAAGCTCACCTTATTCATAACCTTAATTACACTGCAAAGGTGTTTCCTTTCGTAAATCGCATACTTAGTAGTATTCCCCAGAAATTCAAAACTTTACCATCTCGAGCTAAATTAGCTTTTAAAATATATAAGGCTAAAGAAATTTCTATTTCCACAATATTCATCAAAGGCTATATCTCTAAGGATTCCCATTATAGTGCTCTCGCTCTAGGTAGCACTTTAAACTAAAGGTGTAATGTAAACCCAAAATTTTAATACAAAATGTTCACTTAAATTTACGCCATAATGTCATCGTCATAACACTCCAATCCTTGAAAGCCTAAAATAATTACGAATACTCAATAGTCCGCAAAAAGACCCCAAATTCATCTTCAAAAGATTTTCTCTAACTCCCATTTAAGTCATAATCCATGCTCATATACCCAAAGGAAATCAACGAACTCTAAATTCAATAGCTAACCCCAGTTAGGCCCTCACGCATACATTTATTGACTTAATGATATTTAAGCTCAATGGTACTACCATCATAATACCAATTAGCTAGCAACGTTCCAATTGACCCAGTGCCAAATCATGATATCCTTAATTATGCCCAAGTATTGATACTCACTTCCTCCACATACCCTTGATCCAAATCGTGAAACGCCACCAAGGAGAGATTTAGGACCATAGAACCACTCTCTAACCAAAATTCAAAATGCCTTTAACATAGATCGAGAAATTGTTACTCTCCCAAAATGTACTTATTAGTCTTTTTCTAACTTAACACGCTCACCACTATCGATGATTATAACTTCCATAATATACTCATATCCCATAACACATCATGCTTTTCCTCATATTATCCAATTCCGATGCGCTCACGAGATGTACTACAAGTAAACGAAATCTCCTATCCAGAAATCCTCAATTTGAATCCTCAACTCTTATAACCCAACCGATGCCATAAGGACATTGATCTAAATATTAGCACTACAACCTTGTACTATAACAACTCAATTTAACCCAAGGTTCTCCCCAATTACTAGGTACTACTCAGAAATAAAAATAGCAATTTTTTACAAACGATAAATACACCCAACAATTGGTATAGACATCCATTGTCACCCATCGAAGCAAAATAGTCAGATTCCAAACAAGAAAAGATTTGCTTAACTCTACACAAAGGAACGGTCTCAAACAATTTTAGGCAAAAGGGAAAGAGAGGATGTAACAATTTCCCTACAACCATCGACTAAAGCGTGACATTTCTCTTATCAAAATGACATCAAAAATCTTATAATAGCAGTATGACCAATTTAGCAGGTAAGTTATATCTACCTTTAAGCACAACATGAGCACATAAGACTCCATCAGATACCCTAAACTCCTACATAGGAGTAAACACCTACTACACATAAGTCAAAGACTCAGAAGAAATAAATGCAACTAAATGCACAGAAACATATGAATGCGAGATCCTAAAATGCACGCGCTCGCTCTCACGACGCAAAATAATACCTCCTGAAATTGTTCAATTACCTGATGAGTGCTGATTGATCACAAATACCCTACCCTGAACTTTTAGGTCTTCCCGAAGCATCTCTCTTCTGACCCTGTGGTATTCCAGTTCCTGTCCCAGATGACTGAACTCTAAACCTCGGACAATCTTTAACGAAGTGCCCCAACTGTCCACAATTCACACATTTTCCTTGCTTCTTCCAACACTTGTCTTCTGAGTGTCCTTTCCTCTGACAGTAGCTGCAGACTTTCCCATTTCGTGTCCCCTTATTAGAACTTGATTTCCTACTGTTGGTTGCCCTTGAAGTTGCCTTCTGAATCGAGCTTGTACTCCAGAATTACCTCTGTTATCCGAATGTTGCTGTTGTGACTTACTCTGCCCTCCTTGCTTACCCGGGTTAACCATCTCAGTCTTCCTTTTGTGTTCCCAAATATCCTGCTCAATCAAGTAGGCTCGATCCACCGCATCCTGAAAAGGTTGAATTCTTTGGGCTAAAAGTTGAGTCCTAATAGCTGTCTTCAAACCCCTGATCAATCTCATCGCTTTCTGCTCCTCGGTCCGCACAAGGTATTCACAACACCTGGCTAATTCTGTGAACTTAGCTGAGTACTGTGCTACTGACATCCTGCCTTGATCCAAGCTAAGGAACTCGATATCTTTCCGGTTTTGATTTACTAGAGAGATAAAATGATCCTTAAATTTCCTCACGAACCACTCCCAAGGATATGGTACAAGAGTCGTATCCCAACTGGTCTTCAGTGCCTTCCACCAATGTTCCGCATTCCCACGAGCTTATAAGCTGAAACAGAACCCTATCCTCATCAGTGCAACCAAAAACCTCGTAGATTTTCTCCATCGATTCTATCCATAGCTCGGCTTTCTTCACATCCGGTTCACCGTCGTACTCACTTGGTTTCAACTTTAAGAACTGCTCCAACCCATATCGCGGAGGTGCTACATGTTCCTCTCTTGGCCCTTGGTCATGAATTGATTTCACGGCCGCTTCAAACCTGTCCTGAAACATTGCACGGTTTTCTTCCCGTAGACCATTTTGATTCTGAGTCCCACTAGAACTTTCACCCGATCTTCTTCTAGCCATCACAAACAAATACCTGCATAAAATACTCATCGTTACTCACTTCGAACCCATCTACCCTCCTAGGTCATACTAGTCCACCTAGACTTATACTTAGAGCTAATGCCATAGCTCTGATACCAACTGTCGCGACCCCGACCCCGCGGGCCCGGAACTCGCGAGCTGGACGTCGACTTACAACAATACACCAAAATAATGAAGATAAAAATTCCATTTTTATACCCAAAATGTTTAAAACAAAGTTTTAGAAATCCAAGCTTAACAACGACAACAAACTACTAGAATGAGCTTCGCAAGCTCACCCCAAAAATACAAAAGATTACAAATCTTAATGACGTCATTGTTGGTAAAACTATCCCCAAAAGGTTATACATTTAAATAATGCAAACCGATCAAAACAACTGCCCAAAATCTCAATCCTCTCGACGTCCTCCTCGATCGCGAATCCTAATCCTTTTCCTCCTGGGGGGGGGTTAAGGAAAACAATTTGAAACAAGAAACGGGGTGAGAATAAATCTCAGTAAGTTACTAATGCAACTACATGACATGCTATGATGCAAGAAGCAATAAGTAATAATAATATCACATAGCACATAGCATTTATCACATAACAGATAGCAGCGGAAATAAACACATAACAAAGGATATAGCCAAGGTTTCCAAACTGGTACATCCAAATAAAGGATCGCTGCGCAGCTTCAATAATCACAAATCATCATCTTCATAATAGCATGAAAGCGAAGAGAAAACCCGGTACCGGAACCAAATCATAAAAGTGTCACAAAGGACAAGGACCATGACACAAAGTCATGCCCGTTAGCCAGATGCATTCACAAAGGAACGCTGACTTATCCTTTCCAAGGCCAATCTGGAGAAGGGGTATAGTAAGGGCAAAACAATGGTCAACATTATAATGGACTTGGCTTTGCCATTATAATCCTTCCCATCGCCCGATGCAACAAATATGCCAGCTGGGCTTCTACTTAAATGCTAAGTAATAATAATTTAGCATGGATAAACAACTTAAGGTTCCAAAGTAGGGAACCATACCAAATAATCACCATAAAGATGCAACGGGTACTCATGAAGAGTTTAACAACAACGATAACAAGAGTTTCTCATGAAGACCACAACAACGATAAACGGAATTTCTCATAAAGAGCACAACAACATTGATCATTAAAACAAGATGATTCCAAGACAAGGCACGTATCAAATACACCCTAAATATGATACCCAAAAGTAAATCATAAAGAGCACAACCCAAACGGTCGCTCACAAATGGCACGATGACTATTACCAAAATGACCCTAAACATTTACTCATAAGGATATACTAGGACTATGAACTCAACCATCTAATCACACCTGGAATTCCAAAGTAGGAAATCAGTATGAATACACCTTAAGGTTAATCAAACCTCAAGTACCCAAACGAATCCAAAAGGTTACCCTTATTAGAACATGATCACGACTGGACTAAACCCTACACTTTAGTGTTCAATAACAACCCCCTAGGTACTATGGGACATCACCTAAAACCTAGACCAAGTCTCATTCTAAAATCAATCCGATCAGTAAAATAACTTTCAATTAAAGGGTCTCAAAGTATGAAGTCCTCACTTATCTCCCAAAATGATCATAACAACTCAATAAAGTCACTCAATTGGATTTACGAAACTTGTTCACAATGGATCGATACAACTCCTCTTAACCTCAAACACCCAATAAAATCCCCGAAGTATAAAACTTATAACTTCAATGAACAACCTATACCATCTTTTAGTACTCGGAGAGAGCTTCGAAACGATAGTTTACACGCCTAAACGGAGTTCGGATGAGAAAGTTATGGAGGAAACAATTTTAGAAGAAAAGGGAAGAATATACCAGAATTCTAGCTTGGCACGACCGTGCCTAAGAAAGTGGCACGACCGTGCCAAACATGACGAGGGGCAAATGAATATTAGCACGACCGTGCCAAATAAAGGGGCACGACCGTGCCAAACATGGCGAGAGAAAAAAGGAATATTGGCACGACCGTGCCAAATAAAGGAGCACGACCGTGCCAGAAGAACAATGCCCAGATTTCTTCCTGGGTTCACCAATTCGAACCAAAACACAACCTTCACTAAATTTATCAAAATCAAAGCTTCCCAATACATTTCTAAATCTCCTAAACAGCATCCAACCCAAAGGGAACCTAAATAACACCCTTTAATCATCCAAACCAACACCAAATCCCCACATTCAAGATTTTACCATTTTTACCCAAAAACTCAAATAAATTCAAAATAAATTCTAAACTCAACCAAACTTCAAATATAACACATCAAACATCATATAAACATGAGATGAACATTTTAGCATCAAAATGGGGGAAAAGTAACTTACTTGAATTTTCTCAAAGTTGATGGATTTCAAATCTTTTGATTCTACGCGATCCTATCGACGATCTAAACAATGTTCACGTTTTAAGAAATGAGCAATAACAAGAGGAAGATGGAGGAAATGAAGAGAGAAGGAAGAAGAAGAAAAGCTTACCAATGCTAGAGAGAGAGAGAGAGAGTTTCCAGGGAGAGAGAGGGAGGTGGAGTGTGAGATGAGAGAGTAGGGTGAGGGAGGTGAGTAGGGAGAGGATGAAGAAAATAAAATGTTACACCTAGCCCCCCCCCCTTCCCCCACTAACTAGCACAATTACTTACACTCTCTATTAACAATTAAGACTCAACACTTCCACACTAGCCCAAATAACTCGAATAAAATGCTAGGCATAATTATTATGAACATAAAATGCACACAAAATATTTAAATAAATAATAATTTAATAAATAATTAAGCAAATAAATAAATAATAATTATTTATTACTAATAAAATAGAGCCTAGTTTTCGGGTCGTGACATTAGTCCTTAATATTTTAGACATTCTCAAATCAGTCTTTGATATTTCAGAAATATTAACTAGTTGCAGTTTAGTCCCCTCAACTTCTCTATTACTCATTTAGTCCTTACATATGTTTTCTTTTCAACTTTGATCCCTCAACTTCAAAAAATTCAGTTTAAGTTCATTATTTCCTCCATTCCATCCACCATATCTTGAAAACCCCACCAAACACCAATGCTGCCCAAATCTGAAATAAAAACATAAAAATACATTAAAAATTAAATCTAAAAAAAAAAAAAAACAATAAACAGTAATTTACAAATCTGAATTTTCGTCAGATTTTTTCTGATGATCATATCTCCCTTTCCTTTGATTATTTTTCCAATCTCTCTAGTGAGAAGTTGCGCCTAGGTATTGCTTACATACCCCAGAAGTTTGAAGTCGATCCAATGGTTAACGAATCAAGAATTTAATTTTTTCTGGGACGAATTGAAAAGTGAAAAAACTATCGTCAGATTTTTTCTGATGATCATATCTCCCTTGCCTTTGATTATTTTTCCAATCGCTCTGGTGAGAAGTTGCGCCTAGGTATTGCGAACATACTCCAGAAGTTTGAAGTCGATCCAACGGTTAACGAATCGGGAATTTGATTTTTTCTGGGACGAATTGAAAAGTGAAAAAACTAAAATTAAAGGATGACGTCTTTGGATTAAACGCCGGTGGAAGTGGTACCTGGTGGAGGAGAGGGAAGGAAGTGGTGAAGAGGTAGATGGTGGAGGAGAGGGGAGGAAGTGGTGAATTTTTGGTGTGAAGAGGGAGGTGGGTTCAAGAAAAATGGAGAGAAAGAAAGAAAGAAAGAAAGAAAGAAAGAAAGAAAGAAAGGAGGGGAGGGAGGCGGATGGAAGAAGAGGGTATTTGATGGGCTAGAATTAGGGTTTTGTTAGGATAAATGTGGACCATTGAATGTGTAAGATTAATGGTTCAGATCCATTTAGGAATCAATCCATGTGAATGTTTGTAAGCCAATCAAATGAGAGTGTGTTAAGATGAATTTGGTCCATTGGATATGTAAGATTAATGGTTTAGATTAATTTATGAATCAATCCATGTGAATATTTGTAAGCCTATTAAATGAAAGTGTGTTGTGTTTTTCAATTTTTTAATTATTTTTTTGAACAAATAAGTATTTGAACTTTAGTTAGTAATGAAGTTTTTTATAAAAAAATAATTTAAAACTTATTTGAGAAAATAAGTTTTTTTAAAAAAAAAAATGGATAAAGAAAACTATTTGGTATATTGACTAGTAGTTAATTTTTTAAAAAAAATACAAAAAAAAAAAGTTAAGAGTTTTTTAAGAAATGAAAGTATATAAAAGAAAATAGGGACAGACAGTAGCATATGATTTTTTTTTAATTTTAATTTTTTGGATTAAGAAAACTAGTTGAGATGTTGGTTAGTAGTGAAGTTTTTCTAAAAAAAAAAAAAAAAAAAAAAGGTTGCATAAAAAATGTTAAGAATTTTTAAAGAAATGAAGGTATATAAAAGAAAAAATAGGTACGGACAATAGCCATATACTCCATCCGTCCCACATATACATACCCATACCATATACTCCCTCCGTCCCACATATACCCATACCATACCTTGTACCTATATATATACACACCATATACCTAAAACTTATACACTTATACCCATATCGTAGTATAGTACTCCCTCCCACATTAATTAACACTAGTGGTCAACAGGACATAACTTTGACTAATAATTTAAAATAAATAATGATCCTAATAACATATTGTTGTTTGTGATGATTCTTAATACATCATATATCCATATAACATATTGTTGTTTGTGATGATTCTTAATTACTTTTTAGAAAAGTAATTGAAAATGGAGTAATAGTTAACTGAAATTTGGATGCGTGTAATGAAAGTATGAATACTAGAGAGAGAGAAAAAAAGAAAAAGAGTAGAGCGAAATAAGGTAGAAATATAATGGGAAGATGGAGGTGATATTTATAGTTAGTAAAATAGTAAATATATATATATATATATATATATATATATATATATATATATATATATATATATTCGGTCAAAGTTAGATTTCTAATGGAAATAAACGGATACTTTGAAAAACCGGCATTTCGAACCAGCGGTTTACGGTTTTCAATTTTCCAAATAATATATGAATTCTAATAACTTTATACTTTACAAAATTAATATTTGTTGTCCGCTTGTCAAAAATGTATATTTATTTTAAAAATTCAAACTATAACCAATTAATATAACTAATTAACATTTTTAATGCGCCCCATATTTTTATCATATTCGGTCTTACTTCATTTACTTTTGAGGTAGACTTAACAATTATAGGTATTAATAAATATGCATAAAATTAAATTATGACCAATTAATATAATTAATTATGACCAATTAATATAATTAATTAACATTTTAAGCGCGCCCCATATTTTTATCATATTTGGCCTTACTTCATTTACGTTTGAGTTAGACTTAACAATTAGAGCTATTAATAATCATGCATTAAATTGTGTTTATTTAAAAAAAAAAAAAAAAAAAAATCCGTCGCTAGATTATAAAGATTTTATTATTATTTGTATAGCGACGAAAAATATCTGTCGTTAAGAAATAAATGAATAATTTTACAAATCCGTCGCTATTCCGTCGCTAAATATAAAAGAAAAAATATCAATTTTTATTTATTTATATAGCGACGGAAAACATCCGTCGTTAAGAAATAAATGAATAATTGTACAAATCCGTCGCTATTCCGTCGCTAAATATAAAAGAAAAAATACCAAATTATTTTTTATTTATATAGCGACGGAAATTAGCCGTCGCTAAAGTTCCCAAAATAAATTTTTATATCCGTCGTTAATCCGTCGGTAGGTTGTCGGACAAAATGCGCGCACTTTTTTGGCGCCTTTTTTACGACGGATTAGTGTCGGAAAACAGTCTGTCGCTAAATCCGTCGCTAAAACGGTCGGTAATGTGGTCGTTGACAGCTTATTGCGTATTTGTCGCTATTCCGTCGCTATTCCATCATTTTTAGCGACGGATTAGCATCCGTCGCTAATTTCCGTCGGTATTTGACAGTTTTCTTGTAGTGAAAAGGCAATTTATTTGAATGGGCCAAGAACTAATTTATCTTGGGGCTATGCAAGTCGCTCAAAGTTTGGCATCAAAGGCATTCTAAGGGCTTTAAAATCAGCAACCCCTTGGTATCTCGGCATTGAAAGTCTTCTGAAGCCCCAAGTGAGGCATGAAAGACTACACTACATACAGGGGGTTTGTCTCCAGGCGAGACATCAAAGGACTACACCCGAAGAGTCAGCCCCAAGTGAGGCATAAAAGACTACACTACATACAGGGGGTTCGTCTCCAGGCGAGACATCAAAGGACTACACTCGAAGAGTCAGCCCCAAGTGAGGCATAAAAGACTACACTAAATACAGGGGGTTCGTCTCCAAGCGAGACATCAAAGGACTATACCCGAATAGTCAGCCCCAAGTGAGGCATAAAAGACTACACTACATACAGGGGGTTCGTCTCCAGGTGAGACATCAAATGACTGCGCCCGAAGAGTCAGCTTCCAGGTGAGGCATAAAAGACTGCAAAAGTCCGTTAATCGGACTTTAAACTTTGGTACGGTGAGCCGTCTCATATCACCGAAATTTCTATCAAGAACTTCATCCATGGTGAATTGCGGAGATCACTGTCCCCTCCATAAACAATCATCCAAGTCGCTCATTCAGGGAGAATCTCTATCCTTTGCAATTTCAAATTCTCACTTTTATCGAGTCTTTTCTTTCTCTTTTCTTTGTCGATGTCCTCGGCGGTTGTCTTTCTTTTGTCGACGCGTTTTGCTTCAAAATCCACATCGCTGAGGGGCTCTGTAGATACCCCGCCTTGGACCTCTCACCCTGATTGCATACATAGTATTTTTATTTACCTTGTTTTTGTTAATTTCTGCTACTTCGGTTAAGTTCCTAACTGAATCCCTTAGTTTTGGACTAAACTGCATAACAGAAGTAACTTGGAGTCATTTTTGTCTTTTTGTCCTTTTTACCCGCTGGCGCCTCCGGCACTACTTGTGGGCCGCGCACGCGTCTCAACCCAAAAGCGGGACTCGCGCGCTTCCCATTTTGGCAGTTACGGATTGTAGTCTTTTCCCTCCATTTTCTTGATCACAAAGACCCATTTTTACATCCAAATTCACCCCCCTTATTTCATAACTCCCAATCTCACACTTCTAGCCATCTCTTTAAAATAAAATAGCCTTTTTTATTTTATTTTCTCTTTACTATTTATTTTTCTTTATTTTCTTATTGGTTAGAAAAGCTTATTTTCCTCTCCTTTTCACCTATAAAAACCCTCTCATTTTACCTTAGAAAGGGACCTTGAACGTCAATCTTCTTCCCAACCCAATACTCTACACAAATTCCTTCAACAAACATTTCTCTACAAAAACTCTACCCAAATTGTTACATAACAATTTTCTCTACAACAAACACCATTTTCTCTACAAGTTTGAGTTCCTCTTTCTTAAGGTACAACTTTACTTTTCTTCTCTTATTTTATTTGTCTAGTTAATGCATGCAATCCCCATCAATGGGACATGATCTAAAGATCACTTTATTACATTAAAGTTGGTTAAAGGTTATCTTCCTACATTCCAAACACTACTTTAATTTACCATTCTTCATTTCAATGTAATTGTTAGCATAAATTATTACATTTCTCTTTTAATGTAATCTTTAGCATAAATCAATACATAAAACAATTCCATTTATTTCCCCTTTTCATTACCATGTAATTGTTAGCATTATTTAATAAAAGGAGGACATTTTAGCATAGAACACCTTTAGTAGCAAGACCCGCGTAAGCGGGGCGGAGTGGGTGTTTAAGTACTTCCCACTCCGTCACCTAACCCCCGAACCCTTCTCTCCCGAATCTTTGGTTTCGTAACATTAATTAGGCTATTCTTAGGTTTTTTTTATGTTCCCTTAATAATATAGGTGGCGACTCTAACATTAAAACCAATTAGACATCCTAGGATTTTGGTAGCTTTATTTATACTTTGACAATGTAATTTAAATAACAAAATAGTTATTCTAATATAAATTTAAAAATGTTATTGAGAGTATTATTAATTGTGATACAATAACAGTTTTTAAATTTTTATTTAGTTATTATATTTTCTTCAAAGACTTGGTCAAAGAAAAGTCAAGTTTACCAAAATCCTATTTCGGGTGGGACGGAGGGAGTATTTTTTTATACTTCAAAATATTTTCATAATTCCATCAAATCCCTTCTCAACTGGACAAATTGAAATTCATAATAGAAATATCCTAATGAAAATTACTTAGAGTAAACTAAGACAACTCAAATTAAAAATGGGAGAAAAAAAACTCAAACAACGAAATAATGCCATTAAAGCTAAACACAATAAACATTTTAATTTATTCTTAAACCTCGTGCTAAATAATCTCACTATATGAACCCTGCGGCGGAAACAATAATACCAATAAATCCTCACTCCTCTTACTCAGCTCCACTACCGGAGCCCGGTCCCCCACACCGTCAAACTCATCCGCACAATTTCTCCACTTGAAATAAATCATCAACTGCACGGTCGTTCAAAGCCTACCTATTCCGGGCCCCCAATGCGCCCTATGCAACAGCTAGGGCCTGCAAGGCAGTCGTGTAATCTGCTACACACGTCTGATAACGTTGTTTGACAGGACCTTGACCCGAGGTTTGACTAATAAGTCGTTGCGGTAACCCTAAAGTACTTTGAAAGAACCTGTTCTACTTATGCACTTTAAACAGATAGATATTAGTTCACAAGAGGTCGACTATCTTGGCAGAGTAGGTCGACTATCTTGAGGTGCAATGTGTGTATGTTGAGTTATGCAGCGGAATAATAATGAAATAAATAGAAGAAATGAATGAGTAAATGATAAGTGATATGTGTGTGAATAAGTGTGAGAAAATGAGATACAAACACAACGATGTAACGTGGTTCAAAGTATAGAAACTCTCCTACATCCACGGTTCACTGTCCTCAACAGTGAAGAAGCAATCCACTATAATACTTCGTCAAGAAATTACAATCAATTGCAAGAAAATTCCCTCAGAATTTTCCAACCTAATTAGCCTCACTAATTAAGCTTTGTACTTGTTGCAAAGTACAGAAAAAGAAAAAGAAAAAGGTTTCACAAATGTGAGGGTTTGGTGATCTCTAAGATGGCTCTTAAGTAGCTATGTGAGATCTATGTTTTGCTTTAACTATTTTAGCACAGATTTATAAATATCAAGTGTGCTTTAAAAATTGAGTTTGCTTAAAAGCTTTTATCAAGTTGTATGAAATATTGCCAAGATAGAGGTGTTGAGTTTTGTCAAGTAGAGCTCCTTTTATAGGTCTTCAGTATGTATCCGTTTGAGTTCCAACGGTCTTGAACTTCTTGGAAATGCATATGTCAGTCATTAATCTTTGACTGGAATAAAGTTAGTGAACAGTGTTATGTCAGGTTTGAATTTGACTGAGAGATGAGTTAGCATGGAGTAAGGTCTGCTATCTTTGAAGGTCTGTTATCTCGACAAGAGAAGATAGTGAACCTGGGATGGCTTGATTATTTGTCAAAACTCTTAGTGAAATATGGCTTCAATACTGTCATTACTATGGCAGTCTGGTTCAGGTTGTGCTTTTCCAAGGTCTACTACAGTTAGATGTCTCTCTCTTTCAAGGTTCATTAGGGAAGATAGTGGAGCTGGGAAGAATTCCACCAAATAACTTTTTGATAGCACAGAAACCAAACAACTTTCACAAACTAGCTTCCAATATATCACTTTGATAAGGTCAATGCATTTGGTCAGAACTACTCCAGATTGCATATGGAGGCCTTCATTGAGCTTGGGAGACAACCATTGGGAGAAGAATTTTTCCCATTGAACCATTTTGCCTTCATTAAGGCTTGAGGGAACAAGAGGGATCTCATGGATGTAGAATTGGTTCAAGGCTAGTCTGTATATCTTCCACTCATTGTGCATAAAGAATATTCTCCCAGCAAGCTCTCAAGCAGTCATTTCCAGCTGAGCATTTGAGTAGGTCCAATACTGACTGGAGATAGCTGAGCTAAGGATTTCTTGGGGAAATTCAAGATGGTCAAATGAAAGACCAAGAGGGAGAATTGAAGGGATGGAGAAATCGACTGGATGAGAGATGAACCAAGGGGGAGGTGTATAGTACAGGTGAGTCAATTTGGTTCAAAAGAAGGGGTCAGTTGAGGGATTATATGGACCAGGAGTGACGACTTCAAAAGAGGAATTTGTATGAATGTAAGGATCATTAATTCTGAAAGAGTGAAAGGAGGAGGAAGAGTGACCAGTAGGGAGAGCTTTGTCCAGACCAGGTTTCTTCCAAGTAATATCAAAGCCAAATTTTTCTTCAAGTTCATGGAACTTGGCAATTTTACCCATATCAGACAGGGCAGAATAAGCTTCTTTATCAAAACGGTTGTCCTCAACTAAGATAGCTTTTCCCTTTCTAGATGTGGCAGGAAGGGAGGGAGAATGTTGAACAGGCCTCTTAATAGTTAATTGGGTGGAAGGAATAGATCTGGGAGGTATGGGAAGAGAGTGAGCAAGGTTAAATGTCATGGACCTGGTTTCCCCAAGGTCTAATGTTTGTTCATGAATGATTTCAACAAAGTTATTCCCTTTTTCTCTTTCAACCAAGGGCACAATACTCTCAAAAATATCATTCCCCCTATTTGTTTCAACAGATACATCCTCAAATTATGATACAAGACTAGGAGTTGGCATAAATATAAAGGACCTGATGATATAGGAATTTGAGCTGGGGGAAAGAAGGCCTTTTTGCTTTGAGACTCAGTTAGAGTTTTAAGGGCTTCAACAGCTTCTTGGGCTCCTGAACTGAGGGTTTCAGTGGATGAACAATGATGTGCAGGGTCAAAGTTAAAGGGTTCAGGTGGTGAATGAGATGGAGATTGAGAATGGGGTGGTGATTCTTCTTCAGGGATAATCATTTTTCTTCTCTTACTCAGAGGTCTGACTGAGACTAGGGGAACCTCATCTAATTTAATGGGTTCATTGTCCTTTTGTAGTCTCTTGGATTTTCTGGAGGGTTGGGGTTTGGATTTTTCTGGAATGGGTGAGGGTGAGTGTTTAGGTTTGGCTTTGGATCTTTTGTACACAAAGGAAATTTTTGATGAGGGAGAAGGTTTTTGAATGGTGCTTGGACTAGGAGTAGAGCGTGGTGGAGCCTCAAGAAGCAATGGAGGAATGATTTTGGCTAAAGGTTCATGCTCAGTAGGGTCATCATCCAGGTCCACTATCTTGGGTCCTTTGTCTCTCCTACCCTTTCCCTTAAATCTTTGGGCCATTTTAGCTAGGGTTTCTCTTTCAATATCACTGCCAGAGATTGATGAGACATGGGAAGGTGAATTTTCATCTTGATGGTCAGGATTTGGTTGATCTTCAATAGGTTCTTGTACCCTACCCTGTTGTTTGTATGAGAAGGTATAAATGCTAAATACCTTATATCTGTGATGGGTTGCTTGCCTATCATAGGGGGCATGTACTCTAACTCTCATTGCTCTCCCAATTTGAAGCAAAATCCCACTCATGAACCTATATAATCCTGTGTTTGTTGAGGATTTGGTTTTGATTTTAAGGGGATGATGGCCAGACCTAAGTCTAAAATTAGACAACAACACAAAGCTCCAATTTGTGGTTTGAACTGCATGCAATAGACACAACAATTGTTTCCACTCACTAGGGATCATGACATGGTGAGATATGGTCTTTCCACATAAACCTTTCATAACTACATCAGCTAGAGTAGAAAATTGCGGAGATAGGAAGTTTTTATAGATAGGTTTATCAGTATGGTAAGCAGGCCATCCCTCTATATTAGCAGTTTGAGATGAGTAATTGATGTTGGAATCCCAAATGTTTGTTATCATGTAAGGTTCATTCACAGTTCCATAAGTGGCAGCAATATCACTAGGCGATATAGTGTAGGAGGTACATTGGAGAGTAAACTGAATGTTGTATTGCTCTGTCCAAACTCTATTATCGTAGATGTGGGAGCAGAGCAGAGGAAGAATTGGATGCTTGGCCTCCATGAATGTCTTCCATTTAGCATTTGTGAGAAGCTCTCCAATCCATCCACCAGCTGGATTATGGTAAAAGGATAATGCGATAGCCATGGACGGATGTGGAATTCATTTTTCTAGGGTTTGAAAGGAAGAAACAAAGGATATAACGGTAAATTTTGTTTGGAAGGAGAAGAGGGGTTTTATAAGGATGATTGGATAAGTGAAACGGTAACTTTTAAAGGGTTGAGAGACAACGGTAGAAAGGTGAAAAGACATGCCCTTTAAAACAAATTTATAGGTGATGTGTATAAGCAGGTGACTCATCACAATTGTAACTGTTGAAACAGTAATTATCTCCTTTTTGCGTTTACGCAGAGGAGCTAGCGTGAACTGAGCAAACATTCTTTATTCCCTTAATAAATATTGACATGGTTAATTCCAATATTCACCCATAATTCAGATAGTCAGGCGGCATGATTAATTATCATATCAAATCAAGCTTACTGGAATGCATCTTTTGAGTTCTACTATCATCATTGATCTATAATATACATTCTCAAGATGAATTAAATGATGTGAAATTTCTCTATATTAGAAACCTTGTTGGTGAATTATACATCACAAGAACAAATATTCAGATAAAGATAGTTCATAGTAAGATAGTAGACCTTGCTCCTTCAACTTTTTCAAAAAAATGGGCAGACTCACAAATCTTTTTAGCCCAAGCAAGATGTCTGATCTTGTGAAGTAGTTAAAGTTCAAAGAGAGGGAGGAGGAGAAGGTAGATGAGAGATTCTTGAGAGAGTTTAGGGAACATCAGTCACAAGAGGCCCTGGTTAGTGAGCAAGAGGTAGACCAACTTCTTCCAAATGATCCAATGAAGAAGGTAGAGTTGATGGAACGATCAATCAAGAAAGAGATATGACTTCATGCTAGAGATGGGTTTATCAAAGAAAAAAGAAAGAAACTGAAGAGAGGAGAGGAAGAAGAGAAGATGTGTGACATAGGCAAAGGAAAAGCCAAAATGTCAGATGTTGAGGAAGATAAAGGACCTCATAGGTCTTTGTTTGAACTTTTACAGTTGGAGAAGAAGGAAGATGTAGTGATAGGTAAAAAAGGAGAGGGGGGAGAATGACAGGGGGATAATTATGATGGAAGTTCTTACACCAAGAATAGTTCATTTTCTCTTCTTTCAAGCAAGTATTTTGCTTGTTGTAGTCCTTTCAGATCAGGTGAGAAGGAAAAGGGAAGCTTTAGGTCTGATGAGGCTTATATCTTTAGTGAGAGTCATAATTCTTCTGGCACTTTCAGCTTTTCATCACATCTAGATAGTTTGCCTAAACCTCAGGAAGTAAGGAATTGGTAGCCTAGGACTGTGTGGCCTTCATCAAATCAGTCTGTTCGAGGAGTTGAATCATGGAGATGGGATAGTAAGCTCATGTTAGAGAGAACTGATGAGTCTGGTCAGCCATTTGTTGGGACCTCATATAGAGGAATGAAAGAGGAGGTGGAGACTTCAGCAGCGTGTTTATTTGTTGTTGGAGAATGGAAGTCAGACGAGTAGTTCTGAGAAAGGGAAGATAGTGGACCTTGTGGAGAGGTCGGCTATCTTGGTTAGGGATGGAGCAGCTGACACATTTTAGCTCCATTTTTGTTTGTATGAGTAGGTTTAGCCTTTATGGCACCTTTTTGTTGTTTTTACTCCTTTCTTTGTACTGTACTCCACTATGCTTAATGAAATTTCCCTTTTTATTTACTTGGCATATTCAACATCCCCATATTTGCTCTCAAATAACTAAATCTTTGTTCTTCCAGTGCTTTTGTGAGAATGTCAGCCAGTTGATTCTCAGTGCACACATGAGAAAGGCATATATCACCTTTTGCAACATGATCCCTTATGAAATGGTGCCTAACTTCAATGTGCTTTATTTTAAAATGCTGAACTGGATTCTCAGTCATTGCTATTGCACTATTGTTATCACAGAAAATAGGAATATGATCTTGAAAAATTCCAAAGTCTTTGAGTTGATTTCTGAGATAAATGATTTGTGAGCAACAAAGTCCAGCAGCAACATATTCTGCTTCTGCAGTTGATGTAGCAACTGAAGTTTGCTTTTTGCTGCACCAACTTACAATTCATGAGCCCAGAAACTGATAGCTACCACTGGTGGATTTCCTATCCAAGTTGCATCCAGCATAGTCTGAATCAGTATATCCAATGAGAGATAAAGGAGATTCTTTAGGGGACCAAATCCCAAAATCAAGAGTCCCTTTAAGATATCTTAAGATCCTTTTAACTTCTGCTAAGTGTGATTCTTTAGGATCTGCTTGAAACCTTGCACATAAGCAAACACTGAACATGATGTCAGGCCTTGAAGCAGTGACATAGAAAAGAGATCCAATGAAACTTCTGTACAGAGTTTGATTCACACTCTGACCTTCAGGATCTGCATGTAATTTAGCAGTTGTTGATAGAGGAGTTTTGGCTGTGGATACATTCTGCATATCAAATTTCTTCAACATATCTCTAGTATATTTCCCTTGATTTATGAAAATGCCATTGGGCAACTGTTTGACTTGTATTCCGAAAAAGAATGTGAGCTCTTCTATCATGCTCATTTCAAATTTTTCTTGCATAATTGATCTAAATTCCTTGCATAGTTCATCATTAGTTGAACCAAATATAATATCATCCACATAAATTTGAATGAGTAGAATATCTTGGTTAGACTTTTTGATGAACAAGGTCTTATCAATTTTCCCTTTTGTAAATCCCTTTTCAAGTAGAAAGTTGGACAGAGTCTCATACCAAGCTCTAGGGGCTTGTTTGAGTCCATACAATACTTTATCCAGTTTATAGACATGATCTGGAAATTTAGGGGATTCAAACCCAGGAGGTTGTGCCACAAATACTTTTTCATGAAGTATTCCATTCAGGAATGCACTTTTAACATTCATTTGATATACAGTCATATTCTTGGATGATGAGTAGGTAAGAAACAGCCTAATTGTTTTAAGTCTAGCAACTGGAGCATAGGTTTCATCATAGTTAATACCTTCTTCTTGTCTATAGCCTTGAGCTACTAATCTTGCTTTATTCCTTATGACTGTACCATCTTCATTCATCTTGTTTATGAACACCCATCTAGTCCTAATTATGGTTTGATTTTTAGGTTTGGGAACAAGTTTCCAGACTTTGTTCCTTTCAAATTGTTCAAGCTCTTCTTCCACTGCTTCTATCCAATCTGCATCAAGTAGAGCTTCATTGATCTTCTTTGGCTCCATCTGGGATATGAAGGCACTATACAAAGCTTCATCTTCAATGTTTGACCTTGTTTGAACTCCACTGGCAATATCACCAATTACTAATGACTCAGGGTGATTATTTTTGTAGTTTCTAGCAATGGGGAGATCAATGTATAAGCTGGAAATAGGAATGGATCTAGGTGGATTAGGTTTTGATGGTTCTTAAGTGGATGTGCTAGGTTCACAATTTATCCCATTTCTGTTTTCAGTGATAGGTCTATCATCAGTAGTAGGTCTACTATCATTGGTAAGTCTACAATCATCAGTAGGACTATTATCAGAAATGAGAACAGGGTTAGTGAGAGCAGTTCCATGCTTAGCAACTGGTGGTAAAGGTTGATTATCATTGATTTTGAGGTTGCTGAAGGGAGGAAAAGATTCAGAGGAGATTTTGGGTAAATTATAAGGAAGATAGTCGAGTTGGTCATTTTTGGAATTTTGGGAGATAATGGGTGAAGGTTCAGGCAGGGAATCAATATTTCCAAGAGTTTCATCAAATTCATCAATTTCCAAATCCCAGGCACTGGGAGATTCATCAAAATCCACATGAAAGGACTCTTCAACCACCATTCTTCTTCTATTATATACTCTATATGCCTTGCTAGTTGCAGAGTAGCCAAGGAATATGCCTTCATCACTTTTAGAGTCAAATTTTTCCAAATGATTCTTCCCATTATTGTGAATGTAACATTTACTTCCAAAATCATGAAAGTAAGAAATAGTTGGAGTCCTTTCATTCCATAATTCATAGGGAGTCTTTAAGTGAAATTTGTTAATCAAGGTCTTGTACTGAACATAGACTGCAGTTGTAACAGCTTCTCCCTAAAAATACTTAGGAAGGTTATTTTCAGATAACATGCTCCTAGTAGCTTCACATATTGTTTTGTTCTTTCTTTCAGCAACTCCATTTTGTTGAGGAGTTCTAGGGGCTGAAAAGTTGTGACTAATTCTTTGCTGATTGCAAAAATCTTCAACTCCAGTATTCTCAAATTCAGTACCATGATCTGACCTTATTCTGACCACTTTGATGCTTTTGAGGTTTTGCACTTGGTTTATCAATTTGACTAGTTGACCAAGAGTTTCTGATTTGGATTCCAAGAGAATGATCCAAGAAAATCTTGTATAGTCATCAACTATCACTAGAGAATACCTTTTTCCTCCAAGGCTTCTAGTTCTGATTGGTTCAAATAAATCCATATGAATAAGTTCAAGTGGCCTTTTTGTATCCAATATGTTCTTGGCTTTAAAGGAGGTCCTTTGTTGCTTTCCACACTGACAAGCATTGCACAATTTATCATTTTTGAAGGATATTTTTGGAAGTCCTTTTACTTGTTTAGAAGAAGCAAGTTTGGCTATGCTTTTGAGATTTAAATGAGCTAATCTCTTATGCCAAAGCCATGCCAAATCAGACTAATTATAAGACAGTAGACACATGGTATTAGAAGAGTTAGTCACTTCAAGGGATATGCTTTACACATTTCCTTTTCTGAATCCAGTAAGAATGATTTCATTATTGGAATTTTTCACTTGACACAGGTTATGGGAGCACACAACATGACATCCTTTGTCACAGATCTGACTGATGCTAATCAAGTTGTGCTTGAGACTTTCCACATAGGAGACATTTGACAAGATAATGCTTTTTGTGATCAAATCTCCATGTCCTTTGACTCTGGCTTGAGAGTTGTCTCCAAAAACAACATTAGGGCCATCTTTTGGAATGAAGTTCTTAAGCCATTTTTTGTTGAAGGTCATGTGCCTGCTGCAGCCACTATCTAAGTACCAGATTCCTATATTAAAATCCTACAAAACAAATAAATAAAAATAAACATGGTCCCCTTTGAATTATGGGTCAAGGAGGTTAGACAGCCTTAGGGACCCAAAAATTTACAATTTTCTTAGGAGGGTTATTGTTCTTTGGGATATAAGGTTTTTGGTTGAAGGAGTTTAGGTAAGATAGGATTTGGTACAGATAGGGTGTCATTCTGAATTGTTGATGATGGTAGTTGTGATGAGGGTAAGGATTATATGATTTGGGTGTGGTGTAGGTTTTAGGGAGCCTTGAAGAGCTATAGTTTTGACCTTTTCTTCCTTTATTTCTCTTTTGGTAGGTCTGTTGTCTTCTTGGATATCCTTGATAGGTCTGCTATCTTCTAGATTATCCTTGATAGGTCTGCTGTCTGTAGTTGTACTGACCATTTTGATTGTTCTTCCAAATCTGAGATTTCTTTTGAGGACTTGGGACATCACTTTTGTGGTTGGGGTTGGTCATTTGAACATTGCTACTAGATGCTTGATCATGATAGCTGACCTCTTTCATTTTCCTTGAGCCTTGTATACATCCTGTTTTGTTTGGACAGGATAGATGGGTTTTCTTATAGTTTTGTCTCCCATTTTGACAAGCAACATTTTCTCCAGTTTCCTTTCACCCTCAGGTAGTTTGTATTCAATCAAGGTTGGGTTATTTGCACCTAGTCCAGTTTTGTCAAATGGATGCCTTTGAGTGTAAAGAAAATGAGTCATGGCTGAACTTGACTTATACCAAGTCTCAATTTTTGTTTTGAATGCTTGGTTTTCATCATTCAGTGCCTCTATTCTGAGGTTGAGCTCTTTAAGTTGACTGCAGATATGAAGGTGATTGTTTCTGGCATTAAAAACATTAGTATGAAGGTCTACTATCTCATCAGCTTGCAGTTTGTTCTGGTTTTGGAGAGTGAGGTTTTGGGTTTCAAGAAGGGTATTTTTGGTTTTAAGGCTGTCTAGGTCCTTAGAAAATTGCAAATTTTCAGTTATTAAGATCCTAAGGCTTGATTCTTCTTTCTTTCTCTGAATAACAAAGTACAAGCTAAATTTTTAAGACCTTCAAGTTCAAGGGAGTTAAAATCACTTACCTCTCTTAGTTCTTCTGCAGCTGCAAGAGCTTCAAGTTCCTCTTCATTTTTTGAGTCATCTTCATCATTTGCCATGAGACATATCATGGCTTCCATCTCATTATCTGAGTCTGAGGAGTCACTTTCATCATCACTGAATTTTGACAGGTCTGCTATCATGACCTGTTCCATCTTTTCAACTTGTTTGGCTTTGGCATTACACCTAGAACTGTGTATATTATCTTTAGAATATGATAGCTTCTTTTGGGTTGAAAAGTTTCTTGATTTCTTTGGTTCAGGGCACTCTTGAGAGTAGTGACCTAATTTTCACAGTTATAGCATGTGACATCTTTCTTCTCAGTTTGGACTTGGTTAGAACTAGATGCTGTATTTCTTTTGTCAAACATTCTTTTTTGATGTTTCATAGAATTTTTAACAGCTATGGTAATCAGGCTAGGAATGTCTTCTTGAGTCAAAGGTTTGACTTCTGGTTTTTGGGACATGTTGACTTTCTGAATAGCATTGCAGATTAGGGAGTCAATGTCCTGTTGTGAGTAAGCTTTAGGAGCTTATTGTGCAGCAAGAGCCATGGTGTGAGCATTGGCTAAGGATGATGCAATGGTGGGAAGTTTGACAGTCCCTTCAAGTTCATATGCTTCCAATTTTCCAAAGTATTGTTCAACAGTCATTGTTGGCCATTTAATACATTCTCTTATGGGTAAAGCAACTTTTTCATATTCTTGAGGGAGGCTTGAAAAGATTTTCAGACATAGGTTTTGTTGATCTAATTTCTTGCCATGATCTGACACTAGTCTATGTAGATCTTCAAATCTGTCTTTGGCAGCACTAACTCTTTCACCAGTAGCAAATTTGAAATTGTCAAGTTGCCTTAATAGGTTATATAGATTTTGTGCTCTGACACTTGTGTGCTTAGTAAACTTGGTTTTGATTAAATCCCAGGCTTCTTTATTAGTTTTAACTTTCCCAATTTCCTGGGCCAAAGAGTCATTAACACTTTTTTTGTAAAATGTTTTTGACTTTTTGAACGTTGTCACTAAGTGTCTTTCAGTTTGAGTCCAAAGGTCTGGGGTTTTGTATTTGTCCTCTCCTCCATTTGTGTCAGGTTGAGTGGGTATTCTGAGTTCTTCATGAAGTACAAACCAATTCCAAACACTGTTTGAATCAAGGTAAGTCTTGATCTTGGAAGAGAATATATCAAAAGATTGACAGTCATCAACATGTGGAATGTCTTTCTCATTGTTTCTTATGGGTTGAGGCATGATGTTGGTGCTTCTGGGTCCTTCACAAGATGTTAAGCTTGAAGACACTTAAGTCATTTAGAAATCAGCTCTGGTGCCAATTGAAAGAACCTGTTCTACTTATGCACTTTAAACAAAGTAGATATTAGTTCACAAGAGGTCGACTATCTTGGCAGAGTAGGTCGACTATCTTGAGGTGCAGTGTGTGTATGTTGAGTTATGCAGCGGAATAATAATGAAATAAATAGAAGAAATGAATGAGTAAATGATAAGTGATATGTGTGTGAATAAGTGTGAGTAAATGAGACACAAACACAATGATGTAACGTGGTTCAGAGTATAGCAACTCTCCTACATCTACGCTTCACTGTCCTCAACAGTGAAGAAGCAATCCACTATAATACTTCGCCAAGAAATTACAATCAATTGCAAGAAAATTCCCTCAAAATTTTCCAACCTAATTAGCCTCACTAATTAAGCTTTGTACTTGTTGCAAAGTACAGAAAAAGAAAAAGAAAAAGGTTTCACAAATGTGAGGGTTTGGTGATCTCTAAGATGACTCTTAAGTAGCTATGTGAGATCTATGTTTTGCTTTAACTATTTTAGCACAGATTTATAAATATCAAGTGTGCTTTAACAATTGAGTTTGCTTAGAAGCTTTTATCAAGTTGTATGAAATATTGCCAAGACAGAGGTGTTGAGTTTAGTCAAGTAGAGCTCCTTTTATAGGTCTTCAGTATGTATCCGTTAGAGTTCCAACGGTGTTGAACTTCTTGGAAATGCATATGTTAGTCATTAATCCTTGATTGGAATAAAGTTAGTGAACAGTGTTATGTCAGGTTTGACTTTGATTGAGAGATGAGTTGGCATGGTGTAAGGTCTTCTATCTTTGAAGGTCTGTTATCTCGACAAGAGAAGATAGTGAACCTGGGATGGCTTGATGATTTCCAGTATACTTCTTTGATAATCCATATTGAGTTCTTAATTATTTGTCAAAACTCTTAGTTAAGAAACTAGGGTTCTAACATACTTTTACACCAGAGCTTGAAAAATCAAGCGCGATTCCAGCTATACCATAATAGTCTTCATGGCTAGTACTGGTCGTGTGTAAGGGCATTTATGCATAATTTGGGGTTTATTGCGTGAGAATACATTTGGTTGACTTGGACTATTGTTATCTTGCTCTTGAAGGTGGCAAGGACTGAGCTAATGGTAAAGATTAAGAAAGAAAACAAGAAAAACAAGGAGAAAATTCTCAATAGAGCCATTTTTGTTTGTATTTTTTCTTTGTTGTGGGGTGTGGGTGGTCTAGCTTAACCATAAGTCTCAGGTTCGAGCCTTGAGAATGCAACATCGTTAAAACTTGTTGGAAGATCTTAGCCGCCCTAAAGGTCCTACGCGGATCGAACCAGATTATTAGGTATTCAATGTAGTGTTTGGATACTGGTGGTTCAGACAAAAAATGCAGAAATTAGAAGTTTAAGTGTTCTGTCTTAGTTTTAAATACTTTATCTTAGAGAGATAACTCAAAGAGTTCCCCCTAAGTCTCACACATTTTAAGTACGAGAGATAACTCTTAGTACGTCCTAAGTTTAAGAATCATGTGACCCCTAATCTACCTCTTTGCCTTTGAGAATTTACTCAAAGTTTTTACCCGTCTAAGAGTTGAAAATCAGAGACACAGAAGAGTGCACGTGAAATTCATTAATGAACAAGCATGGGTATTTTCTTACTAAGAGCTTTAAAAGGTTTTTTAGAAATTATAGAAGCTTATAAAGCATTAATGTTAGACCAAAGACCCTAGAAGAATTATATCATTCATAATCTCGTTCCCATCCAATTATAAAGAGGATTAGCGTTCAAAAAGAAAAATAAAAATTCTAATTGTTTGGTATGTTTTCCCCTTCTCCGTTCTTATCCGAGTTTCCATCCAATTGAAGACTCTGTAGCCAATCCAAATGTGTGCTTGATATATAGGTTTTTGATCTTAAGGTTCAATTTCATTTTCAACTTCTAGGTCAATTGCCCTAAATTGTTAGTTAATGATTATATTATCATTGTACTTTTTGGAAACTATATAGTGTAATGATTTCTTGAATTTTCAGTGTTAATTTGTTCGGGCAACTTTTAACTCCTTCGTGGTTTGATGGATTTTAAAATTGTGAGGATCAAGGTAGTGAATATTGAATTAGAAAACTCTTAAATTCGATTTTATATGTTTGCTTAGAGTAAACTAATTTCTTAACCCCTATACGTTCACAAAATCGTTTGAACCTCTATACTTGTTGGTGGTGAAGGTGGGGGGGTATGGTAGTGGTGGGGTGGCAGTGATCATATCGTGCATCAATTAATGGCTCTTAATCATCTAGGTTGATTCTAATATTTATTATTAATATGCTGGTTAACTTCAGTGAAAATATAGTATGGGTTCGAATGATGTTGCGCAAGTAGTATGCTTTACCCGTTTATATAAAATTCACAGCTTCCCTTCTTTTCTCACCCTCATAGTATAGCGACATGACTAGTGTACTAATTAGTTTGAATAATGTACTCCATCCATTCTAAAATGAGTATTTAGTTTCAACTTTTTTTACGAGTTAAGGAAGTTGAATTTTAAGTCATCCTAGAAGTACATATATGAGAATGCCCTTGGTCTCCATACATACTCTGGGAAATGCATAGTGGAATGTACAATAATCCCCTTAGTTTCCAAACATTCCTCACTTCCGTACCCATCGTGCATCTAAAAGGTCTGGCTTTCCTAGTAACTATGGTCCCGGCAATACTAGGAAAAGTAAAACAATTACAAATTGAATGACAAATGTCTATATCTATACATCAACAAAGTAAATGATAAAACTCAGCTTAATATATGATGTCACTTTCATGCACAATTTCCAACGTCCTTGAAACTAGTTTGTCATGCATCAAATATTATTGGAGCTCGAATTTGTTCCACTTTTAACCCTTGACACAAATTCTTTTAATTAAAATCAACTTGATGAAGTTTCTTTAGTGACACTACTAGGAAAAAGGGTTTTTGTGACGTACATTTCCGTCACAGAATTACGTATTCCGTCGCAATGCAAATATTCGCGACGGAATTATTCCGCGTTAATCCGTCGCGAAATTCTTGTTGCTAATCACGGCGGATTTGTTTTGTCGTGCCATATGTCGGATGACTCATTCCATCGCCAGCAATATTCCATCGTTTTGGATTAGTTCCGTCACAGTTTTTGACAGATTTGTCTGTCACGACATGCTGATAACCCTCCTCCTAGCGCCTCCCGGATTCCGACCAAATGTTCCCGGAGCATTTTCCGAGCAAATTTTCCGATCACTTTTGAATTTAAAAATCAAAGTAGAATAAATAATAGCAAAAATTAAATCTACTACACAAATCTAAGTATTCAATCCATACAACTAAAATGCACAAAACCCATTTTTTATAAACCAAATTGTAGTAATTAACCATGGTATTCATAGACTAGTCAAAAAATAAATACCAAGAACAGACTATGTTAAAGTCATAGTGAAGCAGTAACTAGCATCCAAAAGACATCCCAAATTAAAATCCAAAAGACATCCCAAATTAAATAGTAAATCCAAAAGATGATCCATAAATACTAACTAACAACCACTATGTCCCTCTCCATCACTGTTAAGGGATTGGGGAGAGGCCCCGACTTGTTTCATTAGATGTGCAAGCTGACATTGTTGCTCCTCAAACATTTTTCGCAGCTCTTGATTCTCTTGCTGATGGGTATCAAGGCGTTGGGTTAGATTTTGAATTATCTCATCCTTCTCTCTCATCTCAGATTGAGCATCATGGTTTCCAAACACCGAAGAAATATTTTTTCGCGCTAATGGGACATCAAGCATGATTGCACCATGGTTTCCGAACCCCGGCACCCTATCTCCTTTTCTTCGCTTTCCATCGACAGTCACTTCTATCCATGCTTTACCACGGAAAGGGATGTGAACACTAGTGTTCCCTGGCTCAATGATCCCTTCCGAAAGGGCCTGATCTCGAACAACCTTTTCATAGCTCTCATGACATTCATCAATTGCAAATATAAAAAGGAAAGAGAAGGTAAAAAAAAAAAAAAAATTTAACTGGCTCTTTAAAAAAGATCTAAGAAACTCTAATTAGAGTTCAAAAAACAGATATAACAAATACTAGTAATAATTTTGTGACTAGAATTTCGAACTGCAGTAGTTTAAAGACAACACATTAATATATACTTACATAATTGTTTTGACAAACAGGGCTAATCCACTCAAGCTCAGAGGTCACAGGATTCCTTTTAGTATGCGTAGCGACATACAAATCTCCCAAATCAATTTGTGGTCCATGCACTTCAACCTATAACCAAAACACACAAAATATTGATTGAACCACCACATATAAGACAAAAGGGCCAGAATTTACTAAAATTAAAAACCAGACTAAATTAACAAGCCATAAGCATAGACATCGAGTTGCAAATAGTTTAGCAATAGAGCAATAAATTAACCACCTTACATATAATGGCATAAGCAGGTCATGGATGTTTTTTATTTAAACATTCATTTTGGGACGGAGGGAGTATTAAAATGACAAGTTCGCAGCAATTGCAAAATTTGGTAGCCACCAAACAGATAAAAGCCACCAAACAGATAAAGGCCTGACTGTCTGTTGAGCCAAAACCATAGAGATGGAACGAAACTAAATACATGTATGTAGAGGCCACATATAGATGTAATAGATTTATATAGTAAATCAGCTTGAGAAATTTTTTTACCTCTATAGCATGCTATTACCATTAAGAAAAACATGACATACATTAATCACTATTAACATCAATGCTCAAATCAAACATGCAATAACTACTGAATACAACTTAACTAAAACAAAACCTTTATCCTAATGAAGTGAAGTTGGGTACATCCCTTATCAATCTCTAAGAGAAAAAACCATATGAGTACACTAACTAATTAATATGGCATGTAAATCCATAAAATAGCATGTCTATCAACTTTGACAGGAAAAAAAAACTTACCATTCTATCGAATGTATCACTCTGGTTCACGCTGCCCCTTGTATGCTTATTGCCATCACCGTTGTTGTTTCTGTTTATCTTGTTTTGATCAGATTTCTGGATAAAGCATGTACTTCGCCAATGACACACCCACTGAGCCCATACATCCGGAGTGTAGATAGTAGGAGGGCGCATGTTATTAATCCAAGCAGTTTTGAACTTAAACATAATGTCCATATAGCGTGTTCCTGCCAATTGCTTGAACGCAAAGTCTATCTTCTTTTCAGAAAACCCAACACAATTATACTCATTCTGCAAATAAATTAAAGAAAAAAATGTATTATAATTCATAAGAACTAAATAAATTTTAGCAGCTAAACCAAACTGTTATACAAATAGATGACAATCAAGTGTCCAACTAATTCATTAAAACAATTGGGGTAAAAAGATTAATTATTATTAAAAATTAAAATTATTACCATGAACTCGTCAAACAACTTCTTGTAGTACTCGTCCGGCACTTCTTTCTAGGTAGGGTAAAATTCCCGAACATCAATCTTTCGTATCATTTCACCAAGCCATCTAGAAACACTTGGACAACCTTTATGAACAAACCTATCCAAAAATTTATAACATATTATACATGATAAATGATAAATTATAAACATAAAAACTAAGAACATAGTGATTCAATGCTAAAATAAAAAAAATTAAAATATACAATAGTTTATAAATGGTTAACATAAAACCTCAACATGAAAAATAAAGTCAGAATAAGTTACTGGCTGTCTTGGAGATGCTGATGATATATCTTCCCTCATCATCCTTGGAAACAGACATAAATACCTTGCCTGGAACTTTGTTGACCCTCGTGACAACTGAATTAGAGCTATGCTCCCCTGGACTCAACGGCGAACCATCACTATCCATGCTCTCTAGCCTATCATCCCCAGACCTCTGTGCACTAGGCTGAGTGCCTGTAATTCTAGTGGGGACTCCCTTAACAGAGAAAAGTCTCCCACGCCTAGCCCTACCAGTACCTCGAGATCCAGACATGTCTAAAAGTAAAATATTATATTAAATGAATTACATATTAAAAAGAACAATATTAACGATCCAAGTTTAATTGCTATTAGAACATAATAAAAAAAAAACCATTTACAGTAGATATTAAAAGCAAATTGACAATATTAAGTGCAACAATCCAAGTTTAATTGCTATTATATCATAATAAAAAACATTTTGTTACTCATCAGAGTCAGAAGTAGCTTCCTCATTATCAGAAGAATCAAAATCTTCATCTGCACTACAAAACTCAAGTTCTTCTTCTTCTTCATCATCGGTCTCTTCTTCTTCCACCTCTTCTTCCTCCCCTTCCTCTATATCCTCTTCTTCCAAGACTTCCTCTGCTTCTTGACGAGAGTTTTCAACTATAAATGCATCATCACATGCATGATCATCTAAGGAAACAATATGAGGCATGGGAATTTCTCCCTCTTGATAACAATCATCTAATGATGAATTAATTGGTGAATTAGAGGTTGTAACCAAATATGGTATATCAAATGTGCTTCTTGCTTTTGTTTTCCAAACAGCCCATATTCCGTTGAACTCTCTCTGCCGACGAGGGTATGCTGTCATATAAACCTGTTGTGCTTGTGATGCAAGGATGAATACATCATCACCCCTATGTCTAGAAGAGTACTTAATATCAACTAGGTCAAATGTCTTATGTTTGACAATACCTCCCTCGGCATCACGCCATTCGCAGTTAAAGAGAACAACAAAATTCCTTTGCAAATACCTTAGTTCAATAACTTCCTTCAAAATACCATAATAATCTAGATTCCCTTTAAGATTGACCCCGCTATTCCAGGTTGATCTTGTTTGGCCATAGTCTTCTGTGTGAAAGACATAACCATTCACAAAATAACCATTGTATACATTGACTTGTAAGAAAGGGCCATCCGCTAATATTCGCAATCTCGCGGCTTTTAGATCTTCAAGGTGGTCTGAAATCTATAATAAATTTAAAATTATTAAAAATGTATAATTTTTTGAATATATTTATAATAAAAATTAAAAGATAAGTTTTGTCATTTACATATATCTTAAGCCAGGAAGAAAATTCATTGTCAGTCCTAATTGACACTAGTTTTTGTGGCATATCTCCATCTTGTTCTTCAAACATACTGCATTAAGAAATGTTTAGATATAATTATTCATAGACTTTGCATCAAAACCATAATTAGATATAATGAAAAAAAAATACTTACTTCAAATAATCTTCGACCTCGATACAATTCAAGAGCACATATAGTCTCGCCGCTTCAAACTCTTTTCTGCTTAACATCCGTTTGCACTTTCTATGGCCAAGGAATATACCAGGTGAAGAAAACACAGATATTTTTCCATCATTATTGGTAACTCTGCCTTCATAATTACGAGAAACTCTAGTGAACCTTGTCTCAATTTCAGGATGAAAATAAGTCAAAACGAATGACACTATTTCATCAATTATCACTGCTTCAGAAATAGACGCCTCAACTTTGGCTCTGTTACTCATCTTGTTTTTCAATTTTCCCAAAAAATGTTCAAAATGATACATCCATCTATATTGAACTGGACCACCGACTCGTGCCTCATATGCTAGATGAATCGGTAAATGCTCCATTGAATCAAAAAATGAGGGCAGAAATATTTTCTCAAGATTACATATTATCACTACAATGCTCTCCTCAAGCCTTTTCAAATCCTCAACACGTAGAGTGATAGATGTCAACTCTCTAAAGAATTCACTCAACTTAGTTAAAGCAACCCAAATTTCATCAGGGAGAAAGTCTCTAAGTGCAATAGGAACTAACCTATCCATCAACACATGACAATCATGACTTTTCAATCCATATATTGTCCCTCTTCAACATTCACACAATTACCAATATTTGATGCATACCCATCAGGAAGCTTTAGATCTTTCAACCATTGAAGAACACGGTGTTTATCATCCTTAGTGAGCACATACGGAGCAACTGGTTTCATAATTTTTCCATTCACCTCGAACAAATTGAGATTGTTTCGATTGCAAATAAGTGCAAGGTCCTTCCGACTGTTGTCGGTGTCCTTCGTGGTAGCCTTGAAATTCATCACTGTGTTAAATATATTGTCAAACACATTCTTCTCAATATGCATGACATCAAGGTTATGTCTTATCAAGTTTGTCTTCCAATAAGGCAGCTCCCAAAATATACTCTTCTTGATCCAATTATGAGTCTCTTCAAACCCTTCTATTCTTTCCTTTGTAAACATTATCCCCCATCTAATATTAGGTAACTTTGATACTTGTTCAAATATATCATCACCACTCAGACGAGGAGGGGCCTGCCGATACTCGGTCTTATTCTTAGTAAAAGAATTCTTTTCTTTACGAAATCGATGGCTACTAGGGAAAAACCGCCTATGACAATCAAACCAACTCTGCTTATTAGAATGCTGGAGTGTGAAGGCATAGGTATCCTCCATACAATATGGACAAGCTAATCTTCCATGTGTGCTCCATCCTGAAAACATCCCGTATGCTGGGAAGTCATTAATCGTCCACATAACCGTAGCCTTCATGTTAAAGTTTTGCAATTTAAATGCATCCCAAGTCTGAACACCAACAATCCACAACTGCTTTAGCTCGTCCATCAATGGCCAGAGATATACATCAATGTTCTTACCTGGGCTGTACGGTCCAAGAATAAATAAACTTCAATACATGTAAGGATCCGTCATACACAACCATGGGGGAAGATTGTAAACCGTGATAATAACAGGCCAACATGAGTAAGATTTTGCCCCCGGCCCAAATGGAGTAAAACCATCAGAACATATCCCCAACCTTATGTTTCTAGCATCTGCAGCAAACTCAGTATAAGTAGCATCAAAATGTTTCCATTCTTCCCCGTCAGATGGATGTATTAATATAACCTCTTCACGCAAACTCTCCTTATGCCAACGAATTGCTTCAGATGTTTCTTTTGATGCATAAAGGCGTTGCAGCCTAGGAATTAACGGCATGTACCGTAATTGCTTATGAGGAACATTCTTCTTGTGTTTGGAACTATCCCGACGTGGTGACTTATACCTGCTATGACCACAAACTTAACAAGACTTCAAACTCTCACTTTCTTTGTAAAAAAGCATGCATTGATTCTTTCATGCATCAATCTTCTTATAACCAAGGCCAATTTTCCCCCACCAACTTTTTAGTCTCATAGAAATTACTCACCATCTTATTCTCTTTTGGCAACATCCGTTTAATACATGACATTAGACGGTTATAAGTATGCTGACTCATGTTTGAATCAGCCTTAATGTTAAGTAACTCGGTCACCGGCTCCAGTACAGTTGAGTCGGCATCAGGATAAATCAACTCATTAGCAGACTACATCATATTAATAAACTTCTTCGCAGTTGCATTTGGTTCCTCCTCAGGATCAGGGGTCTAATCAAACTCTGGACCAGCCGCATCTCGAACCATATCTTCCATACCTACCAAGGGTGTTTCTTCAACAATTGGTTCATGGTCACTTGTCCGGCTTTGGATGTTTCTAGGTATAATTGGCTCACCATGCACTATCCATCTCTTCTACCCATCAACAAACCCATGTTGCATAAGGTGCTTCTTTACGAACCCATCACTTTGAAACTTAAGATTACGGCACTTTTTGCACGGACATCTAATCATGTCATCACGCATACATTGAGGATGCGATCTACCAAAATCCACAAAATGATTCACTCCTTTTATAAATTCATCTGTTATACCATTTCTACCAGGCAACCTACGGTTATCCATCCAACTACGATCTTCCACTGACATACTTAAGTCCTTCATTTATTTTGAAAATACATTAATTTTTTAAGTAAACTTTTGTAATCTTTGTGCCCAAAATGAAAATGGGTAATGGCAGGGATCCTAATGTTGGTGATTTTAGTGTCATCAACGATTTTATGTAATTGTGATTTACTAGAGACCAATGCGATTTCATATTAGGCTCGGATACGAGTAAGGGAAAGTGTGGAGTACATACTCGTTTGAGTTAATATATTTTCGACCACGATAAAGAAGCAGGGGTCAAGGGGGCTGCGCCCCCTTGTGGGGACAAGGGGCTTCGCCCCTTGCGGGGTCAAGGGGAAGCGCCCCTTGTTGGGGTCCCGCTCCAATTGATTCCCGCCAGTTTTTCCCGCAACTCCAAAGGACACTACTGTTGGCTAACAGGTATGACTGTTTGATGCCAACAGTCATATCTGATCCTTCTTCCCATCTGTTTATAAAACAGATTTTGGTCTCATGTTTCTTTCACAAAAAAATTTCACATAATTCTCAGAGTTTTGATCTGTATTCTTTGCCTTGAAACAGATTGTTTGATTGTCTTATCCCGGTAAAGATTTCGTGATACCCAGGCAATAAAGGGTCGAAATACTTTATTTGGAAAGCGATTTTTACGCGATTCGATCAAATATCCAGGATTATCAATTACCCTAACCCCAAAATTTCTAACACCTAAGTTGCCATCCTTTTTTTTTTAAGTACAGTATGATCAACAATAAGAAAAACAATTAACATAAAGTCCCAGTTAAAGAAAACCGAGTACTGATTCATCAGTTAAATGACTATCATAAAGTATGTTAGGCAAGTTAAACTTTTGTTTGGTAGGATCAGTAGAAAAAAAAATAGCAGGAGAATGGTTACAGATCAAAGAAAGGTATAAACAGGCTTGAGTTTTGTAAATATCAGCATTCAGAAGGTAGCATATCCCCACAATAATACCTAATACCACTTACTTGACTGATTTACAAACCGTAATGTTGTCAACCACAACAAAAGGAACTAGGTTGAGTTTTGATGTAGTAATACTACTTGCTCATATCGATATTATATCACTCCTTTATGGTGGTGACCGCTATATATTCTAAATAAACTCAAGCAATTCTCAGTTCATTTCATATTATGGTTACTTTTGTGGTTTCATTGAATGTTAATTTCACTATACTCCCTCCGTCCCATTTTAAATTTCAAAGTCTAAGGCAAAATTTGTCAACTTAAGTGTACTTTGACTAAACACTTATAAAATAACTACTAATGTTAATAAAATTTTAAAAATTGTTTTTGATTCACCATTATTAATAATATCATTAATAATTTTTAGTTTTTTCAATAGAATAATCAAAGTTTCTCAAAATTCATGGTCAAAGTGCGATAAAATTGACAGTTTTTACTTTGACTTTGAAGTTTAAATGGGACAGAGGGAGTATATCTTTTCTACTTTTACCAACCAAACTGGAAAAAAAAACACAGTGATAATTGTTGATTTATGAAAGGCCCCACAAAAAATAATCCCAGATAATCCGTCGTTTACTGTTTTCCGTCGCAATCCTTACAGTTTATTCAAAATAGGCAAATTCCGTCGTTTGGGTGTGTTTTTCCGTCGATGATTGTGAAAGGCCCTGTTTAACTAAATGAACAGATTAATTAAAACTTGCTGTTGAGAGATAAAAATAAAAGAAATGTACAGCGGAATATAAATGAATGAATAAATTAAAGGACAAGGTGTATGTGTGTGTTAGTGTTGAGACAAGAGTGTACACAGTATTTTAAAGTGGTTCAGAGGCAAAACCCTTCTCTTACATCCAGCCCCACTGTTAGAACAGTGAGACCAATTCACTATAATATTCTCTACTTTTAGAGTTACAAGAATTGATACGGCAAGTTCCTTTGAACCCCCTCTACTTAATTGACACTTCAATTAAGGTTGCTTCTTTCAAAGCGAGAAAAAGAAAAAGAAAATAAAATACACAAGAGTGTTTACAGAAGTAGCTTGGCTGTTAGCTGGCTGGAATTGGGTTGTAACTGAGTGCAAAATGGCACAATACTTGCAAGGGTTTATGCAAGTCTTCAAAACTACAGAGAGAATGCAGTAAGGCTATAAACAGTGAAAGGTTGTAAAAATGGGTTAAAAAGGGTCACTTGACATCATTCCAGTATACTCCATTATATAAGGGAGGGCATATAGCCGTTGGGGGACAAGGGTACAGTAGTAGCCGTTTGGGGAACAAGGTACAGAGAAGTAATGGTTCCCTTTGACTTTGACCGAAAGGATTGTTTGTATTTCTGTATACAGGTTGTCAAGGTTTGGGGAAGGTGTATTCACACTTGAACAAGCTTCAATATGAGTTATTCCAATGACTTGTAATATTGGAACAATTATTCTTCAAGGATCTGAATGACATGGAGATAGCTGTTGAAGAAGAATAGTCTTAGCTGTTGAAACAGGGAAGCTTAGCTGTTGGGCTTGTAGGGCCTTAGCTGTTGAAGCTTGTTTGAAGATATCATCTTGATAATTCATTTGAGGTTGAGGGAGTTTGTAATAGGTAGTTCTTCAGTTTGTTAGATGTGTAGATGATAGGTAGATCTTGTAATGACTTGGCTGTTGTCTTGAATGGAAAACACTGAAGCTTAGCTGTTGAGCTTCTGTCTTGGGCTGCCTGTGCTCAGGTCTTGTATACATCATATAATCAATGGGTTGATTATTTATTTATCAAAACATATTTACTATGATTAATTGTGAGTTAAGCATAGTGAGGTACTAACAGATTGTGACGGACCTCAGTCCATCCCAAATTTCCGTCGCAAATCAGGCGCCTTCTAGTAGTGTGACGTGCTCGCCCTTTGGAAACTGGTTGCACAGTCGCACATCAAGGCTAGAAAGCAGACTGAACCCTCTAGATGCTTTAATTTTCATGGCTTTGGCATAATTCCTTCAGCTTTACTTCAAACTGGTGTGTGATTTGCAACAATTCAAATGAGTCCCATACATGAGAAAGCCTCAGAAACGGACTGAAGGTTGAAAAGCATAGATTTGGACTCCTAGACGAGCGTTTTCCATCTAGACCCTTGAGGTGACTAAATCACATGTGCTTATTAGTTACTACTTACATACATCAGCCTCATAACTTCTAACTTTCACATTTAAGAGGCTAGAGAGGTTTACATTTAAACTCCTCGTCTGGTGTTAAGCGAAATATCCAATTTTCAATAGTGATAGCGGAGGTGTAGTGGCTTAATTGATATTTTTATAGTACGTCTGGTTATCTGAAAATGGATGGGAAGTGCATTGGGGAAAAAGGAATAAGAATATTTTATTACTATCATGAAAAGTAATAATAACGTGTGGGTTTGAACATTCAGTATTTGAAGTGAACCTAGACAACTCGAATCTAAATATTACTTTAGGTTGCCCCATTCTGAGCTTATAAGGTTTAATGAACTTATGTGATGAAAATACAAGGTTATGGTGTTGACTCAGAAGAAAATTAAGTAGATTTATATATTTAAATTATTTTGGAGTGCTAACACATTTTTCATCCAAACTAAACCCAATCTATTCCAACCTGGATGAGACTTGACCTGCTCCACTTTTCAGCCTCAAAGACCATTTAGCTAGCAGACCAAGTATTAAAATTCTTTGGTTTTCTTGATAGAAATTAATTTACTTTTGATTTGATCAGTTAACTCTTGGAGTGCACTATGAGCCTGGTATACTACATCACACTTTAAATGAATGAAGTGATTTTATTCATTTCTTATGTACTTTTTCAATCTTTTGCTTAGTTGTTGATGGACCTATAACCTCTACATTTGGAGAGGTTGAGCTTGTATTTGTGCAAAGCCGCTAACACATTACCGAGGTTCACCCATGGTGCAAAAGGTGCTAAAGTTTCAGGACAAAGGTACAAGTTTTTTATCCATTAAAAACTTACCAAACACTTGGAAGCTTATGGTATCTCCAAATGGAGAGGTTGAAGTAACAAATCCATTAAAAACTTACCAAACACTTGAATGCATTTGGTATGGAGAGCCTCTTTTGTCCCCTTCTTTGTCTTTAAAAGAGATCTATCTCTTGCAAGCATTGCCAAAGAAATTGTTTTTCCTCCTCAACATAGAAATTATCGTCCAATTTTTGTTTGATAAACGTCTACTTCAGTAAAGATCAACAAGAATCTCTGATCTTGTTGCTAGGGTAATTTCTTATCATCATTTTGCTTGCTTAAAACCTGAAGCAGAACTTTGCATCACATGATTTTTGTGCTTTTCTTTCGTTGGTTAATTATTTGCTTGATATGTGCAGAATTCAGTTGCTGTTTTAGATTGCAAGGAAACATCCATTCTCTACTGCTTTATTTGGTAGATAATTTACTTAATTGCTGTTCGAGGTAGCTGCATGTCTTGATTCCAATCTTTTTCACTGATCTGAAATTGCAATCTGGAATGCATGGTCTTGCATTTGTTTAGGCTAACTCTAGATCTAAAACTACTATTTATGCATTGGTAATAAAATTCGAGTAGGATCGGTATTATTTATTTGATTCGTAGTCACAAGATGCATCTTAGTTAATGAATGAGGAGGCATTGTATCTTTTTCATTTTTGCTAAATGTTTGACTGAATCGGTGTTGTTGTACAGTTACTTATAGCTTACCTTCATGAAATCTGTTAAAACCTTTTTGATGACCTTTTTTACTGCATGCAAGGCTAAATGACCTGCAATCTTGTTTGGTTTCAAATTTAGATCCCCTGGTTTTTGATTGCTTCTGCCTTGATAACATGATAGGTACTTTGGTTCACTACGAACACGATGAATGAGGATATGAAATGATGGAAAAGAGTTGGCTCAGATGGTAAGACCATTGCTATTTAATTATTTTTTCTCCATTTTATGGTATTCTATAATTGCTGAAGCTATTACAAGATTTAATGATAGAGATATTTTGTTGTGGATTTGTTGCACGAAGTTGAACAAATGTATTAGCACATTTTTCTTATAATATTTTTTTGTCACGGCAAACAAAATGTTAACACTTCCAACTTTATTTTTGCACCCTTTTCCCTGCTTTTCCATTTGTAACAGTCAAAAGTTCTTGTAATCACCAACTGATCAAACAGTTTTTTCACATGCCAATCAGCATTCGTATTGTCAATACCCAAATTTTCTTTTCATTTGCTCACGCATAAGCCCTAAAGTGATCTGTTTTGAAATTTAAAAGGATAAATACAATCATGTGCACATCTTGTTTCTCTTTGATGATTCTCTTCTTTAAAAATCTTTTACTACTTTCATTAATTGCATCACTTGGGCAAAGTTCTAAGTTCCGAATCAGACCTTTTATAATTCCGACAGTTTGTCACTTGCTTGTGATGAGGCAAACAAGGAGGTCTTGGGCAATGATTTTAATATCCACTTACTAATTTTTAAAGTCTTCTTCGTTGTTTATTTCACCATTAGATAATCATTACTTAACGATAGTTCCTAGAAGCTCCGATGCTCGGACTCTTTGGTTTACCCCGTCGTACCCGTGTCCGACACTTGTATTTTAGTCTTGTTAAGAAGTGTCCGGCAGGATAAACCAAAGAGTCCGAGCATCATAGCCTAGAAGCCTTCTGTCTCATAGCTCCTGTTCTTTTTTATCTTAGCTCCTATTCTTTTAAAGTTGAAACTGAAAGTATAATTTTTGCTTGACTTGTTAATTCTTACTTATTTTCGTTGTTGAATGCCTTGGAGTGACTATAAATCCGCTTTCTATCTCGTGAGTTGATTTTTTTTTTATGCAGGGTAGATAAAGGAATATCTTATTGCTGGTGATATGGTGCATATACGATTGTAGAAACCAGAAATTGCATCATAGAGTTAATGTCACAGGATAAGTTAGAAGTAGTCATTCACATTGTGGAACATTAATACTACTTTTAAGACCTTTTTAAAGCATTCTTAACCTATAACGTAAAACACTTATATCTAAATGACAACCAAAAAATTATCTAGTTTGAATGAAATAAAAAATAAATGATCTACTTCAAATATGAAATGGAAAAAAAAGTGTGTGGAGTGACGTGATTTGAGGCTGCAGGGGAGGTTCTGCAAGGATCTGGAGGTGGAAATGGTTGTATTAAATGATTGGGTTTCAGCACAGTCAAGGATCGTGATAGATGTATACATAAACAAGAAAGGATATTGTCTTGTCTCCATAGACAACACTGAGACTTATCCGAAGATGGCTCCATTCTGCATTTCAAATACCAAGGTACACTTGAATGTATCTCTGCTTTTTAATATTATATGTTTTTTGTTAAATATTGATATACAATTTTAATCTTTCTTTGTTGCACATGCCATATTATTATGTCTTTTGATGTTTAGGGTTTGGGCATGGGTACTATTCAAGTGTTGAAAAAATGTAACGTAGTTCAAACACTTTGACATTATCGTTACTTCTTTGCTCTTTCTTACTTTACAAAATTGGTTTGGATCTATGGCTTCTTGATCACCCCCCTCCCTCTCTGTCCCTTATGACGAACATTATACAGAAGTGTATAAAAAAGATTTGAATGTTAAGATAGAGAAGATTAATAAGAAAGAATCAAGAAGAAGAAGTAGGAGATAGAAGAAGAAGCTCACAGAATAGCATAAAGCCAAACTCAATCAATATTGAATCCATGTCTGAATAGCTTTGAAGTCTTACATGAGTATTTTTATGCTAACAATCCCAATAAAACTAGGAAAAGGAAAATTAATTTTATAAGGACTAAGAAACTTCAATACTATTAGAACTAGAAAGCTAATTAATACATATTAATTCTAAAAAGAAAATAATTAATAAATATTAATCCTAATCAACCCAGGACACTTTTCCTTTGACAAAAAGGCTTTGGTCTTTAAGTTGGACTTGGATACGAAGTAATCCTAGCTTGTTCTGCATCATTCTCTCCATCATTTAAGAAAACTCGTCCTCGAGTTTTGATGTGATGAAGAATGAAGATCCATGAGATCATCTTTCGAAGCTTGAGCATCGAAACCATCAGCATAACTTTAGGAAATAGTTGACAAATGTATTCATGAACACCTTCAAGAAATCATTACTTTGAACTTGAGCTGCATACAAGTGCATACTCAGTGGGCTCTTCAATATTTTCTTTACGCTTAATGTTATCCTCTTCTAGTTCTTGCACACCCTCTTTCTTTTCTTTCTGGGTAGGACTATAAAATTCAACCAGGAATTCATCAAGCCTGACTTGTCGACTTTGTAAAATATTTTCCATTCTATCTAGGCTGTCTATTATCTTAACCAAAGTCATTTCAATGGATTAGGGAACGTCTATAATGACTTCAGCATTAGAACTTGGCGATTTTTACTATTGGTATTAGGCTATCATAGCCCGGGTTCAAATATGAAGAAGCTTCATGAGCAAGCACTGTTTTTATGATGAATCATATTAGCCTTGTTGAGATGTTTATGAATGCGGAATGTATCAATTATACTTGTCCGTTTTGTGGTCCGAGTGGTAATTTGGTTTTGAGGTTAGTAGGGACAATTGGTAGGGGACTCTACTAACTATCGGGCCCTAGTGACCTCATACCCACAGGACCAGTATTAACCCTGATCAAGAATAATTGGTCACGACAAATGGACTGGTGCTCCTCTCTTACCAGTTTTAACCCTAATCATGAACAATTGGTCACGACAAATGGACCGGTGCTCCTCTCTTACCATTGGGATTATGTTCCGTATCAATTTGTGATGAAATGAGAGCTAATAGTTCATCTGCTTTGATAATCGCTGTTTTGTTTATATCATATGGCTGCAGAGTTTCAGCTCCCGGCTTCAATTGTGCCAATCCGCTCTGCCTATTTCACAAGATACAGTAAGAAACATGCTGATGAGTCAATCGGGAGTTCACACCCTAGCCCATCAGCGAGGTTTCATCGCCGGCCATCTGGATGCCTAATTGAAGCGATGGCTAATGGATACTCAAAGGTGAGAATCATGGTGTAAAGTAAAGAAAATTGTGTTATTAAAATCCTAGTTGTGAGTTACAGATCAGCTATAGGATTTATGAGCCAGCCATTAATAATATGAACATCAATAAATGTTGCCCATAACTTTTTAGAAACAATAATTGGCCATCAAATTTCCTTCTTTTATTTTTCTTGTATTTCTCCTATTTAATCATAGTTATTTCTTTCTCTTCCTTGTTGATTAATAGGTGACATGGGTTGAGCATGTTGAGGTGGACGACAGATTTGTGCACCAACTATACAAGCCACTCGTTATCTCTAGCCTCATGTTTGGGGCTCAAGGTTGGCTTGGCACTCTACGATGTCAATGTGAACATAAAGCAAGCGTTTTGGCCTCCATTCCCTCAAGTGATTTGGCCAATATGGGTACTTAATTGCAAGATTCTTTCTAAAAATTCTGAATCCTTGATAGTCATGATCTGATCGAATTTCTTGTCACATTGTTGTGACAATGCAGGGATATCAAATCAAGAAGGAAGGAGAAGCACGATAAGGCTTGCTGGGAGACCGGTGAGAAGTTATAACCAAGGAGTGTGCTCTACCACTCCTTGTTTGTGCTATGTGCTTCAACTTCATTTTGGATCCCCGTTCCACCAAAGACTGTTCTCAACTTCTTTTGTAATGTTCGCTCTCGTGGGCAGGCAAGTATAGAACTTGACCATATCCATTTTATTTTGGACACTAATACTGAAATATGATCGTTTATCTTGGTTGCAATCACAGTGGGATCTCCTCTGCAATGGTGGTCGCAATAATGAAATTATGCACCTTGGAACTGGAAGGGACGCAGACAACTAGTGTGGCCACTTGGACTGTTGCTAGGATTAAGGCCTATGTGATGGAAAGTGGTAACAATGGGTTTGTGGTCGTGAATAATGCTAATCTGGCTCGCAACAATGCTGGAACAGATGGCCTCATGAATATATAGGGTCAGCTGATTAATTTCATATTTAGCGTTTCATTGTTTCACTCTCATTCAACTTGAATTGCTTATAACTCAACACTTTTGGTTGATTTTTTGTAGGATGAAGAAGAGGGAAAGAAAGATAGGGGCTAGCTGAAACCCTTAAAACTTTGCAAATGAGGTAGAAAGAAGTCAAGAGTGCACTGAACTTATTCCAGAACTTGCATTTCCAAAGCGTCTGGTCAATAATGATTAAATATGAGCATGCTTACTTGTTTTAAGTGGTTCAATTTAGAATTAGAGGTGTTGATATCTAAACAGTCAATGTACAGCTCTCTGAATATGTTGTACTACCTCCGTCCCAAAATGAATGTCTCAAGGGTCATTTTGACAATGTAATATTTAATGGAGAAGATTATAAATGCTTTTGTTATCCGCTTCTAAACGTATTGTTTTGCAAGTATATAATGAAATTTGATAAAAGAAATGGTGAGAAAACATTTAGTGTTTGGGACAAAAAAGGCGTTCATTCTGGAATATAGGGAGTAACCCTTACATTGATCGTGCTTATCACGAGTGAAATTAACAATGCCAACAGAAAAGAAGCAAAAAAAGAAGGAAAAAGAGAGGAAAAAAAAAAGAAACATAATACGCGCTCCTTCCAAAACGTGTCCTTTTTTTGTTCATTAAATAGACACGCATTTGGTCCAAGAAAGTAATAAGTTTGAAACGGTCAACTGTCAAGAAGTAAGCATTAGTTGGGGTAGTTTGAATTTCTCTGAGGAGGTTAAAAGAACATGTTCTATTTATACACTTTAAACAGGTAGATGTTAGTTCACAAGAGGTCGACTATCTTGGCAGAGTAGGTCGACTATCTTGATGTGTGTGTGTTGAGTTATGCAGCGGAATAATAATGAAATAAATAGAAGAAATAAATGAGTAAATGATAAGTGATATGTGTGTGAATAAGTGTGAGTAAATGAGACACAAACACAAAGATGTGACGTGGTTCAGAGTATAGCAACTCTCCTACATCCACGCTTCACTGTCCTCAACAGTGAAGAAGCAATCCACTATAATACTTCGTCAAGAAATTACAATCAATTGCAAGAAAATTCCCTCAGAATTTTCAAACCTAATTAGCCTCACTAATTAAGTTATGTACTTGTTGCAAAGTACAGAAAAAGAAAAGAAAAGATTTCACAAGTGTGAGGGTTTGGTGATCTCTAAGATGGCTCTAAAGTAGCTATGTGAGATCTATATTTGCTTATCTATTTTAGCACATATTTATAAATATCAAGTGTGCTTTTACAATTGAGTTTGCTTAGAAGCTTTAATCAAATTGTATAAAATATGGCCAAGACAGTGATATTTTCTTCAGTAGTGGTGAGCTCCTTTTATAGGCTTTTATGTTATATCCGTTTGAGTTCCAACGGTCTTCAACATCTTGGAAATGCATATGTCAGTCATTAATCTTTGACTGGCATAAAGTATATGAACAGTGTTTGAGTCAGGTTTGACTTTGACTGGAAGTTTAGTTTGGCAAGAGTGATAAGGTCTGCTATCTTGAAGGTTGGTTATCTCGATAGTGAAGATAGTGGACCTGTAAATACTTGATGATTTCCAGTTAAGTTCTTGATAATTCTTTTCAAGTTCATTAATTATTTGTCAAAATACTTAGTTAAGAAACTAGGGTTCTAACAGAGGTCAATAAAGGTCAACAAATAGATTTACTTTCTCATGAAACTGATGAATTTTAGTTACTGATACAGAGGGGTTGGTTTCTTAGTCTAGTGAGGGGTCTTTCATAATATTGCAATGCTTTTTTGAAGTGTTGCAGCTCATTTGACACCAACTAAATGAACATTCTGGATGATATGAGAATTCCACCAGAAAAACAGAGTAAGTATCAAGATTTAGATCAATAGATTTGGTTCTTTCAAGGGTTGTATGGTTAAAGTCACTTTTTGATTAGACGGAAAAAGAGTGCACATTATAGATGGTAAAGGCATAAATGAGGAAGGGACACAGGTAAAGAAAGGTTGGGCAGGGTGGTGTTGTTGATGATCATAATTATATAATTTCAAATAAGATAACTTCTGATTTTTATTGATAATCATGCCATCAATGCAATTTATGGGAAACACTGTCTTTTGGATGGAGGGAGTATTATGGTTGTAAATCAGCTTCTTTTACGCTACTATTATTGAATTCACAGTTGATAATCAAGGTGAGGGTAGGGGCTTCCTGCATAGATAATTTTTTCCTACTTGATATTTGAACTTTTATTACTCCGTCCGTCTCATATTGAACGTCTTATTTTGAGTTTTTGGAAAAAGTAAGTAAATTGACTTGTAGACATCTTTTGTGGCATATATACTGTTAGTACCTCACTATGTTTAACTCACAATTAATCATAGTAAAAATGTTTTGATAAATAAATAATCAATCAATTGATTATATAATGTATACAAAAGACCTAAGCACAGGCAGCCCATCACAAAAGCTCAAACAGCTAAGCTTTCCTGTTAGCTGTTCAAGTCAACAGTCAAAACACTTCATGATCTACCTACCATTTACACATTCAACAAACTGAAGGACTACCTATTTCAAACTCCCTCAACCTCAAATGAATTATCAAGATGCTAAATTCAATCAAGGTGTATACTGGCATGTTGTCCCCCAACGGCTATATGGCCTCCCCTATATAAAGGTGTATACTGGCATATTGTCAAGTGACCCTTTTTAACCCTTCAACCCATTTTTACAACCTCACTCCCTTTTGAGCCTTCGTGCATTCTCAATCTGCAGATCAAAATATTTACATAATCCCCTGCAAATATTGTGCCCCTTGTGCACCCAGTTACAACCCACACTAAGCCTAAGCTACCAGCCAAGCTTAACCTTGTATTTTAATCTCTTGTTATTTTCTTTTCTTTTTATAGCCTTAGTCAAAAGGCTTCCTTAACTGTAGTGACAGGTAAGAAGAGGGGGTTCGAGGAACTTGCCTTTATCATTCATTGTAAGCTTATTAAGTAAGTGGATATTATAGTGAATTGATCTCACTGTTGACTACAGTGGGGGTGGATGTAAGAGAAGTGTTTGCCTCTGAACCACTTTATAAACTCCTTGTGTATTTTCTTCTCTTATCTCTACACTTACACACACTACACCTTATCTATTTCATTTATTCTTTTATTTATTCTCCGCTGCATAATTACTCTATCTCTCTACAGCTAACCACCCAAACTGTTAGCTGTTCATCTTTAACATTTCTATTCTTTAAGTAAAACAGGACCTTTCAATTGGCACCAGAGCTTGGATTCACCATAAAGAGTCTAACAACTTGTGAAAGATCCTCTCAACCCATCATGCCTCAACCCAGAAGAAACAATGAGAAAGACATTCCACACATTGATGACTGTGGATCTTTTGAGATTTATTCCTCAAAAATCAAAACCTATCTAGATGCTAATAGCATATGGAACTGGTATGTCTTAGAGAATGAAGTTGAACATCCCACTCAAGCTGAAGTCAATGGAGGGGGTAGCAAACTCAAATCTCCTAAAAATTGGACTGATGCACAAAGACAACTTATGACTGCAAACTTAAAAGTAAAAAATATTCTGCAAAAAAGTCTGAATGACTCCCTAGCTCAAGAAATAACTAAAGTACCAAGTGCTAAAGCAGCATGGGAATTAATTAACACAAAGTTCACTAAACACACCAGTGTTAGAACCCAGAATCTATACAACTTATTAAGACAGTTAGACAACTTCAAATTCTATCCTGGAGAAAAAGTGAGTGCTGCAAGACCAAGATTTGAAGATCTTATTAGAGCCATTTCAGACCATGGCAAAACTTTTATACAATCTGATATATGCCTAAAAATCTACTCTAATCTTCCTCAAGAATATGAGAAAGTAGCCCTTCCCATTAGAGAAGGAGCTGAATGGAGTAGTATGACCATTGAACAATACTTTAGTAAACTTGAAGCATATGAACTAGAAGGAATGATCAAAATTCAACCAGCATCCACCATATCTCAAACCCTTGCCCTTGTTGCACAAGAGCAAACCCAGAAACAACTCTCTCAACAGGACATTGACTCTCTTTCTATCAATGCTCTACAAAAACTGAACATAACTCCTAAACAAGAATCAAAGCCAATCTCTCAAGAAGACATCCCAAGTCTCATCTCCATGGCTGTCAGAAATTCCATGAAGCATCAAAAGAAAGCTTTTGATAGAAGATACAGTCCTTCACCATCTAACCCAACTCAAGAAGTTGTTAAAAAGAACAGTGAGTGTTACAACTGTGGTAAATCAGATCACTATGCTGTAGACTGTAAAGAACCTAAGAAACCAAGAGAATACTAAAAAAGAATGACCTATTCTAAAGATGTCATTCATAGTTCTAGGTGCAATTGCTACAATTGTGTCAAGGCAAAAAATGACAAGAATAAAGAACAAGTCATGCTTGCTGACTTCTCTAGGTTTAGTGATGAAGAATTTGAATCTTCAGACTCAGATAGTGATGAAGAAGAAGCATTACTGTGTTTAGTTGCACAAGAATGTGATGAATCAGATAATGAAGAGGACCTAGAAGCCTTAGCTGCTGCTGAAGAACTTAAAGAGGTACATAATTTTAACTCTCTTAATGTTGATGGTTTTAAAAATTTAGTTTGCACCTCTTAATTCAAAAGAAGAAACAAGACTCTAGCTTTCCTGCCCTCATCACAGAAAACCTTGAGCAATCAAAAACCATTGAAAAACTCAAAACCCTAAACACTAACCTTGAAACAACCACAAAGGATCTAGAAGAAAAAAGTCAAAAACTTGAAAATGACATACTTAGCTCAACAGCTAAGACTGACTGTTCTAAATCTCAAGAGGATAATAAACATTAAATAAGTACCTTGAACGAAGAAAACAATGCTTTAAAAAGCAAAATTGCTTCCTGGAGCAAATCAAGCAATACTTTATCCAAGTTTCAATTCAACCAGAGAAATCTTGGGACAGATATGGAATAGGAGCTAAAAATCCCACACTCAAAATCTATACTCCACCCACTGGTGATAGAGCTGTTGAAACTATGATTTTACAAAGTCTCAACACACTCTCTACCAAGAAACCATCTTACCCCATTCAAACAAAAGAAGATGTGTACAAACAAAGGAGTAAAGAGAGTAAATCAAAAGGGGATTCTCCCACAATTCTTAATACTCAAGCTTCAACAAGTACTGATGATATTAAATCTCAGAAAAGGAAACAAGAACAGGAGCCTAGACAACCTAGAAAGCCTAGACAAGCCAGAAAGCCAAGGCAAACTGGACAGCCAAGATATGCTAGACAGCATAGGCACTCTAGGCAACCTAGACAAAACTGGCAATATTCCAATGGGAAAAGCCACCAGTCACAAAACTCCTCCCTAGATCATCCTACCACTCACAAAATCCCAGACAACAATCTCACTTTCATCAACCAGACTACAGAAATCAAAGCCCATACAATACTGGACATCTATATAACTCCCCTCAACCCTTCACATTGACACCCTACATAATGCAAATCATGTCCTACTATAGCACCCTTAACCAATTCTTCAAAAGAAGATCAGGTGGAAAGGCTAGGGTACCAAAGAAAGTCTAATCCTTTGGACCCAAAAAGTATAAAGGGTTACCATAATTTTTAATTTTGTTTTGTAGGAATCTAATAAAGGAATCTGATACTTAGATAGTGGATGTAGCAGACATATGACTTACAACAAGGAATGGCTTCAACAGCTAACTCCAAAGAATGGTCCCAATGTTACATTTGGTGACAATTCTCAAGCAAGAGTCAAAGGATCAGGCAATCTAGTGACCAAGGAGATCATCTTTACAGATGTATCTTATGTTGAAGGCCTTAAGCATAATTTGATTAGCATAAGTCAAATTTGTGACAAAGGGTACCATGTTATCTGCACAAAGGACCAATGCCAATTCAAATACAAGAACAACAAGGTTATTCTAATAGGAGTTAGAAAGAAGAACCTCTACTGCCTCAACCTTGAAGTTGTTCAATCCTCTTCTGCTCACTGTCTAATATCCTACAGCCAATCAGATTTGTCATGGCTATGGCATAAAAGACTTGCTCACCTAAACCTTAAAACCATTTCCAAGTTATCTATCTCCAATCTTATCAAAGGTCTTCCCAAAATTCCTTTCAAGAAAGACAAACTATGCAGAGCTTGTCAATGTGAAAAACAAAAGAAGACATCCTTTACTGCTAAAACCAGAATGGACACATCCAAACCTCTTGATCTCCTTCATATGGACCTATTTGGCCCCATTAGAACCAGATCTCTAGGTGGAAAGAGATACTCTCTTGTAGTTGTTGATGACTACACTAGATTCACTTGGATAAATCTTCTTGAATCCAAAAGTGATACTCTTCAAAACCTTACTCAGCTATTCAAGAAAGTTCAGAACTTTAAAGGCTTATCTATCAAAAAGATAAGATCTGATCATGGAACTGAATTTGAGAACACTGGAGTTGAAAACTATTGTAACCAAATAGGGATTGATCACAACTTTTCAGCTCCAAGAACTCCTCAACAGAATGGAGTCACAGAAAGAAAGAACAGGACCATTTGTGAAGCAGCAAGAGCAATGCTGTCAGAACACAAACTTCCTAAATACTTTTGGGGAGAAGCTGTTACTACTGCTGTTTATGTACAGAATAAAACTCTAATCAACAAGTTTCATATGAAGACCCCATATGAGTTGTGGAATGGCAAGGTTCCAACCATATCCTACTTTCATGGATTTGGAAGTAAATATTACATTCACAACAATGGGAATAATAACCTAGACAAATTTGATTCCAAGAGTGATGAAGGAATCTTTCTTGGCTACTCCAACACTAGCAAAGCCTACAGAGTATACAACAAGAGAAGACTGGTTGTAGAAGAATCCATTCATGTTGACTTTGATGAAAACAATGATCAAAGCAATACTCACTTATGTGACTTTGATGAAAGCATTGGAAATTTTGACAACCTTCCAGAACCTTCACCCTCAATCAACAATCCTTCTCCATCAAATAAGAACAACATTACTCTTCCCTATGTTCTGCCCAAAGATACTCCCAACAGCTTACCCACTCCCAACAGCTTTCCTCTTCCCAACAGCTTAGATGAAACAGTTAGCTGTCAAATCATACCTTCCCAAATCTCTACTCAAATCCCAATTCTCAACGATGACAACCTAATCATTTCCATCCCTATTCAGAAGGAAACAATCCCTGATGGCATTCCTAACTATGATATTTTCATGAGTTCCTTCATTTCTCAAATGGAACCTAAAAAGATCCATGAAGCCCTTCAAGATGCTGACTGGATAGAAGCAATGGAAGAAGAACTTGAACAGTTTGAAAGGAATAAAGTATGGAAACTTGTTCCCAAACCAAGAAACCAAACTTTCATAGGTACCAGATGGGTTTTTAGAAACAAAATGAGTGAAGATGGTACTGTAGTAAGAAACAAAGCAAGACTTGTTGCTCAAGGATACAGACAAGAAGAAGGAATAGACTATGATGAAACTTTTGCTCCTGTAGCAAGACTTGAAGCCATAACACTATTTCTAGCCTTTGAATCTTTTAAGAAGATGAAAGTATTCCAAATGGATGTCAAGAGTGCATTCCTGAATGGAATACTAAATGAAAAGGTGTTTGTTGCTCAACCTCCTGGATTTGAACATCCTAAATTTTCAAACCATGTATACAAGTTGGATAAAGCCTTGTATGGTCTAACAAGCCCCTAGAGCTTGGTATGACACTCTGTCTAAATTCCTTCTTGATAAAGGATTTACCAAAGGTCATATTTACAACACTTTATTCATTAAAAAATATGGAGATGACACCCTACTCATTCAGGTCTATGTTGATGACATTATCTTTGGATCATCAAATGAGAACCTTTGCGAAGAATTTGGAGATCTTATGCAAAAACAGTTTGAAATGAGTATGATTGGGGAACTAAACTACTTCCTAGGTCTTCAAGTCAAACAAATGAAGGATGGAATCTTCATTAACCAAGCCAAGTACACAAGAGACATGATCAAGAAGTTTGATATGCAGAATGCCTCAACAGCTAAGACACCTCTGTCTACCACAACCAAACTTCATGCTGACACTGATGGTCAAAGTGTTGATCAAACACTTTACAGAAGCTATATAGGATCTCTCCTATATGTTACTGCCTCAAGACCAGACATCATGTTCAGTGTATGTCTATGTGCAAGATTTCAAGCAAATCCCAAAGAATCTCATCTTGCTGCAGTTAAAAGGATTTTGAGATATCTAAAAGGAACTCCTGATTATGGCTTATGGTACCCTAATGAATCTCCATTTTCACTAATTGGCTTTACTGACTCAGACTATGCTGGATGAAATCTAGACAGAAAGTTAACAAGTGGTGGATGTCAATTTATTGGATCAAGAATTGTGTTCTGGTCTAGTAAAAAGCAAACCTCTGTAGCAACCTCAACAGCTGAGGCTGAATATGTTGCAGCTGGTCTCTGCTGTTCCCAAATATTGTACTTAAAAAGTCAAATACAAGACTTTGGTATCAATGTCACTAATATTCCCATATTTTGTGACAATTCAAGTACAATAGCCATGACAGAGAATCCTGTTCAACACTCTAAAACCAAACACATTGAAGAAAGACATCACTTCATTAGAGACCATGTTGAAAAAGGAAATATCAATTTAGCCAAAGTTAGTACTGAGGATAATGTCTCTGACATACTAACTAAAGCTATGGATGAAAAGAGGTTTAAACTTTTGAGAGCAATGTTAGGAATGATTAACTTGCCTAAGTAAAAGGGATTAACTGAAATTTTATTTCATAAACTTTAGACTGGTACAGAGAACATGGTTAGCTGTTTACATTATTTATACAGCTAACCTAAACAGATCTCTATTCAAGGACAACAATATGATGGCCTGTTTACATCATATTGCTTGGAAATAAGCCTTAACCTCACTACCCCTGTGTTGCTGGTAGCCCTCTCCTCTCAAAAAAAAAAAGGGGTACAAAAACTTTCCCAATAGCTAACTAACCTTGGCTGTTCTCTTCTTCCTCCATCTTACAAGATTTGTTTCCAACAATAACCAGAGCCCTTGTCCTATCCATCTCCTCCTTGATATTCCCTTGCTGGTGTAGATGGCCCTCCCTCTAAATACCTCTCCAACCACACTGGATGCCTCTCCATAACTGGAGAATGATGAAGAGGTGGACCCATGGTTCTTGGCCACCACTCCTCCACAGCATCATAGGGTGGAATATCATTCAAGGGGGAAACAAAGCTAAAGGTCCCAGAAGTCTGCATACTCTCAGCAGCTATCATTGCCATGTGGGAAGAAGGACCTCCAATGTCCTCTTCCTTGACTTGAACAGGACTACAACACCTCAAATACTGCCTGAACAGTTGAGTGTGAGTAGTTGTTGGTGACTGCTGGACCTCATAAAAGTTATCTCCCCTTCCCTCTAGCACTACCATGCTAATGGTCAAAGAATCCCTTGTTACTGGGACATAATCCCTTAGTTGTTCAGCTACATGCACCTTCTTGGCCTTAACAGCTAAGATATTTTCCTGACTCATTAGCTCTCTCAAAGTAAATGGTCTCAACACCTGTTTTCCCTCAACAGCTATCCTATCAATATCCTTCCCATAGACCATTAAGCCCTCCTTTCTCATCAAGTCTCCAAGGGAATGAACCCTTTGGACTTCATACTGTGCAGCATTTTCTCTGCTGCTCTCTCCCTCCCCTACTTTCATTCTTTGACCAAACAGCTTAATACTACCACCTCCTTCCACTTGTTTCTCCTTTCCCTTGCCTTTAACCTCATTCAATTGTGCCAATCTCTCTCTCTCTCCTTTTTCTCTAAAGCTTCCCTTTCACATTCCCAATCTCTCTTTCTCTTCTCCCTATCTCTCACCTCCCTATACTTAAAAGGGTGATCAAGAGGAAGCTGTTCAACTTCCTCATACATCTGATGATCACTCTATATAGTGTATGAAATGAACTCTCTCTCAAACCTTTCCCTTTCTGTCTCTTCTCCTACAGGGATTGATAAGATTAGCTTCTTGGCTAATTGAGCCATTCTTTTAGGATTATACTTAGCTGCAAGTCTCCCCATGTTTCGTAAGTTTAACTGGGTTTGCCTGAACAGCTAAGCCAAAAGAAAGAGAATATGATGTGTTTTCATCAGCTGAGTTCTTATTCCTTTTATATACAAGGAATTTATGAAAGCCCACAATAGGGTATGGTGCTAGACGTAGCTGTTAAAATTAATTTTTTGCCCAAAATATCAACTGATTTGACCACAAAATATGTACTATTGGTATAAAACCTTGGCAAAGCTGAGATGTGATAGGTCAAAATTTAAGTCGAAGTGTGTTATACCATACTTAGCACCTTACCTTCCTTAAATAGCCGCCCGCTATTTCTGGGAATAAATGATATATCATTTAATTCCATTCTATTTACTGTTCATATAAACAGTAAAAGAGGATAACTGTCAAGTCGTCTTAACGGCTAGCTTTTAAATCCCTCGTCGCCTCGATCTGAAAATTATAACCGTTGTCCCCACCTTCTAAACCTCGATCTTTCATCTTCTCCTCTCTCTTTAAAAAACCAAAAAAAAATTCTTCAAAAATCATTCAACCTTTCGAAATCAAAAACTCTGCTTCAAACCCTAACCTCCTCTGTTTTAAAACCCCACCTTTTTTTTCCTTCCTGTAAAACAAACATGTCTTCTCCTATTATTAGACAACCTCTTGTACCTGAAGATTCTCATGGGTATTACATCGAAGAAGACTTCTTCCAAGGAGAAACATGTCTATTTATAAAAGGTCTTCTTGAAAACAATAGATTACTCTCTTTTCTCACAAAAAAGGCCCCAATCCTTGACCATGCCTGTCTCCATCTCTACAACACTGGAATAAGGAATTCTGACCACTCAATCTCTGCTATGTTTGGAGAAGAAGAAATTGTCATTTCCTATCTAGATGTCAGTATCTGCTTAAATCTTGAAATAAGTGAGTATTTCATAAAAATATTTGGGACCCTGCCATAGATATGAACTTTGCCCCTCTCTATCGAACCTTCACAGGCCAAGCCAATTACCTAAGCCTCAAAAACCAGCCTGTTCACAAAAGACATCTCTCCAAAAGACACTCTGTCCTGTGTGACATTGTCCTCAAAGGAATCTGTGGCAAACGGTCTTCATTCGATCAAATGAATGTCACAGAGTGGAAACAAGCATTGGCTCTTCTCAGAGGCAGGATCAACTGGGGTCCCATCCTCTTGGAGAACTTCAATCTGAAAAACTACCCTTCCACCATCAAAGGAATAAAAAACGCTGGACAACCTAACCTCTTCAGGTTCATGACCCTTGTTCTTCTTCAAAAATTTCATGAAGTAGTCCCTTACTGGAACTTACAAAATGAATGGTACCTCTGCTGTGATGCAAGCAACACAAGAAGTTTGATAAGAAGACCTCCAACCTCAAGAAGAAAAAGGGGCTAGCAGCTGAGGGGGAACCAAGTAATCAATAGCCAACAGCTGAGGGGGAATAACATCAAGGACCTCAAATCATCGAGTTGTCCTTTGATTCTACCTCACACTTTGACTAGAACACTTGTATAGGTGCCTAGGTCATAGCTGCTAGAAATATGTTTTCCCCTATTCCCTAGCTTACTTATGTTTGAACAGGTTCTCTCTAATCCTCTTCCTATTAACTCTTTTACCAAAATTAGTACCTTACTTGAATAGGTGTAAAGTCTATTGGTTTGTTGTCTCTGTTTTGAATAGCTGTTCAGAACATCCCTTTTATTTTTCTATTATGTCTTTCAATTCATTGTGTATTAACAGTTTGTTTGCCTAGAAATATTATCAAGAAGATTTTCTCTTCATTGGTTCTTCTATTTCCTAGCACTTATCCATGCAGGTACATAATCAAACCTTATTTATTTACCAAAAAGGGGGAAATTGTTAGTACCTCACTATGTTTAACTCATAATTAATCATAGTAAAAATGTTTTGATAAATAAATAATCAATCCAATTGATTATATAATATATACAAAAGACCTAAGCACAGGCAGCCCATCATAAAAGCTCAAACAGCTAAGCTTTCCTGTTAGCTGTTCAAGTCAATAGTCAAAACACTTCATGATCTACCTACCATTTACACA